>CP092865.1:131793727-131826290 GCA_030710605.1 Cordylochernes scorpioides | reverse complement strand
AAATATTCCTACATACATCATTAATCCCATCATCAATGGGTGTTTCTAAGGCCGAGATATCATGGGAACTAAACTATGGTACACCGGTTACCCCATATCTTTCCTATGGACATTGAAGACCAGTCCAAATATTCCTCTAGACATCAATTATACCAGCAATGGAATTCCAGACCAGAATTTAAATATTCCCAGAGAGAAAATTGTCTAAACATTCTCAGAAACTAAATCTTCTCCTGAGGTAATTGTGGAGCTCACAAAAACCCGAAATTGTGTTTTCTTTTGTAACCGGGTGACGTGTGGTAAAATTGCGTTTAATTATTAGAATCAAAATAATTTAAAGCGTTATGTAAATTTACGTTGTGTTTTTTAATTTACTCTTCACTTTCTTCCACACAACTACGTAAAACTTAAATAATTCTTGGAGAAAATATTCCTAGAACATTTTAAATAATATTTTAAGCAGCTTTAAAATATATAGGATTTTAAAATATATTTTAGGAACCTTGTGCAATTAAAATTTTATAAATAATCATCATTAAACACTCTCTATCGCTAATTATGAGTAAACTTGTATGTAATAATTCTATACATTTCAATTAAATTTAAAATGTTTTTAAAATAATGGTTAATATATATACTGTATATTGCGATGCATTATATATATATGCAGAATAGCTCGATACTCTATTAGAGAAGTGTAATGTATAAAATTGGTAAAACAGCTGAGAGGATTCACCACAGATTTTCAGTAAGAACAATCAATGTTAAGTTCTTTTATTTACTATATACACTCAAACCATGAAAAAAAAAACTAAGGAAAATTGTATATTTTAGCATGATATATATATATATATATATATATATATCGTATATTTTAAACTGTATTATAATGACACTTTTAGTATATGTCACATATCTCCCAATTAGTTAGAGCCGATGCCATAAAATATCCTACCTTCTATTAAAATGTACACTGTTTCTATTTGCTACCACCCCCATATTTTGTATATATGCTATATCTTTATTGATAATACCTGTAAACCCCTATTTTATGTAAAACTAAAAATGTTGACGTCAAAATAAAAATCCAAAGAGCGGTCAGCTGGGGACAGCCGGAGAGAGAGGAGGAAAATGCCAAAGCCCATGTGGGGCCCCCAGGGACTCTTTAGAGACGACCCCTGAAAAACACGACAGGTTTTGGCAGAGGTTGAGCAGATGTTCGAGAGGGTGGCCATCGACAGACGGCTCCTGTCTTTTACACAGTCTCTCCCTCCATGTCTCGGTGATAAGCATCCAAGTTTGTTTCATGGCCTCTACCTCTGTCCCGTGGGCTGTTCCCGATCACTCTCGGTGTTAACATCTAGCCCTGCCTCTGCTTCTTGTTGTCCGCGTGTGGGAAGAACATCAACACTCGCCTCACGTACACGACTGCCAGCTTATCCATTCGTCGGCACATTTGCAAAATATTACATATATATATATTTTTTCTTATACCTAGTATACATGGTACAGGCCATGATATAATGGTGGGTAGAAGTAGGTGACTGCATATACTGTAAGTTTTCCCCTCATGTCTATACGTGTGAAAAGCAGTTCGACTTTGCACTTACAAATATGCCAGAGCCCCGTTTGGTTACTTTCACTCGCTGGAGGGGTTGGAATTTTGAAAGAATCGGGGGTTATTGAAGCATTTTTTTAAACTCATAAAAAGGTGCCCAATGCGGGAATCGAACTCCGGTCGTAGCTGTCGAAAACCAACGGTTTAGACCATCCTTCCACCCACCCCCGCATGGAAACTATAAAAGAACCAATATGAATATTTGCTCATTTAATTCGTTAAAAAATAAATTATGCTTTCTGATATAAAGATATGTCCTACTCAGGCTTTAAAGATCTTGTTCCTAGTTTTCTTGAATATTCCAATTATCACTGTATTTGAGGCGGTTACATGGACAGAATAGTCTAATTCTATATTAGAGCAGTGTGTTGTAATAAATTGGCAAAAGACTTGTGGCGTTCACCACAGCTTTTCACTAAGAAAAATAATCCATACTAAGTTCTTTAAATCATTATACATACTCATAAACAAAACTCAAGGAAGTTGTACCTTTTACCATGTATATCGGGATCCAGACAATAACTATGAATGATACACTCATGAACAAAACTTGAGGAAGTTGTACCTTTCAGCTAGTATATCGGGATTCAAACAATAACTCTGAATGATACACTCATGGACAAAACTTAAGGAAGTTGTACCTTTTAGCATGTATATCGGGATTCAGACAATAACTCTGAATGATGCACTCATGGACAAAACTTAAGGAAGATGTACCTTTTAGCATGTATATTGGGATTCAGACAATAACTCTGAATGATACACTCATGGACAAAACTTAAGAAACATGTACCTTTTAGCATGTATAACGGTATTCAGACAATAACACTGAATGATACACTCATGGACAAAACTTGAGGAATAGGTACCTTTTACCATCTACATCGGGATTCAGACAATAACTCTGAATGATACACTCATGGACAAAACTTAAGGAAGTTGTACCTTTTAGCATGTATATCGGGAATCAGACAATAACTCTGAATGATACACTCATGGACAAAACTTAAGGAAGTTGTACCTTTTACCATGTATATCGAGATTCAGACAATAACTCTGAATGATACACTCTTGGACAAAACTTAAGGAAGTTGTACCTTTTAACATGCATATCGGGATTCAAGATAATGACTCTGAAAGATATTTGATGATTATTGAAAACACACGAGATAACAAAGTATGAACAAAATTGCTTCTGTCTCCTAAAAAAAAAACAGACGACCGACATCAAAGACATTCCACTTACTTAAGTTTTGTCCATGAGTGCAGATGTTGCGGCAATAAATTTTGTCGCTATAAACTAAGTCTTCTGGATAAATGAAGTAGTAATTTAGTATCCAGATGAGAAGATGTAATTTGTGTGTGAGAAAGTCTTTCTTCCATTTTAGTATTAAAATGAGGAAAATATAACATGGGAAGGTAGAATTCTTAAATCTGTATTATATTGTAGCAAAATATTGATTATATATTTTTTTGATATATTAGCGCGCCATCTGTTATCAAAATTCGAAACTATTATAGACGCGTATGATTCTTTTAAAAAATAAACAATTTCCATTGCAGTAGGGACAGTAGAAATGGTTTATTTTTAAAAAGAATCATAAGCGTCTATAATAGTTTCGAATTTTGAATATATTTTATTATCAGATTATTAATTTTTAAATATTTATATTATTTATCTTTTGCTAATCTGGAAACTTTCCTCATTACTTATCTTGTATCTTGTAAATGTTGACTTTGTGCTTGTACCTTAAATAAATTGTCGTTTCATCCTGAAATTTGTCTTTCCTAATTTTCTACATGACATTATTTTGAATACTTAAAATGAGAATAAAATGTCAGTTTAATATACAACAACAACAACAAAAAGGCTTTTATTAGTGCCCATTGCCCTGTATGGATTCGCCACACAACAACAAAACAATACAGTAATTCCTCTCCCTTTCCCCTTGTGCACGCGAGTCTTTGTTTGAAAAGGGATTTATTTAGACATCTGTTCTAAAACTTTCCTCACTATCTCTTTTGTGTATGAATCTATTTACAATTGTTCTGTAGAAATTATAGAGTTCTATTGCTATATTTTTCTTTTCTGAAATAGTTCTCAGCGTCTTCAGTGGGTTGCTAAGTCTCCAAAGGTGTCTTTAAGAGTTTTTTCTCTTTCTTCACCTAAATATTTGCATTCTATGATATAGTGGGAGATTTCATCAAATATCATATTTCCACAAATCCTGCAGTGAATATTTTCCTTTTTGATGATGAGAATATGACTTTCTCTATCTAGAGTTGAAGTAATTCTAGTCCTTGCAATGAAGGCTATTATCTTCGATGACAGATTCCATGACAAGTATCGTTCTGGCATAAATAAATTACAGAGAAGTGACAGTTTAATATAATAAAATATTTTTTCTCTGTGAAAGACTAAAATGATAACAACAATACGGAATAAAAATGTCTTTATTTCATTTTGAATTCCCAAAATAAGAAAAAACTAAGGCTATTAGTACTTCGAACCAAAGTTTCATCTCAAAGGTAACAGAACTCTTCAAATAAGAATTCTAAGGTAACCTATATTGACACACGCCTACACACAAAAAAAAAAATTAAACAAATTCCAGTAAACAAATCAGCTAATGATCCTTAAAGGGAAAAAAGTGAAAGCCTCCGGGCAACCTTTCTCAGAAACCTCTCAAGCCGAGCTATTTTAAAATGTTATTAACGGATTTCTCCGAAGTTTTCACTTCTTTCAAAATACCTCTCTGAATATTCTCAAATTGGTTTTTCAAGTTGACAAATAGCATAGCCATAATGAGATGAAAAATATGATAAAAGTTTCTATATGAAGTATGTTATATTTTGAGAATATTTCCACAGAATAATTATTTTAAATACTCTGTTGTCAGTTTATCATCATAAATATTTGCCTAGTCATCACCCCTTACCATGCTTGTAAATGACCACTTTTAATTCAATTGACACATTTTGCAATACAGTTAAACCTGTCTATAGCGCTCCCTCTAAATAGCGCCTCTCTCTCTATAGCATCTGGTTTTAAATACGTAGTACGATGCGATTTACATTAAAATTGACCTGTCTATAGCACCCCCTCTCTATAGCACCCTATTTTGGTGAGTCCCAAGAGAGGGCGCTATAGACAGGTTTAACTGTATATAAGTTTAATTAATAAATTATTTTTAATTGAGCTTTTGGAATACCTGTCTTCTCTACCGTGACAATATATTGCTTTTTAGGGTATATTAATTACACACAGTAAGTAAATAAAAATATAAATTTATTATTTACATAATTTATGGAATAATTCTCTCTCTCTAGAATGAACATAATGTCTCAGTGAATAATTTATTTAAATAATAAATTATCACTGATTAAAGACATTAATCTGCCCGTGAATTGAATTGGTCCCACTGATGTTTCTACCTAGTTTATTATTGTTATTAAACAAATGAAAACATTAAGACGCTAATGTTTCTTTTCACAAATAAATCTAACTTCAATTATCCTTACAATATTGTTTCATCGCAGTAAGGACAGTTGGAGTTTGATTTATTTGTGAAAAGAGAGATTCGCGTCTTAATGTTTTCATTTGTTAATAACAAGAATAAACAAGGTTTATGGAAGAGCAGTGAGACCAAATCAATTCACGGGCAGATTAATTTCTTTAATCAGTGATAATTTATTATTTAAATAAATTATTCACTGAGACAATATTTTTAATCTAGAATTTACAAATTGTTCAATAAATTATGTAGATAATAAATTTCTTTTCTTATTTACTTAGTGTTTTGAAAATAGAGCAATCCATATTTAATCCATTAGATAATAAAAAGGCATATATTGGATTTAATAAAATATTTATTTTGCCAATATTTCGGCTGGCTGAACGCCAACCATTATCGAGGCATTACATCATTACATGTATACAAAGATGTAATGCCTCGATAAAGGTTGGCGTTCAGCCAGCCGAAACATTGGCAAAATAAATCTTTTATTAAATCCAATATATGCCTTTTTATTATCTAATTTACTAAGTGTGTAAATTTAATAAAAATGGATCACTTCATCATATCCAGCAGACATCATATTATACAGACGATATATAGATGATATATTTTGCATTTGTACAGAAAAACAGATTCCCAACATCTTAGCCTCACTCAACAATTATAACAATAGCTTACGTTTCACAATAGAAAAAGAAGATAATTTCACATTGCCATTTTTAGATATTAAAATAATTAAAATAGACAATAGATTGCAAACAACAGTTTACTACAAACCTTCATTCACCCCCAATTATATAAAATTTTATTCATTTTGCCCCATTAGTCATAAAATTAACACCGTGAAAACATTAACTAAAAGAATTTATACTCATTGTTCTTTAAATCAATACAAAACGCAAGAAACGCAAACCGTTATCCATAATTTGACATCAGCTGGTTACCCCAAAACATTTATTTTAAAACATTTCTATCAGGCACAGGTCACATCTAACATGTCAGCACAAAAAACTAAAATATCCAGGCAGAATTGCTACATTCCATATTCCCCGAAATCCATCCACATTTCTAGAACACTAGATAAATATGGAATAAAAACCTTTTATAGCAACTCTCCCAACTTATCAGATATCTTAAGAAACCCGATTACAAAAAACAGGCAGACCGAATATTTATCAAGCAGAAAAGAGGTAATTTATTCTATAGAATGTAATAATTGTAATGCCAAATATGTGGGAGAGACGGGAAGAAAATTACATAATAGAATCATTGAACACAGAAGAAACATAAACAGAAATGACCCATTATCATTAATAGTACAGCACTCCAATTCAACAGGACACACATTTAACTTAAATGAACCTAAAGTACATTACAACAATATCAATAACAAATATCAAAGATTAATAATTGAAGCAATATTATCCAAACAATATAACAGTATAAATCGCAGAATTGATTTACCAGAAGCATATAATTCAATAGACCTAAATAAAAAATAAGATAAAACAAATTCATTCACAGTATAAGATATCACATGTCTGATGGGATACCTTGCAAGTTGATATGCACGTGTATCGTGGATATGCACGTTAAATTATATATAAATCTTATTTCAAACTAGTTGGAATATTGTTTCATTAATTCCTGTAGAAGGGCGTATGTGCCCGAAAGCTCGTATATATTTGTTCAAATAAAGATACGCAGCCCTTGATGCTTTATTTTATTCATTTATAAATTTAGTATATATTTGTATTATTATTATTGTAAATGATTTTGTTCTTATCTGTATAACCAGTGTTATCTTATTTATAAATAAACATTTGTTTATCTTAAACGTCTCTTCATCATCACTACTGTGACAATATTATTAGAATTAAAGTTTCTAGGTACAATTATAATGCTAATAAAAATAGCTCCTTGACCTGGAAGCTGTTAGGTTCTGTGCTGTCTGGAGTATAGGAGCTCCATCTATGCTTTCTTCCTGTGGTGAATTTGTATAAGACCGGTGGTCTTAATAAAGCTGTATGTGTATGTGCATAAATAGCTACTTTCGATTTAAATATTCAAATAAATAATTGGCGCAGATAAAATGGAGATAAAATTTGAAATTCTGGAAAACTACAACTCCGGGATAGCATCCAGTTTTGAGCAATATTTTATTTATATTTTAAAAGGATAAATTGATCGAAAGATTCCAAATTTGCACAAGTTCAATATCTACAGTGAATATAAGTAACCAAGCGGTGTATGGAAGTCACTATGTAAAGTTGAACTGATTTGTAACATGTATAGAAATGTGGTGTGGCTAGAGTTAAATAAGTCGCTAGCTATCCACCATATTTATCAATGATGGCACCAGGTGTATTCAGAAGAATATAGAATTTCCCTACGGACAAATCTAATGCAATTATATCTGTTAGTGAAGCATTGCTTCCATCCCACGCAATACATCTGCACTGCACAATGCGTGGGCGCTGCAGTGAAAATATATGTTAATGGGTTGTGCAATATCTGCTATGTTGTATTCACCCCGCAATGGAATCGTTAAGCCTGTAACGTCATAATTCAGTATTGAATTGCTGCCTACGTAAAATTTCCTCCGAAACTTGTATACAAATTTCCATAAGAATCCTATTCTATTCGTTCTTATGGATTTTTGTTAAAATTTCTTCCCAAATATCTTTGCAACTTATCTTCACCATCCCATGAAGCAACGTGAGAAGTCTCAAGATTATTTACTCATCTATGGATTCAAATAAAAAATGCACATTCTGGATAGAAAATAAACGGGGTTTATTTGCTTAAGATACTTTGACAATCAGAACGCTCGTCTTTTTCACAAAAGCTTGAATACAATATCAATTTAGGTTAAACAACAGAGCAATATTTATTATAGATTTCTTTAAACTATGTTGTATATATATACCCTCTTTAGAATGATTTAAACAGTTTAAATATTAACATTTTCAGAGAGAAGGGATATTCTATTTATGTTAAAAATTTGAAATTTATGAAAATATCGATTAAAACTTTTATTCTTACAGATCAGAAAAATATTTGAGAATATTGTTACAAATTGAAAAAAAAAGTATAGAAGACATTCAATGGCTGTTTTCTCAACATCAAAACTGTCATACCTGAGATTATCTATTTGTTTAGTAATACTCTTATTGTTTCTTTTCACCTGGGACTCCAAGACAAATCTATATAAGACGGGACGTCTTAATAAATACTTTTTTCCACTAATATTCTATTGAAATATTCTCCAAGTACGAATCAGATGAATTCTACATTTGATCAAATATTGTCGATCCAAATACATCAGCTTATATCTATAAAATAGAAGTCGACTCTCCCGTCAAAACAAACCTCAAACTTCTTCTTCTTTCTTATCTAAAATGAAGGTGCTGTGGATAGAGCCCTCAGTGTTGTTGAGGGAACATCCCCAAGATTGATGCTTGCTGTTAAAGTCTCCAAGGATGTTAAACTCTCAAAGGATCCAAGGATTAACCTGAAACTGAACGTCCTCTATTAACCGTCTCCGCAAACTAGCGGACTCAGGTCGTTGACAAAACCACAACACCAGCTTTGGAAAACTGAGAAACGTCCACCTGGAGACTATGGTTTCAGGCTAATGGTCTTCCTCAGTCTAGGACGGATTAAGATAGCGCTTAGATTGATGATTCTTAGTTTTAGAGTTTGTTTTGACGGGAGAGGTGACCTTTATTTTATAGATTAATTTACTCACTGCAAAAATGTTCATCTATATTAGATTATATCATTATAAACCTTTATATATTATATAAAAGGGCGTACCTGGATCTGTAAAGGAAAAAAACAAACAATATTTTTCTCAAAATATTTTGAGAAAAGTGGCAGCAATCTCTCGAAATATTTTGAGAAAAATATTGTTTTTTTTTTCCCTTTTACAGATCCAGGTACGCCCTTTTATATTATCTTAATTAATGGATCGCCTTTTGACTAAAACCTTTATATGTGTGCATTTATTTATTTCTGAAAATAGAAATTCTTAATATTTTAATTTAAAAATCTCTCTCTATTCACATATGTTTTTCATTACAATTATCAATGGCTCTATTTTATTCTAGGATTAAGTTTTTTTTTTAAATTGTTTTCAGCCATATGTTGAGAATTACGCAAAAAACATTCAAACAGGAACAAATATCATCTCTAAAGAAGATGGAAGCTCTTTGGGGCATTCTAAATAAATATATATCGTAATTTAAACAATGTGATATGTAAGTAATAAAGTATGACGTCTTTTCTAGTCGTCTCAAAGTGACACCAGCTTGCCACCGGACACCCGGGGGATCCAGAGAGGGATAAAAAGGGCGTTTGGTCCGGATATTGACGGTTAGTTAGGTTACAGTGGATATTTTCGGACAGGCCTCTCAGTTCTAGCGGTTGTCATCTCACGGCGGCCCTCGTGGCCGCCGTTTTGGTTCCTCCCTGCCTCCGCGGCTTCATGCAAGACGCCGAGCTTTCCTCAGTTAATCCTCAACCTTCCCCTGGTCCTTGTGCCACGTGAGAGGTACTAGGAGAGCGTCTTTTGATCCCAAACTTTGCCCTTACTGTCCCGTGCGCACTTCCCACTCTGCACGCCTTGCCACTCAACCCCGACTACTTCCAACTCATTTGTTGGCTTACCCGGGTTTAGGATATATATATATATATATATATATATATTATATATAAAAAAATATATATTTCTGTTGATTTATGATTATCTTAAAGATTATGCTATGGAAATGCAGTCCTGGTTTAAATCTTGAAAGTTTAATAATAAAAATCGTTTTAAACAGCAATTGCTTTAATTGATCTTATGGGAATATATATAAAAACATAATTTGATAAATGTATTGCCTGGCTTAAGGCGTAAGAATAAAAAAAAAGGAAAATTATTTACATATAATGTACAGAAGGTTTGAGCCGGCCATCGGGAAACAACAACAATTAGTTTTTATAGGGGAAGCGTGACCTCTGGCGGTCGATTTAATATAATAATAATAATAATAATAATTTTATTATACCTATATATATGTCGTAGAAATAAAATACACAGTTTATATCCAGAATATTCCGTTTATCTCAATAGTTTTAAATTCTGCTGAGTTGTTTCCAACATTGCGTGTGGATTGTCCGGCGTTATGATAACACAACTTTAAACTTTTCATCGTTTGAAATTGTGGATTGTATTTTATTACGATCGATTCTTCAGAGTGGACGCCAAGTATCGTAGTGGAATAATCAACTGCGGTCGTATCAGTCACAGAGTTATGGACAGATACTGTGGAACTTTTTTAAAAAGATAAAATGTCACCTTTTCTCTTTAAAAAAAAAGAAGAAATAAATTAAAATTAATATTTTTTGCCTTTTCGATATATATTGATACTGTAGCAAAGTATTTATTATATTTTATATACAGATAAATAATTTTGTGATATTTATATTATTCTACTCTGTAAACTTCCCTCATTTCTTATCTTATATCTTATAAATGTTGATTTTGTTCTTGCCCTAAATAAATTGCTGTGTCATTCTGAAGTTTGTCTTTTTTAATTTTCTACGTGACAAAATATATTTCATCTAGATATAGGCTCAAATTTTGTTGAAAACTAGGCAGTTTAAACTGTATATGCAAATTGATCTGTTGTGGAACTTAATATGCTTTTTTCAGAGTTGAAACTATCACTGTGACTTCATTCACACTTATTCCTATTTGGTGTCAAAATTTCATCCAGAGAGAGGGTCAAATTTTGTGGAAAACTATGCGGTTTAAACTATATATGCAAATTGGTCTGTTGTCGAACTAAATTAGCATATTCCTAGGGTTGAACTTGACTGGGGTTGACTGTGACTTCCTTCAGACTTAGACCTATTTGGTATCAAAATTTCATCGAGAGAGAGGGACAGATTTTATGGAAAACTATGCGGATTAAACTGCATATGCAAATTACTCAGTTCCAGAATTGAAATATGGCAGTTATTTTCTTTTGGCTTATTCCTATTTGCTATCAAATTTCCTGGCAGATAGATAAATAGATTTTATGGAAAACTATGCGGATTAAACTGTATATGCAAATTAATATGTTTCCGAACTAAATTAGCATATTCCTGGGCTTGAAACTATGACAGTGACTTATTTTAGATCTAATTCAATTTAGTATCAAAATTTTATAAGGATAAATAAAATATTATGTAAACGTAAAGAGAACAAACACAAACATTATATCTAAAATAATACGTGCTACCTTATTTACAATTCCAACACTTCCTATATGTAGAGAGAATATTAAAACATGGAAATCCACTCTAACTATCCGTTAGACAAATGATACTGCCGAGTTCTGGCCAAATGAGAAATTAAAGAAGCACAAGAGCCATTAATCTTCTGCTAAAAATAATAATTAATATATAAACCGTTAAAAATTAAATTCTATAAATAGAAAAACAAGTTATTTCTCTTTCCCTCTTTTATTTTCGCGCTAGAGCGTGCGTGGTCATTAGTCAAAAGTATTTTTGTGTCTTGTCACAGAGAGGCTTCTCTCACACGCTGCGATTTGGCAGACTGCCAGGAAATGGTAACGACCGGATCACTATTCTGTAGGTTCGTCTGATCTATTTCTTATCATCATCATGATCATTAATATCTATCTCCTCTTTTTGTATTTAGGCCACGGTATATTGCCACCATTCACTTATATTTAGAGCACTTATGTTACCCTCTGTTTATATATAATCTAAAATCATAATATGACATATTATTTTATTTTTAAAATATATTTATTAAATCTCTCTGAATATTTTAAATATTTTAAAATAAATATTTGTATTCACACTTTTGTTGACAGAATCGTTTGATTTTTATGTTATAAATACTGGAAATGTACTATATTTTTTTCTAATTCTCTTTTTTTATTCTTAATCTCAAAATCCTATTTAATAAAAATATTTCTGATATATTAGACATACAATAATATCTATAAATAAATAATTATCATATGTTGTGGATATGAATTAAAATTTATTATTCAACTAATATTTCTAAGGGCAAAACGTCTCTCTTTATCAAGAAAAACCTTGGTAAAGAGAGGCGCGTTTTGCCTTTAGAATTATTGGTTAAATAATAAATTTTTAATTTAGATCCAATATATGCTAATAATTTATTTATAGATATTATTATGAATTTCTCTTTCTTTAAAATAATATTTATATAATTTATTATCATCCATTTAGCGCCTTCTATCACTGAAAATTTGGAAATATTTTTAGCGCTACTTTTAATATATATGTTATGAATATTTTGGTTGTTGTTAGAAAAAGGGTTGATAAGATAAAGGGTTGAAGGTGCAGTCGTGATAAGAGAAAGATAATTATTTACCGTCAAGTAGCTTTTATTTCAATTACTTGAGGAAATATTACACATTAGTTATTTTCACATTACATAGAATTTATAAAGTTAATCTTATATTAGTGATTTAAAAGGATAGATATGTTAACTACGCATATTTACAACAAAACTGAAAGTTTTCTAAAAACGATGATAACAAAAGTAAAATTATCAATGAATAAAATAAAATATATATTTTTTAAATATAGAAATATTTGAATTTTTAGAGTATATAATATGTATATGTGATGATTTAAGACCATGGAATTGTTGTAAATAGTCTAGATATCTACTACCACATGTTCCACCCCATGACTGTATATAACTTCTTATGTACTGCACATAGAAAGCCTCAACTAACATCAATCTGTACCGCGTAAGAATCTAATAAAGTATTGCAACTGCACAGATAGAAGGAATGGAGAGAGACAGGAGAAAGTTAAGGTTAAAACAAATCAGGCTTAGAGGATCGTAGAAGTCAAACCTAAGAAGTAGGCCTAGAAGAGAGCCCGACTATTAATAAAGTCACAGTAACCTTCTGACCCCGGAAACCCTGCGAGCTAAGTTTAAGCCACTATTTCCTGACAAGACAGGACGTATCTGATAACGCAGAAGTTATAAAAGTCGAGTAACGCCCCGTACTTCCTGGCCAAGACCGGACGTATTTTCCATCAAAGAAAGCCGCAAGGCCAATCAGAAGACATCACCTAAATAGGTCAACCAATAGAAAAAGGCCACGTGGCATGGTCCCGCCAATTGGGAAAGAATCACCTAAATAGGTCAGCCAATTAGAACGAAGCAAGGTCGTGGTGTTAAATCGAGGACCTAGAATTGGGAGTCTTCGCTTGGATCCCAACGGTAACACTTGCTCTAAAGATCCCTCTCTCTCCTCTCTCTCCATTCCTTCTTGACGTCAGACGCTTTTAGTGGAATCTCTGTTTGTTTATTTCACCTTTGGCCCAGCTGTGTCGCCTTCCACCACGACTGCACGGTAGAGTTGACATCGAGGTTCGTCTAGCATCAGGTAACACTGGTCCCAGAGGTCCCAAGATATCACATATATATAGGTAATTATAGAAAGTATTTCACAGACCTTATACAGCGATATATATATAAAATATTTATATTCATAACTTCTCTCGTAGTATGTTATGAAATCAAGCCGCCTCTATACTGATGAGTGCCATAGCCTGAAACCATGGTATACAGGTTGGGTTTTGGTATGAATTTTCTAAAACTTGTGTTGTGGCTCATTCTTTATCATTACTAGTAGGATTTCTTTTCTTTTTTTAATATAAATAAAAGGCAATTCTCTGAGGCAATTTTGTTCAAAGGTTTCAAAATTTTAGAAAATTAATTGAATCTAAAATGTGATTAAATATAGTGTGTAATGTGTGCGTGTGGTTTAATATGAATAAGGTTTCTTTGTTTTACTAAATATTTTAACTCTTCCCACAAAATACGATGATCGTTCCCCACCGCTTTTATTTGGACAAATATACACTCATGGACAAAACTTAAGGAAGTGGAAATCTTTGATGTCGCCGGTTGTCTGTTTTATTTTTTTAAGGAGACAGAGGCATTTTTGTTCACACTTGGTTATCTCGTATGTCTTCAATAAAGATCACTGTAATATCTTTCAGAGTTATTGTCTTAATTCCGATATACTTGCTAAAAGGTACAACTTCCTTAAGTTTTGTCTCTATGAGTGTAAATCATTTTTGGCGTGTAGAGTTCGTTTGGCTGGTGCAAAAGTGTGAAAAATGTAGATATAATTTCACATATTACACCTCTGTAGAAAGTTCAACTTCGAATTAACGATCTTCGATTTTACGTTTACTAGATTGAATATACAAATTTTGATTAACATCGAACATGGACACTCAATTACACTCCAATCGAAGGAATCATTCAATCGATATGGGAAGTGATTAATTTATCTTCTGCAAAACAAATCGATGTAATTGTTTTTTAGAATTGAATTTGAAGTCTTTATCACTCTGGGTTTTCCTTTGTTTACCAAAAGTGCGCAGTAAAGTACGCAAAGGTGAGTAGTATTCGTTTGGTACAAAACGTTCCTTGTACTGAGAACATTGAAAAACTGTTGTTTTAAGGTTTTTTTCTGAAGGTAGTGTATCCCTTTTGATACATGAATACCATCCCTAAATTTTGACTTTGCATATCTTTTATGTATATGCTCGTACTCTAATGAAAACCTATTCTAGTATATGTGTTCAGATAAACATACATACTTGTATATACAGTTGTGTATCAGAGGTGAATGCGGATACAACAATAAAATTTTAACTGAAATTTATTGCAAGTGAAAATGGATTTAAATAGTCCCCCGTAGTAGATAAAAGTATATAGTGTTAATATATTCAATATATTTCCTACACTATTAGCTGCAACAGTCTCAAGTTTAGTGAGGAATAAACTACAGGTTATGGCGTCGATGATGTTATCCATTTGAGTCATCACTGATAACTGATTTTTTACAGACTGTAGGGTGGTTGTAGAACGACATTTTAAAACTACCCCGCATGTGTTTCTTTTGAACGAAAAATCAAAATTTATTTCAAGGAGGAATAACGACCATTTCTAACTTTAGGGATGAGGTATGAAAGGATGAATTGTAAAGAGTAATGATAAACGGAAAAATAAGTGTCCAGGGATGGGAATCGAACCCAGTGTTCCGCTTACCGGGCAGATGTCTACTAGGCTACCCTGGACATATTTTTCCGTTCGTAAATAATACATAAAGTAATTTATAATACAATAAAATATTGTATTACAGACTGTAGGGTGTTATGAAATGTTCTGTTGACATTTCTCTCAAAAACGAATTATGCATTGTACTTGTTGTATACTACTTGTAATGTACTATTTTTTAAAATACTATTTGTAGTGTGTGTGTGTGTGTGTGTGTGTAATTTTTGTCTTCTCGGCGCATGTTTCAATACAAATGGAGATATATGCTACATTTATTATTCTACATAAGTCATTTAGAAGTTAATTGGCGTAATGGATAACCCATCTGACTACAGGATGAATCATTCCATGTACAAATCCCTGTAGGCTTTTCCCACAGCACATACAGTTAAACCTCTTTGTAAAGGTTAACACATAGTTTCAGACACAAAGTGTCTTTTAGAGAGAGAGAGTTGTCATCTCACCAGAGAGTTGTTAAATAGTAAAAATGGTAATTTTGTAAATGAAAACTGTCCTTTATAGAGAGGTATCCTCTAGCGGGAGTGTCCTCTCACAGAGATTTTACTGATTTATAACACTTCTTTTCAATTGACATCAATTCTGTGACATTTTCACATAATGACAGCGGTTAGTTATCGAAAATACAGCTACCATGCAAATAAGACAGAATATTTTATTACAAAACTATTTTAGAGGCGTAATATTCTGATATTGATATTTGCGGAAGAGCGATTGCTCGAAGCATATTATATATTTATAATTATATTTAATTCTGCTGTCCTAAAAGCTTATGTCCATAGTTCTTCTAAAATACCCATTCCAAGAGTCTTACAACAGTCAACTATAAAAGGAAGTTCCAAAAATGCAATATAACAGCGGTATGGTAGATTAAACTGGCGAAACCGCTGGGAGGGTTCACCACTGATGAGCCAGGCCCTCCCTTTAATTTTCCATCGCAGTAAGGACAGTAGAAATTGTTTTATTTTAAAAAGAATATTACGCCTCTAAAATAGTTTTGTAATTTGATAACAGATGGCGCGCTAGTAAATCGTAACATAATTGTTCAAATAAAAGACACATTTTGATATTTGCGGAAGAGCGATTGCTCGAAGCATATTATATATTTATAATTATATTTAATTCTGCTGTCCTAAAAGCTTATGTCCATAGTTCTTCTAAAATACCCATTCCAAGAGTCTTACAACAGTCAACTATAAAAGGAAGTTCCAAAAATGCAATATAACAGCGGTATGGTAGATTAAATTGGCGAAACCGCTGGGAGGGTTCACCACTGATGAGCCAGGACCTCCCTTTAATTTTTCCATCGCAGTAAGGACAGTAGAAATTGTTTTATTTTAAAAAGAATATTACGCCTCTAAAATAGTTTTGTAATTTGATAACAGATGGCGCGCTAGTACATCGTAACATAATATTTTGGAGAAAAACTCCTTTTGGGAGGAGTCCTCAAAGGAGATTCACCTGTATATCTAAAAAAAAGTATAAATAAAAATATTGAGCGAAACTGAAAATTATAAATTTATATTTTGTTAATTGTATTAAATAAACTGAAAGTTTTAAAACTCAATCAAAAGCAAGAGATTTTTAATATTATATATTTAAAACTAATTATTCGCAGACTTTTTCAGTTTTAAAAAAATGAAGCTTCATTGAAATACATCTAGGTATTAAAAGATTTTTTCTTAGAGCGAATTATCATTAAAAAATTAACAGGCCTTTGAAATTAAGAAAAATCTGCATAGCGGTTTATAATGAAGTTAAATTGTTGAGAGAAACTTTATACTTTTTTTTATGTTATAGCAGAAGATATTTATAACAATCTGTGTGCAGAATATATAGGATATATATATATATATATATATTTCACACACTATATAATTAAATTATTATCTTTTTCCAGATTATTTATTTATAAAACATTACTTAATATTCAAATATATTTTATATATTCAATAAGGTCGATAATTTAATAAATATTTTCCTATTAAAATTCTCTTTTGATTTTTAAAAATATTATTACTCAGTGAAGTGAATTATATTTTATTTTGACTATTTCAAATTGTATATAGAGTATCTTGATAATATATGTGGAGGATTTTAATAAGGTCTTCTTGGCCCCAGGGGGAAGAGCCTGGGTTACCTATATGTTAAGATATTCAAATAAAAAAATGCATTAAAACAAGATATATATATTATATAAAAGTTTTTCTGTTGTTTTTTGAATATTATTTATAGAATTATTGATCGTTTTTGTTAGATATATGAATATGTTTATGATATTGCAGTCGTGGTAATAACAATAAAAATAGTTTAGATCAGAATTAGCTTTAATTGAGCTTAGGGAATATATAAAAAACATAATTTGATAAAGTACTACCTGACTTAAGGCGAGTAGAATAAGGAAAACAAAAGACTTATTTACATACTTAGAGAATATTTGAGCCGGCCAACAGGAAACAACAACAATAGGTTATATAAAGGGAAGTCGCGATATCTGGTGGTAGACTTAACAGAATAGTTTAATCTATGAAATGTAATTTGAAATAAAATAAAATTTTTATATTGCATATATATATATTTAAATCTCTGAGCAGAGAACGGAAACAGAACATTTTAAATATGTAAATAAGCCATAATAACATTAGTTTTAAGATCATTCCTACCGTTTACTAGTTCAAACAGCTCTTTGGCAGATTCTGTTTATTATATAATTCTTACAATAATAAACTTAGTAATAGATGGACGATTGGTCCATCAAAATATGGATAAATAAAACAATTTTAACCCAAAAAAGCTCTTTTTTTAATTTCAATTTAAAGCGCTATGTCCCCCTAGGGACACTTACGCTGTCATACATGTATGTCTTTACATTTGTCTATATATATTTAGGCCGTGAATAGAATAGTCATATGATATTAACAACGAGAAAGAGAGAGAGAAAAAGAACTGTTTACAAAATAAATAAGTGTCTAGCAATTAATAAAAATTATAATAAAATTAATTAAAAAATAAGCTCTTTTTAAAAATTCCTCTTGAAGAATGTTATAAAATCGAAACCGTCTCTGTATTGATGAGGGAGATAGCCTATAACTATGGTAAACTGTTTCTATGAAAGATAGACATTTCGGCCAGTTAGAGTTTTTTATTTTTCTCAACGTTTCGACAAAAATATTTTGTTTTCGTCAGGAGAAGTAAATAAAAATAAAGCATTTGGCAAGGCGTTAAAAAATGTTCTGAGGTTGCAAGGGCGTTCTCGTGTGATTTTTGTCGAAACGTTGAGAAAAATAAAAAATTCCAACTGGCCTAGGTGTCTATTTTTCATAGAACTATGAATGTCGGCCAGGCAACCTCTATTTCCAGGATATGGTAAACTGGTTGTCAGCTTTTATCTGAATATTTACTGATACTGGTATTTTAAATCATTCTCTGTCCTGAAACTGAGCAGAAGATGACTTCTTTTAATATTTCAAAAATGCATTCTATGCGTTTATTTAAATGTAAATGTGATTTTTTACTGCACAAACATACATGTATATCATAGGTTATATATTATTTTAAATAGAGCAATCCAAAAATAAATATTTAATTGAAAAGACATATATTGAATCAAAATATCATTTATTTTACCAATATTTCAGTTGGCTGAACGCCAACTTTTATCAAGCTATTATAACATATGTTTGTCAACAACAAACTCAGCGCTACATAATTAGCCTGTAGCAAATAATAAAAACACGAAATCGTGTTTTTCGTGTTTTTTTTTTAAATTAAAATACATGTATATAATATAAAGGATACTCTGTAACTTATTCCGGCGATGGGGCCCAGAAAATAATTTCAAAATTAGTATTTATTAGTATTACGCCTTAGCTACATTTTTATGGAAGTCAATAAAGGAAGACAAAAGGACAACACCCTAGAATGTCTATTGGATTCTCATTGACTTCCGCCGATCTGTCGCGCCACACAGCGGTGGCCATCCGTACTATTTCCAGGCCCCGCTTGTATGTTTGCCGTGGTCTGTCATCCCAGCAGATTGGAAGGATGTCTCTCGGCCCCCACAAGTATTTTAAATGTTTTAAATAATAAAGTTAGAAGAGGAGACATACACTAACCGCAGTGCATCAGCAGTTGCTGCTTTATCTCTACATTCTTTTATTTATTACAACTTTACGATTTTCAAAAAGGAATTCCTTTCTTCAGGCCTAAAGTTAAGACAATGTAAAGCCTGATAAAACAAAATAAAATAAAGATTCAAATTGAGAGGAAATAAAACTAAAGGGGAAAATATTTTAGTTTGAAATCAGTAACGATTTAAATTTTGATTTTTATCTGTTTTACCTAGTTTTACCTTGTATCATATTTTGGCCTGAAGGAATGGGATCTTTCTTGGAAATGGCCATTCTGTAATAAAAATTAAAATTTTCGATTTTTGAAATGTCTACATGGTGGTTCTCTACAAGCACGTGTCTCCAATCAACCAATCAGTGTTGAGTTCATTAACCAATCGGGGTTGAATGATTTTTTAAATTTGTGGTTGCAACGAGCAACATATTCTATATTAAATATAAAGTTCTTCAGAAGTTGTCTTTTATTTTATGTTTTGTCATAAATATTTATGTCATTCTATCTGTACATTTAAAAAACAAAATTATTTCAGAGTTATATATATTAATTAATTTAATATTAGGCTGAATAATTTATAGTCTTAGTTTTTTTAGGTATTTTAATCTATATAAACTAATTAATACAATATAAAAATAAATTGTTGATAAATAATATACGTCTGTTTTTAAAAAATATAAAATTAATAAAGATAAATCATTTTTAAAAGATCAATACATCTTTTAAAAAATAAAAATAAACTTCTCTCAAATTGAAAATATCTTCTGTTGTCCAGTGAAGCGGAGGAATGTTCCCCAACAAATTAGTTTTCAATGATTAAAGAAATAATGTTTTTGACCACGATCATCGCCCAGAGGAAATGAGTCAGGAAGGCTACGCCCTTTATTAACGTGATTTAGAGGCTCCTCCTGGTGGCATTAATCCTAACTACACTTCCTTTTTTTATATATATAAAGGAAAAAAAATCTTAGAAGTGGAATTGATCGATTTTTTGGTTCAAGAAATTAATATCCCAAAATATTATTAATATTTTAGTTCCTGGGGCGTATATTTGTCGTCTGTTTTAATAATTAATTATTTACAGAAAATATTACCATTGAATGCATATCTTCATCTTTCTTATCTCCACATAATCATATAAGGGTATCAAGCTTGTAGAGCTTGTTGACGGTGTCTGCTGGGTATGAGTAGAGCTCATCAAAGGATGAGTCAATAAAGTGTTTCGGGGTTTCAGGTTGAGAATTGCACTTAGTACATAGTGGGAAAACCTTGAAACCATTCTGGAAATTCATTGTCTGTAGATGACCAGACGTAAGTCTGTAAATCAAAAACTTTTGTTTTGAATGCATATAATATTTTACTGTGACCAAAATTTAAAGAAAAAAAAAAACAGATATATTTGACGCTTGATTCCAGAAAATTTAAATTGAGACAATGACTTTTTTTTTGTCTTTAAGACCTTTAATCGATCTTATGTATAATAAACAATTTTGAATATAGAGCAATCCATAATATATATATATATATTAAAAAATTGGTCCATCGAAATATTGGATTAATAAATAATCTTATTACAATCCAAAATAACACTTATTTTTTAAATAAACAATTTATTTCTCTTTCTCTCTCTCTCTCTCTCTGCGAAGGCTACCATCTACAAGTACCATCTTGGTCTTGAGTTGGGTAACACCAGCCATCACCTCGACCTGCCCACTCTGTGGGAAAGAACTCTCGCAGTCCATCGGTGACGGAGTCTTTCCCGCGGTGGGCACCACCAATGAAGACCTTGTATATATTATATATACGTATATCTATCAATTGTTTTATATATTTATATATTTTTATTCATGTATTTATCCTTATTTAATCTTATTCATTCACATTTATTCAATTTTGTATTCAACCATATATAATCTTATAAGAACATTGTAAAAAATCAGTTTCAACTTCAATCTCTCTCTGTGCAATCATATTTTAAACTTATATCTATGTCTATTTGAAAGAAATAGTTAGAGCTAGAAATATGGATGGTAGTTAGCTACAACCAAACTTAACCATAAATTTGCTAATTAAATACACAAAATATTATGATGTTTTACTTAAATATCATCATCAACTTCAGATAGTTGAGGAGGCTATCAGAATCCTGTATAGTCAGTCTTTCAGATGTTTTTACAGAAATAAGATCATATTTCATATTCCATTTCTCTACAATCACTTTATTAAGTGCAGCTCAAAAAGAGCAATCTAGATCATCATATTTACAATGGGGAATGTGGTTATATACAAGAGTTTATTTACAATTATATTCTATAGATAGAAATATTTTTGCCGGGAGGAAATTGATCAATAGAAACATAGGGCGCCTCTCCCGTCAAAATAAATAGATTTGGCCCAGCCACTTTGCCAGCAAAACACCTCTTTGGTAGATTATGAAGATTCCATTAGATCCCGTGTGGATCTCATGGAATAAAGTCCGCCCTAGGCTGACGAGGGCCATTAGCCCGAAACCATGGTCTCTAGGTGGACGCATCTCAGTTTGCCAAAGCTGGTGTTTTGCCTTTGTCACCGACCCCAAAGCCGCTAGTTTGCGGCGACGGTCAATAGATGGCGTCAGGTTTTGACGTTTATTATGACGGGAGAGGCGACCTATTCTTCTAATTATATTCTATATTAATGTCTTTGTGTCTTCAGGTTCTAAGGGATCTTATTCTTGAGGATTTTTTTCTGGTTTGTTTAGTATTAAATACTTTTTTTAAAATAAGAACATTAGGTCTGCAGGGAAAATTTTTATTTATAAATATCTCAAGCTTTCGGGTAAGAAAGCCCTTCTACAGAGAAAAATATATTACACAAAAAAGCCAATAAAATTAAATAAAGGGCTTTTAATTTTAAATTTTATTGGCGTTTTTATGTAATATATTTTTCTCATATAGAAGGGCTTTCTTACTCGAAAGCTTGAGATATTTATAAATAAAAATTTTCCCTGGAGACCTAATGTTCTTATTTTAATATTGATTCAAGGGATTATTTTATCGAAAGGCCTTTTTCCCTTTTCGTCATTCTGATATAGTTGATGAAGGATTTGATTCGAATTTAAAATTTCTTTTTTCTTGTTTCGCATTTGTATCTTCCATATTGATAATATTGCTTTCTTAAATAACTTAAAAATATAATACAAAAGGCATAGAAAGAGCTTGAATGCTATATTTTTTATTTTAATGTGTATTCCATTAAAATATCGTAAAAAATTGACAATTCTAACTATCGATTGAAAAACCCTGTACAATTTATAAACGAATAAAATAAAGCATCAAGGGCTGCGTATCTTTATTAGAACGACAAATTCATTCATAGTATAAGATATCACATGTCTAATGGGATTCCTTGCAATTGTGTAAAATTTGTATATAAAATACAAAATAAGTTTGCTTTAATCAAAAATATATCATATTATCTCATATAAATTAGAAATAGTTTTTCCAAATCATTACACCTGCATGTAAATTTAAATATTTTAATATTTTTCTAATTAAGCAGATATGCAAAACAATAGCTAAGTGTATATAAATTATATTTTCAAACTAGTTAGAATATTATTTTATTAATACCTGTGGAAGGGCGTATGTGCCCGAAAGCTCGTAATATTGTCGTTCTAATAAAGATACGCAGCCCTTGATGCTTTATTTTATTCGTTTATAAATTCTAACTATATAGAAAGCAGAATGTGAATATATTTAATAAATAATATATCATCATCAAAGGAGATTTTTTACTCCACCTAATATATAGAGAGAAAATTTACATTATAAAAATTTTCCAATAAAAATTTGCATTTCAAATAAGGGGCTTTAACATTAAATAGGAGACGTTATTTAAGTTTTAATAGCTTTGTTTTAAGCCTTAGAAGTTAATTTAAACATTAAGCTCTTATAAATGGCTTATTTTAAACCATTTCTATGCATATTGATTTTTCCAGAGAGTTGTCATTTATTTATTTAATGGTTTTGACTACTTCCCAAAGCTATTAATGTATTTGGATTCAATCTGACCCTTGGTTTAAACATGTAAATATGTTGATAGGATCTACTGGAAATGTTTCTGAGAATCAGATAGAGGATTGATGAGGCCATTCGCGCTGTTAGATAAGATTGCAACAGCCATTCTGTGGTTTGGTAAGAGAGAGAGAGAGAGGTTGAAGATTTTTATCTATGGACATTCTAAAGTATTATAAAATAAATGAAGCTTCCAGGGTTAAGTTTCTTGTGCAAACTTTTATTTTCAAGCTTTCGGACTTGTCAGTCCTTCAACAGTTCTGAAGTATGTTCTTATTTTTGTATATGTACCGCCGAACAAGCGAGTGTTTGTGTGTGTATACTCTCTGAAACTGATTATAGTTATGTTTACAAGAAGAGAATCGCCGGATACCATTTCAAAGAAGGAATAAAAGATAATGGCAACGAAATTCTCTATTTACACGGTATAATCTTGGCAAGCTATCGTACTATGACGTCCTCCAACAGGTTGTTACGGCATTCGTACAACAGCCTGTTGAAGGTCCTCATAGTCCGAAAACTTGCCTAGATCAAAGGGTATAAATAAAGAATAGTTATTTTTGTTATTATCAAAATTATTTCCAAATAATATTATGTACTTCTCTGTATACAATATAATTCAAATACTCTTGATATAAACCAACAAGAACCAGACAAATCGACAAGAAATAAGATGCAGACATAGCATTCGCAAAACATTGTCGAAGCTATTCGTCAGCAAGTTCTAAGGGAGTACCTTCCAACATAAAGAAATTTGGTCAATCGGCCAGGGATATACAAGAGAACAGTAGGTCACATCATTAGCAATAATTCCAGCTTCCAAAATACCATAAAGCTGGAAAGTATCGCTTCCACAGTGGTTAACATGCTGAGCAATGCTTCATCGGCCAGGGATATACAAGAGAACAGTAGGTTACATCATTATCAATAATTCCAGTCTCCAAATACTATAAAGCTTCCACAGTTGTTAGCATGTTAAGAAATTCTTCAGCAATGCCAGAAAAATATACGAAATATCTTTTCGCATAATAAATGGCAATGGACAGCTACTCTATATGAGGATGAATCAACCTGAGTGACCCACCAAACAATACCACGAATTTTTCTATTGATAAAAAGAATTTATTCTCATCCTTTGTCCTTTTAGACTAAATACTAGAGATCGTGTATTTTGAGACAGATGAGTACTTTCTTCTATTTCTTATATAAAGTATTATTGTCCATCTCAATATATTCTACTATAGGCTTGAAAGTGGCTTCTTCAAATTTACATTTTATACATTTAGGAAAGATTTTTACTCTTCCTTTACAGATCAATAGGTAACCTGATAGAAGATGGAAATTTTGCCGGGAGAACATTGATCTAAAAAGACAAAGGTCGCCTCACCCATCAGACGTCAAAAACTAACGCCATCTATTGACCGTCGCCGCAAACTAGCTCCTTCGGGTCTGTGACAAGCCACAACACCAGCTTTGGCAAACTGAAAAGCGTCCACCTAGAGACCATTGTTTGGGCTAATGGACCTCGTCAGCCTAGGGCGTACTTTAATTCCACTGAGATCCACAAGGGATCTAATTGAATCTTACAATCTGCCAAAGAGGTGTTTAGCTGGCTAAATCTGATAGAAGACATGGGTAAAAAAATTACCGCCGTATTTCTTCACGAATATGTTTAATAAATATTAAACAAAAAATATCCAAAAGAAGACATTCAAACGGATAAGGCACATCATTTAGCTGGTATTGTGAACAAGCTGAATGGATCGATCTGATCTGATCCATGGACAAGACACCACCACCTCAGTTGGCCGGTATTGCGATCAGGGTGCATGGACCGATCTGATCTGCTCCATGGATAAGACACCACCACCAAACAAAAGAATACTGGTAATTATGAAAACATTAAGACCGTTATAGGAGGACATAGGGATTCCTGAATGCATTTTTCGAAATTTCCAATGCAAAATGATGTCGATTGAATGGCCGACATGGAGAAGCCTAATTAAGAAGGTAAGCCAACCATGTAGATTATGTAGATTGATTTTCCTGAAAAAATACAAAATATCGTCATAATTTATTTACAAGACTTAATACATTGTCAACACACAGTACAATGTATATTTCAATTAAATATTCTAAATTCCATTAAATATTAAGTGGATCTCAGACATTTTGATCTTATAGCTTCTTTTTTACACAGAACACACACACTTTACAAAATTAAATATTTAATTAACTTGAATATATTAACGACTATATAAAAATATAATGTTCAACATCTTCTTTTTCACTCAAGTTAATTAGAATTTAATTAAAGTAAAACGTCCTGTTTTCTATAAAGTTAACAATAGAATAAAGTCAAACAAGGTTGCGAATATAGAAAAATCTCTTCTACATGAAAAAATTCTCAATAAGTTTGTGAAATTCTATCTCATATTTTTTTTATCTTTCAACTCAAGTTAAAAATTCAGATTTTGTGAAAAATAAACATTTATCTAAGAGGGAGGATTAAATCTCAACTTGGGACGAAACAAAATTGAATTCTTTGCTAGGTGTCAAGTGTCTTGATGTTTTTTATCTCGATCACATGGAATATTCTGGAATGGGAGTTTAGAGACTTATTCTGAGAAAGGAAAAACATTCCTTTATATTGTAGAACGACATTTTAAAATTATCCCGCCTGTGTTTTTATTGAGAATTACTTCAACTCTAGATAGAGAAAGTCATATTCTCATCATCAAAAAAAAAAAAAAAAACATTCACTGCAGGATTTGTGGAAATATGATATCTGATGAAATCTCCCACTATATCATAGAATGCAAATATCTAGGTGAAGAAAGAGAAAAGACTCTTAAAACACCTTCTAGAGATTTAGCAACCCACTGAAGACGCTGAGAACTATTACAGAAAAGAAAATATAGCAATAGAACTCTATAATGTCTACAGATCAATTGTGAATAGATTCATATACAAAGGTAGTGAGGAAAGTTTAAGAACAGATGTGTAAATAAATCCCTTTTTAAACAAAGGCTCACGTGCACATGGGGTAAGGGAGAAAAAAAATTGTATTATTTTGTTGTTGTATGGCGAATCCAAACAGGGAAATGGGCCCTAATAAAAAGACTTTTTGTTGTTGTTGTGTTTCTTTTGAACGAAAAATCGAAATTTATTTTAAGGAGAAATAACGATTATCTTTAACCTTAGGGATGAAGTATGAAAGGATGAATTGTGAAGAGTAATGATAAACGGAAAAATAAAATCCCTGGACACTTTATTTTTCTGTTTATTATTACTCTTCACAATTAATCCTTTCATACTTCATCCCTAAGGTTAGTAATAATCTTTATTTCTTCTTAAAATAAATTTCGATTTTTCGATCAAAAGCAACACATGCGGGATAATTTTCAAACGTCGTTCTATAATCATAAGCCGCATATTATATTGTATTATAAATTCTCTATATTATTATACAGAAGTCAACGTATCATTCCAGTATAAAAATCTAAACAAGATCAATACAAAAACATGTATTGGATTGAATAAAAAATATTTATTTGCCAATATTTCGATTAGCCGAACGCTAAGCATTGTCAAGGCATTACATTTTGTATAAACTGTTTACTGGTTTATATACAAAATGTAATGCCTTGACAAAAGTTCTCGCGTTCAGCCAACCGAGAAAAAAGTATATATGTCATAATATTTAGAAATATATAAATAAAATGGTCTGTGTGGGAGTACAAGGAAAGATGAAGGACAGCCGGGTTGAAAAACAGTCCCCTTGGTAAACAAGTGTCAAGTCTTTATTCCCCCCTAAGGGATTTATCTTACTCAAATCGGCTTAAAAGCAGCTGGATGTGATGATCAGGAGACAGTTCGCACTGAGGTGGTCTCGACACCAGTTGTTCCCAGACTGGTCCTCAGACCTTCTCTCTTTCCTCCCCGATCAGGTTTTTGCCTCTGGATCCTGTGTGTCCTTACCACCCATCACACAACCACCACGACTGCTTCACAAATCACCACATATATATATTTTAAATTCAATTCAATATATATCTTTTTATCATCTAAATCCACTTGTTGTAAGCCTCTTGTTGACCTGAGGGACCGTGGAGTGTCACTAAGGATAAGTTCAGCTAATTGATCTTGTAATTTATTTCTGAAATATTCTTCCTATACATGAGCCTTGGGTAAATCACCGGTCGAAAATTTAATATTTTGTTGTCGTGTGTGTGTTGCGAAAAGATTGTTAAATAAAATATAAGTAATTTGAGAAATACAGGCTTGTATGATTTCTTCACTACGTATGGAATTTACCTTTCTTCCTGCGATTCTCAAAAATAAAATGTCATCAATAGCACATCTTCACAGGATTTCTTACTGGACACAATTGGGTGCATAGTCTTTGCCATGCCAGCAGTTGTCTCAGGATTTCTATCTGAACCCACCTAAATACAGACTTATGCCTGACTTCATCACAGGAATTATTTTATGAACCAAACCTAAATTCAGTCCTACGCCTTTATTCCTCACAGGATTCCTTTCAGAACCCATATAAATTAAGATCTACGCCTGTATTCATCAAAATAATTCTTTCAGAATCCAACTAAATTCAGACCTATGCCTGACTTCATCACAGGAATTATTTTATGAACCAAATCTAAATTCAGATCTACTCCTGTATTCATCACAAGATTGCTTTAAGAAAACCCACGAATTCAGGCCTACGTCCTTAGATCTCTCGAACCTACACCAACCTAAAGTAAGAATCCAGCTTAAATGCCTAAAAGTACAACTTCCATAAGATTTTCCATGAGTGTATAACGCCACAATTTCAGCTTATTTATTGTTAACCTGCCGTTCATGTGACATATTACCAACTTTATCAATTCCCTTGACAAAGGTAAACCCCAAACCGTCGGGTCAATATTAAATAAGTTGAAATTGGCTACCAACCAGAAAATGATTTTTATAAAAGGTCTTCTGCAAAACTCAAAAAAAAGGAACGCTATAGAAGAAGATCAGAGTCACATGTGGAATTCGAAGTGTTCACACACCACTTGGGTCCTCAAACAAGAATGGAGTAGAAGTCTCATCAAAATTCCAAGTTTATATTTGAGAAAGACTAAACATTATCTCTCCCTATCATATGCAAATTAAGTCAATTCTCTCCGTTTTGTTCCGAAGACTTTGCGAGAGATAATTGTCTTTTGGTTCATTTTCCTTCGTTCTCCATTCTTGTAAGGCCGTAATTTATACAAGGTAGTAATGGCGTTCTTCAACTTGTCCATTGTTCGGCCATTTTATAGATGATCCTAAGTTTGTAGAAGAGATGGGATATACTCTATTTTTATTTAGGTACAGGCATACAGACTTCGGTCTAGGTTGCACACTATCCAATGGTGTTATTTAGGTAAACGACGCAATTCATCTTTTCTGAATTATATATTTTTTTCCAGCACACGATGAACTACTTGAACAGGAAGTAGCAGCATATATGTAAATATAAACTGCAGTTTGATATAAAAAAATAAAAAGGTTAGGTGTTGATATTAAAAACAAAGAAGGCATATCCTGACCAGAAGCATATGTGCTTTTTAGATGGCAGAGCGCCATCTAGTGGAGCAGAAATCAACTAAAAAATAGGTTGGCAAAATATCAGGGAACATGCTAAATCAACGTTTAGTTGATTTCTGTTCAACTAGATGGCATTCTGCCATCTTAAAAAAGCACATGTTCTCCTGGTCAGGATATGCCATCTTTGCTTTTAATACTAAGAAATATTTTTGAAAATAGAGCAATCCATAAATAAATCTTTAATTAAAAAGGCATATATTGGATCAAAATATCATTTATTTTACCTTTGCAAGGCGTAGAGCGTCATAACCAAAACCAAAATATAAAATAAATGATATTACAATCCTATATATTCCTCCTTTTTAATTAAAAACTCAGAAATATATAATAAAAATAATAAAAAGATTTATACTGGCCGAAATATTTTTAATTTTAAGAACTATGAATGTCGGCCCAGGCAGCCTCTATCTTCTCAAAATTCTAGATGTCCACAATATCGACTGATATTACAGAAGGTCAAAAATCGGAGACTTAAGAACATTCCAGAAACGTCCAGTTAGTCCACAATATGGCCGAATTTCCTCCTGCCCATCACAGCCTTGCTGGAGCCAGGGACAATTTCCCAGCAGACGGGAGGGAAGCAATCAGAGGAACAATTAAATCTGGCACCAATTTGTCCAGCCCCGGTATAAAATCACTTTCTGCCTGTGTTAGAGAGGAAATATCTCTGCAGAAAATCGTGTCGTACATGTTGGTCAGATTGAAAGTAGATATGAAAAAATGTGAATATATATATATTAAATACTAGAGCCGAATTATTTGCCAGGGTGAATGTTTATCACCAACAAATTATATAATTAAAATATATATAATAAGTATAACACACATAAATGTTAAATATTATTGTTCCAGCCTTAAATATGCAAAATTGTTAGAATTTACTTTTGTTAATTATTGTTAAATTATGTAAATTTTAGAAATGTATATAATCTTGATTTTAGAAAATAAAGAGAGTTATTGAGTTATAAAAGTATATGTGGTTGAGTCATTAGTGTTGGTGAGACGAGGTTGAGTCATTAGAGTTAGTGAGACGAGGTTGAGTCATGAGAGTTAGTGAGACGAGGTTGAGTCATGAGAGTTAGTGAGACGAGACAAAAGCAGTTATTCAAGTTTAAATGAGTTATAGTTAGCTCGCTGAGTCAAGAAGCATATAATTAAAACCAGCGTTAAAATAAGAATTAGGCGGTGATTCCTCCTTAGTGCCTGGAGGCCAAAGCCAGTTCGATTCAAGGTCCCTCAAGAGCCTGATTAGGATTTGAAACAGAAGAAATTTAAGCAGAAACTCAGTGAGAATACAATTGCAAAATGTCTCGAGACGAAAGGATCCTCCAAAGAAAGTTAAGTTGTCAGATAAGGAGAATTGATGGATTTATTGAAAGTGTGGATTCAATTATTGAGGCAGATGAAACAATACGCTTAGAAATAATGGGTGAAGAATTAAAGGAGATCAAAGAGAAAATTGAGAAACTCTACGACGAGCTGTTTTCTTTGGATGAAGTTGATATAGATAAAGAAAGTGAGGCATATGATGGTTCAATGAACAAGATTGGAAGCTTGAGGGTAAAAATAGAAACTGAGAGAAAACTCAAAGACAAACTGGCGGACATAAAGCCAAATGGCTCTCAGGCAAATATAAAATTGCCTCAATTTGACTTACCGATATATGATGGAGATATGGGCACTTGGATCAACTTCAAAGAGCTATTCCTCACCACCATCGATGCACATCCAGGGTTAACTAATATACAGAAGTTACAATATTTGAATTCAGCAGTAAAAGGCGAAGCGGCCAGATTAATAAGGGGTTTCCCTTTACTAAGTGAAAATTATGGCCAAGCATGGAGTACACTGTTATCAAGATATGATAACCCGAGAGAGCTAGCTTATGCCCAGGTGTCAAAAATATTTTCTCTCCGGGCAATTAAGAATCCATCGGCTAAGTGTCTCCATGAATTCATGGATGTTTGTAATGAAGCCATAAGAAACTTAGAAAACGCTGGAATTGAAGAGGAATCAATTAGTGGATGTGATCTTGGTGCACTTCCTCCAGCAGAAGTTGAGTGAAAATCTAAGGTTGGATTGGGAACTGTCAGTGGACAACACTCTTCCTTCTTATGACAAGTTCATAGCGTTCATTTCCCAGACATGCAAGAAGCATGTCTTGTGCTGTCAAGGAATGTTCAAAAAGGGAAGAAACCACCGGATCGAGATTTCCCAAATACCAAAGCTACGGGATGCTAATTGAGAAATCGGACACTTGCATATTATGCAAATCTAAGCATCATCCACTATACATGTGCAACTTATTTTGCAAAATGCCTTTAAAAGAAAAATTAAATGTAGTAAAAGGTCATAAATTGTGCTTCAATTGCTTGAGGAAAGGCCATTTCTCATGGAATTGTAGGCTGAACCAACGATGCAAAGTATGCAAGGGAAAGCACCACACGATGATTCATTATGATAAACCGAGCACGGAAGGCGCTTCGGCCCAAGTTGAGAACACAACTCCGAAGGAACATGAATGTGCTATCAATTTAACGAATACTCAACAGGCAAACTGCAATGATAGCCACGTACTACTCGCAACAGCAGGAATCAAGATAAAGAATGGACTCGGAAAGTTATGCACCTGCAGAGCCCTACTGGACAGCGGTTCCCAAGTCACCATGATAACAAAAGGATGCTGCGAAAGATTGGGACTTGTCCAAAGGAAATCAGATCGGATGATTATAGGGGTTGGAAACACACCAGTGCAGCATTCTTCATCGACAGTAAGTGTGACATTTTGTCCACTGAATAATTCTGAGGAATTCTCGGTAGAGGCAGTAGTCACGGGAGTGCTCACTTCAGAAATTCCGAACTTCAGGTTAAAAGACCCTAATTGGCCAACTTTGAAGAACCTCAAATTGGCAGACCCAGAGTTCTACATACAAGCCCCAATAGATATGATATTGGGAGCAGATATATACACTGAACTTATGTTGAATGGCTCTATATCTCTCGGAGAAGGATTGCCAATGGCTATTAATACAAGACTAGGTTGGGTACTTCTAGGAAAACTCATGGGAACATCGGAGAGTAATACAGAAGTCTGTAACCTGAGTTTACAATCTGAACCAGAACTAGAATTCGTAATGAAAAGATTCTGGGAAATTGAATCTGTGCCGTCACCGGATCTTTGTACACAGGACGAAGATTGTGAAAGGTTATTTCGAATAACCATGGCAGAGATAGCCATGGAAGGTATTGGGTAAAATTGCCATTCAGACAACATCGACCGCTTCTGGGTGAATCAAGAGAAAAAGCATTAAGAAGGTTCCTTTCGTTGGAAGGAAAATTGTGTAAGAATGTGAAATTATATGACCAATACCGGGGATTCATGAAGGAATATGAACACTTAAACCACATGGAAAGGGTCCCAATTGCAGAAGTGAAGCGAGAATTGTGCAGATGCTATTACATGCCA
>CP092865.1:131776566-131793627 GCA_030710605.1 Cordylochernes scorpioides | reverse complement strand
AACATGCCTTGTCCTTTTGTGTAATTCATTTCACGCCTGAACCCAGTCTGAACGTTGTGGACCACCACTACTGCAACTAAAATGCCACACTACAGTCATCCTTGCTTTGCGCAGAGGCGATATCGTAGCCAATAAGGATCTTCCGAGGCGCGATTATTGCTGGTTGAAAACTTTACCTACTACAGTCATCCTACAGGGTCAAACACATTACAACATATATGTCATAATTTGCCTAATATCCCAAGAGGTATAATTTCTTTTCGCCAAAATAAGTATGTTAACTATGCTAACCCCGCCTTTGCCGGTCCCAAGCCCGGGTGAACAAGGAGGAGGGGGAGCAGTAACAAGCTTACTAATAAACCTGGGCTCAGCTGGCCCGGCTGATAGTACCCTGTAAGGGCTCCTGATCTAGGGATACAGGATGAGCAGCGTTTGTACTCCATGTTAGGAGCTGCTGCACATGGCTTCTGTTCCTCGTGTCAGAGGCGGCCATTTATTTTGGAGCAAAGTCGGCCTAGCCACTGAGTAGTGCTCCCATTCTTAATGACAAAGGCAGACGCATTCTACTTCACCCAGTCATGATGGTTGTCAAACACATTATTGACTGTATTGACTCATCTATTGATGAGCTCTACTCATTCCCAGCAGACACCATCAAAAGTCTCAAGCTTTACACGCATGATACCTTAATATGGCTGAGTGGAGATAAGAAAGAAGAAGAAGTATGTTAAACTAAATTTGTTAAGATTGTGTTAAATTTGTAAATACAAATTCATCCATCTATAAATACACTGTACAAAATAAACGTGGGAACCAGCGCGGGGGAATGCTACGGCACGCCGCGTGCGCGCGCTCACTTGGCTGGAACGAATCTTTGAAATTTAGATGCATAACGGTTGTACCCCTTCATTCGATCACGACAGCTACGACATATATATATATGAAAAAAACAATAAAAATAAAATAAAAAAGGTCAGGTCTTGATATTAAAAATAAAAAGGCATATCCTAACCAGGCTCACATGAGCATTTCTAGATGGCAGAGCGCCATCTAGTGTAGATAAAATAAACTAAACGTTTATTTAACTTGCTCCGTGATATTTGGCCAACCCAATTATTTGACAAATCAAGAAAATTCAACCAGGAAAGCGTTTCGGGCTGTTGGCCCTCGTCAGTGTGGTACAGACTGTACCTCTATGACCAAATATTTGTTCCCAGAGGCTTCCTGAGAAATCAAGAAATGTGAGCAAAGAAAATAAATTGAAATAATTAAAACAATGCCCTTATTGGAAGAAAGAGGTCTCTTCCTTGAGCCAATGTAGTTCAAACATTTTTGAATATTATAATTTATAAATTGTATTTTAATTATATCAAACTAAGATTCACAATAATGGAGCGCCATTCTTCTGGCATTTTCATGACTTTCTTATCAAATCTCTATTTGATTTGCCATTCAAGTGAGAGCTGCTAAATTATAATAAAAACAGTCTCCGAGAATAAAATTCTGGCTTTATTTATAAATATTTAAATAAATTGTGTGATATATATATTTATATGTGAAAAACAATAGAAAAAAATAAAAGGGCAGGTGTTGATATTAAAAATAAAAAAGGACACATCCTGCCCATGAGCACATGTGCTTTTCAGAAGGCAGAGTGCCATCTGGTGGAACAGAAATCAACTAAACATTTGATTTAGCCTGTTCCCTGATATTTGGTCAACCCAATTTCTTGATAAATCAAGAAAAGCCATCCACGAACGCGTTTCGCGCTGTTGGCGCTTGTCAGCGTGGAGTAGGCTGTACCACTGAGACCAAAAATATTTTTTGGTCCCAGAGGCTTCTTGAGTCTTCTTTGGTCGCAGTGGTACAGCCTACTCCAGCGCCAACAGTGCGAAACGCGTTCGTGGATGGCTTTTCTTGATTTATCAAGAAATTGAGTTGGCCAAATATCAGGGAACAGGCTAAATTAATGTTTAGTTTTGCGATTTACAATTTTGCGTTAAGGTGTCGGATAGGTTGAACATTTAGCTATTTTTCAACATAGTTGCCGTGACGATCAATCACTTTTTGCATCCTGGAAATAATAATTTTTTAATGCCGGCGTCGTACAACTCTCCCGCCGCGTCGCGAACTTTTTCGGCTTTGGTGAGGTCGGGCAACGCCATTGTTTCGACTGGTTCTTCGTTTCCGGGGTGTAATGATGTGCCCAAGTTTCGTCTCCAGTCACAATCGAATCCAGAAATTCTTTGCCCTCTTCCTCATAGCGTCTTCCTCATAGCGGCAGAAAAATTCTGTGGCACTTTCCACGCGCTTGATCTTGTGTTCCTCAGTGAGCTTCTTAGGTACCCATCTGGCGGACATCTTTTTGTAGCCGAGAACCTCCGACACAACATCCTTCACGAAGAAGTAACCCCATTCTTCATTAAGACCTTCCATTATCTCATGAAGGTTATTTTCCGGTTATTGCGCACCATATCGTCGATTCGAACCACCGTTGATTCCGGCAAACTCGGCCGCCCTGACCGCTGCTCATCGTGAACGTTTTCCCGGCCCTCAGAAAACATCGGCACCACTTCCTCACGTTTTTCACGCCCATATATTTCTCACCGTACACTAACTGTCGATAAATTTCTAACGGGGGAACTTTTTTGCATTCACAAATCGAATGACTGAGCGTAGTTCGCACCTGGCGGGCGAGCGAAGCGGGAGCTCCATCCTAAACAACTGCAATGCAGCGACTGAGTGTCCTAAACTCACGCGGATTGTTCGAGACTGTGGAACCAAGGAATACAGTGCTGCTGCCAAATTTCGCCTATCAACTCGCGATCAAAAATGGCGTAGTTGGAGACCTTACTTTTCAATACGCCCTCGTATTTTTTAACATTTTTAATTCTTACGAATAAGTTTATGTAATATCTTCCAAAGTTATTACACTGCAATATTTGATGTATTACACTGTTGTAGAATCCTGTCGACTTATCCGTTCTGTGACAATATCGTTGCGGAATTTCTTGTTGTTCGATTTGAATGGTGAGGATTGGTTGAAACGCAGTCGTTGAGTGGCAAGTGAAGCACACAGTTAGGAATAATCAGGACACGTGATGGGGTTTGGAAATAAAAGGCAACTGGGTTGGAGGGAAGAAAGCTTGAGAAGAGCGGAGCGATTTTGATTGTTAATTATCTGATCACATGGCGGTGATTGTACTTAGCTACGGGATGAGCAGAGGGAGAGAGGTCCAGAGCCGATGTCACCTCCTTGGGAGCCAAAGCACAACTGACTGTTCTTACTTCTCGATTTTACACCACGAGTCGTCTTCCTTCCCATTGGTCGAAGGCTGGGACGTGCCCGTTTTCCTATTGGTTGACCTACTTAGTGGATCTTTCTAATTGGACCGGCGACTTTCTTTGGTGAAAGATGCCGCCGATCTTGTCAGGAAGTGTCGGGTGTTATTTCGACTCTATTTACTTCCGCGTTATCAAATACGTCCGGTCTTGGGTCGGAAGTATGGGGTGTCTCTCTACTTTTATAACTTCTGGTCACCAGATACGTCCTGTCTTGTCCGGAAGTATTGACTGTACAAGTTATTTATAATTGTGCCCGCTTTAAACCTATTTCCTATGTTTTGTTACTACTTTCTTTCCTCCAGTTACCTTGTTCTTTATTAAATCTTTGAAAATCATACATTGTACATGCATAGTGGGTCGGGGGGCATACAATTATATACAAATTATGACAGATGCGCCCCCTACATGTGAAGAAATCAAGAAGGGTTAGCCTGAGAGAATTCTGTAAAGTGAAAAATAATTTTGTGGGAAAATTAGTTGTGGGTATTGAGAGTTTATATACAAGCATTGGTGGCGATATAAGAAGTAAAATAGAATGGTGTTGATGATATAGGTTGAGTATAATTAATAGAAATCAAAAATTTTTTAATTGTAAGAAATCAAAATGAATGCTATGGTACATAGTGGATTAAAAGAAAGGAAAATGCGCCTAACTAATTTCTACTCGAAATTGGAGATAATAACGAGGGAGTTCTATTAGGGCTTTTGAGAAATCAAAAATAAAAATGAAAAGTTGGAAGAAATCAAAGTAAATGCTTGGTTGCATGTTGGAGAGAAAAAAAAATGCTTCGTTGCATGGTGAAAAAAAAGAAAAATGCCTAACTAATTTTTGCTCGAATTTTGAGAAAAGAAATCGAGGAAATTTCATAAGGTCTTTTGAGAAATCAAAAATAAAAATAAAAATAAAAAAGTTGGAAGAAATCAAAGTGAATGCTTGATGCATGGTGAAAAAAAAAAAAGGAAAAATGCCTAACCATATTCTAGCTCGAAATTGGGAATGGAAACCGAGGGAATTTTATTAGGGCTTTTGAGAAATCAAAATAAAAATAAAAATAAAATTTCATAAGGTATTTTGAAATCAAATAAAAATAAAAAGTGGTTGAGCGAAATCAAAGTTGAGCGCTTGGAAAAAAAAGAAAAATGAAAAATAAAAAGGTTTCAACAACAAAGGATGATATAATGTTTTTAGTTTAACCGAAATCAATGAGTTTTCGTTGATAATTGAGTTATGGCAATATAAGCTAAGTGGTAAATAGAATGATAATTGATAAATAAAAATGATAATATAAACTAATTGGAAAAAAAATGATAATTAATGATTAAAAGTGATAATAAGTTGAATAAATTGATAAATTGATTATATATTTAAATTTTAATTGAGAGAAAATAATGAAAATGATTAATATGAAAAATAAGGTGTATTGTTTTGAACCCTTTTGTGTATCTACATGCCCTATAAATGTTTTAATTGCTCAATTATGCCCTATAAATTTTTTGTCTCATCTGTAGCGACACTTAGGTGAAAACGTGATTCTACCCCTCAAGTGCGTTTATGCTATGTGTACAGGAGACATGGAAATCTATATAACCTTTATGTGTAATTTTTTTGTCTTTGTGTGTGTTGTGAAAAAATGTTAGAAGTCTGTTGTGTAAGAAATGTGTGAGCGAGTTCTATGTGTTGTCTTGTGGATGTGGAATTGGATGGTAAAAATCGATATGTAGACTCGAACTGGAATCCAAAACCGGTGGCATAGAGAGGTTCCCAGTTGACCTCAATAGGGGACCTTCTCATTGTAATTAGAGATACGGAAGTGGGGTGTGTCGGGCAAAAGAGAGGGAATGAAATTGGAGATCGGACGAGGCGCTCCGCTTTGTTTGCATAGGCCGAATTTATCGCCGCGGACTACACTTCCTGTCGCGGTGTCTCAAAATTCTCTCTTCCTTCCGCTTATTTAATTTTTGGTGCGGCTCAGATCTTGTTTTTGGAGTGTGACTTGTTTCTTCTATTGTCTCTCTACTTTTTTATTGGTGTTGGATTCATCGATATTTGTAGATAATCGGCAGGTGGGACAGGTTTTTACCTGTTTTTGTATTGTCGTGTGTTATGTTCTGCCAATAACATTGTGAAAGATGAGTGATGTAATTTCGGCATTATTTGTATTTTGAAAAGCCGGATGTTGTATCCATTTATTAAATCGAATGGTCGTTGTGACTTTAGTAAAAAATGCTATTCAGTGATATTAGAGTGGAATTGAGTGAAAATGAGGCTTACGACGTGAACACGTGTTGAGTGGAGACGTGTCACAGGCGTGGTGAAAGGCGTCTGTGGCCTGAAATGAAGAGTTTTGTGGGGTGACCTGTGACACGAATCGAAAAAAAAAAATTGTGAATGAAAAGGTGTCACGCGAAGTCCTTGTTTGTACAAAATCTAACCTGTTCTCACTATGAACAACAAATTTATTAAAGTCATATATCGAAATTTCTATTGTTAGTGTATATGGCACCTTTTAAGGTGAACATTTTTTTTAGTGTTTTGGGTAGACGAGATGATTGTTACTAACGACGGTGCATGCGTTTGTTGGTGGTTGTCGTCTTTTGGCGCGAGTGTCGCGCTTGTTGGGCGGGTTGTGCGTGTTTGTTAGCGTGAAAACCGTCCTTTGGATGGATGTTGTCGGTGTATTGTTGTTGCGAATGTCGTGATTGTTGCTAAATACGTTTGTGGGATTGTTGTGAGGTACATTTTTATGGCGTGGCGATGTATGGTTATGCATGGATTTTGTGTGGTAAGTGTGTGAGCTGTGTCGGTGTACGGACACTTTTTTGGGCATTATTGGAATTGTAGGTTGGAGTCGTGGTGGCTTTATATGTTGTGGGCATGAAAAGTTGCGTGGTGTGAGATTAGAATGGTGGCATGTAAATATTTGGGGTTTGGGCAATGAATGCAGGCAAGGGTTTCCATGTGTGAAAGCTTTGTGTGCTGTACGAGTCCTTTGGGACAGGTTTTGGTCTAGCCCGTGCGTGCATTCATTGAGTACAAGGTTAGATACATGATTAAAGGGGTAGGTAGGTTAGGTAGAAGTCCAATGTCAATTTCTTGACGCCATAGGGTGGGTGCCTACCTCAGTTCACAGGTCTCCTCTGGGACGTCTTGGTTTGGGGTGGTTGGCTTGGCTCGGGACTGCTCGCACCGTCCGCGAAATTGAAGTGAAGTCCGGTACTGGAATATCGTTTTGGGATCGTTTGTGCTGTCCCGGATCGCGCGGATTGGTTTCGGGGACTGTGTACGGCATGGCGGTGGATGACTCCTCGGTGGTCGGTGTCCGGCCTTGGTGACACTCGCCTGGGGTTGGCGGCACGTGCGTCGGCTGCCGCGCTCATCTCGCCTTTCGGTCGGCGGGGGGTGTGGGCTGCTCCGAGGGTGGCGCTACGGAACGTCGTTTGTAGTTGAGTGGACCTTGCTCCTTGAAGTGTGGCGGTCAGCTGCAAAATTATTGTCGCCAGGGTGTGTTTTGTCGCTTCGCTCGTTGCCAGTTTCTTCCCTCTTTCTTTCGTAGGGTTGTTCGTTTTTTACGCCTATGGGATTCTGATTTAATTCCATAATCTTTATCCTGTCGACTCTATGTAATATCTTCTAAAGTTATTACACTGCAATATTTGATGTATTACACTGTTGTAGAATCCTGTCGACTTATCCGTTCTGTGACAATATCGTTGCGGAATTTCTTGTTGTTCGATTTGAATGGTGAGGATTGGTTGAAACGCAGTCGTTGAGTGGCAAGTGAAGCACACAGTTAGGAATAATCAGGACACGTGATGGGGTTTGGAAATAAAAGGCAACTGGGTTGGAGGGAAGAAAGCTTGAGAAGAGCGGAGCGATTTTGATTGTTAATTATCTGATCACATGGCGGTGATTGTACTTAGCTACGGGATGAGCAGAGGGAGAGAGGTCCAGAGCCGATGTCACCTCCTTGGGAGCCAAAGCACAACTGACTGTTCTTACTTCTCGATTTTACACCACGAGTCGTCTTCCTTCCCATTGGTCGAAGGCTGGGACGTGCCCGTTTTCCTATTGGTTGACCTACTTAGTGGATCTTTCTAATTGGACCGGCGACTTTCTTTGGTGAAAGATGCCGCCGATCTTGTCAGGAAGTGTCGGGTGTTATTTCGACTCTATTTACTTCCGCGTTATCAAATACGTCCGGTCTTGGGTCGGAAGTATGGGGTGTCTCTCTACTTTTATAACTTCTGGTCACCAGATACGTCCTGTCTTGTCCGGAAGTATTGACTGTACAAGTTATTTATAATTGTGCCCGCTTTAAACCTATTTCCTATGTTTTGTTACTACTTTCTTTCCTCCAGTTACCTTGTTCTTTATTAAATCTTTGAAAATCATACATTGTACATGCATAGTGGGTCGGGGGGCATACAATTATATACAAATTATGACATTTATTTATTGATGAATAAGTAAACTTATCACAAGAGAAGGAATCGCCAGACATCATCTTGAAGAAGGAACAAAAGTTAACGGCGACGTGTTTCTTTTATTTGTGCTGTAAATTTGGTAAGTTTTCGGACTGTGACGTCCTTCGACAGGCAACTTTCCAAGAAACTAGAAGACATTATATATATATATATATGTGTGTATATGTGGCAATATAATAAGGTGGGAAGAGAAATAATCACACCACAAGTTGGAAGAGTAACCCAGGCAACCAGAGAGAGAGAGAGGGGAGAGAGCCGGGTGGCCGTTCGTGTCGCGCACAATCTCCAACTGTCTAAATAGTCCCGAGGTTCCAAGTAACGGGCCTCAGTAGTCGCCCCTTGGAATATCGCTGATGTCTAAAGTAACCGGACTTTACCCGCCCGTCTCTCTCTGGGTCGACTGTAGGCTTGCTTTACTATTCCTAGGAAGAGTATATATTATGACATATATACAGGGTGTACCAGGTAAATTGGGAATTTCAACAATGGTATTTTAACTGAAATTTTTTGCAAGTAAAAATTAAAATATCCGAATGAAATTTGACACAGTAGTAGATAAAAGGATATAGTTTTTATTTATTCAATGTAGTTTCCATTATTAGCTACAACAGTCTCGAGGCGAGTGCGGAATGAAGCACAGGCCTTGGCGACGATGACCTTGTCCATTTGGGTCATCACCGTGTGAACTGCTTTCTTGACAGACTGGATGGTGGTATGAGGAGCTTTGTTGACATCTCTCTCAACAACGCCCCATACATAGTAGTCGAGGGGATTGCAATCTGGAGAATTAGGGGGCCAAATATCAGGACCCCAGTGACTAGGGACGTTAAGTGTCAGCCACGATTGTGTCTTTTTTGCCTTATGGGCTGGAGCTGAGTCCTGTTGGAAGACATACTTCCTTCCTGCGGCCACCATGTCCATCCAAGGCTTCACAACGGTCTCCAGAACATTGATGTAGGTGTCAGCGTTTATCTTAAGGCCCTTCTCAAAGAAATGGGGCGGCATGACATCACCTTCACTGCTGATAACGCCAAGGACCATTACGGAGGCAGGAAATTTCGTGTGCATCACGACAGGTATCTCTGAGGGGTCTTTACAGATCCAGCGATCATTCCTGGGATTTACCTTTTGGTCCACGTCAAAGTTCTTTTCGTCAGAGAAGAACCTTAGCATGCCAAAAGAGTCGTGTTTCAGGTTGTTGAGGAGGGCAGCAGCCTTTCCTTTTCTGTTATTCTTCATATTCTCAGTCAGCAACTGACCTTTCCGAAGGGCATAAGACTTGAGACCAAGGTCCTCATGGATAGTTCTGACAATTATCATAGAGCCAACGTCCATTTCCTTGGCTATGGCCCTCATGCTCTTCCCATTTCTTTGTCTCCTTGACATTTTTGACAAATTCTTCGCCTCTTACCCTGTCCGATCGACGCGAGTGCTTTTTCCTTGTAGCTATCCCCTCTTTGTTACTGTCGGCCTCATCAAACTGCTTCTTGACACGATAAATAGTGGTTTTGGGTAACTTAAGAAAATCCACTATCTCTTTGGGGCTCCTTCCGGCGCGCAGAGCAACGATGATGGCAGCTCGATTTTCAAATTCTCGGTTACTCTTCATCACTATACTGCGCACACATGTACTGTTGCATTTTACATAAATATGGCTACGTAATGAAAAAAAAACAAGTTTTTAATCTCAAGTAGTTTTGTTTTATGGACTGTCAAAGTTAGTCCCAAATTACCTGGTACACCCTGTATTATCTCTCAGTTTCTTGGAAAGTTACCTGTCGAAGGACGTCAAAGTCCGAAAACTTGCCGAATTTACAGCATTTATAAAAGAAACCTATCACCGTAAACCTTTATTCCTTCTTCAAAATAAACTTATATTGCGTAAGGTATTCAGATATTTTTATAGAGTACTAGCCGAATGACCCGGGCAACGCCCGGGTTTTACCCGATTAAATGTTTTTATTCAAATACTATTCGTTACAATTATAAATTGGCACCGTGGATGTCACTTTTGTGAAACGTCCCGCTCTAAACTTTGTGTGTTTTTAAAATATAAAAATAATAATATGAAAGATGATCTTGCTTTTGTTTTCTGCTCGAATGAATGTTTTTCTGTTAGAATTTTGTTCCTGCGTACAAAATAATGAACTGGTTTCACCCGTGGTCTCTGCTTTTTGGAATTTTTCCCGATATAATTTTGTATCTGATAATCAAACATGATACAGCAATATCGTCATCATCATTTTATGACTAAAAATATATAGTTTTAATAATTGATTTATATATTTTTTTAAAATAGCCTATCGTCTTCCCCGTATTTTTTTACCTATGTATGGAAATTTTGGTTTGAATTAGTGAACTACTGCGAATTTGTATACCGGACATACAAACCAACAAACATACAAACATTCATTTTTATATATATAGAAGATATCACAATTTTGTTAATTCTGAATTTATAATTTTGTAAGCTTGACACTTAAGTCGATGGTACTGTCAATAATGATCTAATATCATCAAGATACAAATTGTTCAAGTTCTGGACGTTATAATCCAAATATTTACATAAATGTTCATAAATTTGATATTATTATATTATTACATATGCACACGAAGTCTATCAGACTATTGTGCCATATGAGAATTATTTACATATATATCTTTAATTATTTACACGATGAATTAGTAGTGATTTATAAATCTGTGTACAAATTGCTCTAAACTTGCCAAAGTTTTCATAAGATTGAGTATATACAGAAAGATGATTTGGCATTATGTCAAAGTAAGCAAGTACAATTTGGTTAGTCAGAGGGCAAGCCAACAAAAGATGCTCTGGTGTTTCAACATCTAGACAGCATTCACATGTTGGATCATTTATAACTCTCAAGTCAAAGAGAAAACTTAAAAATGCTAATATATTATTTTAGGCATTTATGATAATATTTAAATGTTTCAAATAAATCAATATGTTCAGAGAGCAAGCGTTTGGTGACTGTGAAGATTGAAATTTCAGAGAACGGGTAAGTGTTTCCTAAATATAAAATATCAATTTGAATTTAAAATATATGAAAAGTAATATTACAAAATAAAATGCATTAGCCTTGATGCAACAATTACAGGATTCAGACAATAACTCTGAAATATATTCGATACACAGTGTCTTTTATTGAAGACACACGAGATAATTAGGTGTGAACAAAATTGCCTCTGTCTATTTAAAAACAAAACCTTTCTACTTCCTTAAGTTCTGTCTATGAGTGTGATTTATTAAAAAGATTTAAGCCCAATGCATTAAGCACGACGCAATCTGTAGTTGGATAATTAAAATAATTTTATTGACTCATCTTCATTTAGAAGTATATATTTTAGTAATATCTGTAGTTAGACAATTAAAATAATTTTATTGACTTATCTATATTTAGAAGTATATATTTTAATAATATCTGTAGTTAGAAAAGTAAACTATTTCCATATTTGGTCCTTGTTACTATCAGCGTTACAATTTATTCTATTTTCATATGTACATTTCGAATACTTTGTATATTTAACGAAATAATATCAATAAAAATCATTAGCATTTCTCTTATTGCTTTATATTAATATCTAAGATAAGTCTTTTTTTTTTGTTTTAAATCACCAAATTTTAGAAATTAATTTTCAAGTATAATCGAAAATTAGGAAGAGATTTAAATTTATTAAAATGAATAACAAATCAATAAAAATTTTATATGCAAATGTGTTATATTGTTTGACCTAATTATATTTACATAGTTGTTATTGTTACGAAATATTTTGATTAATTTAAAATGTAAATATGCTGGAATGCCCACTCTTCTTTAGCGCTAGACAACAGACAGTAAATAATGTTGCAGATCTATATCAATTTGTAAATACTAGAGAATTTATAACAGAATTAACCATTTTTGTAAATATATTTGTGATTTTATATATTTCTAACCTGAAAGGTTCAGGTTCCTAATATATATTATTATTTCTCTTTTTTATTTTTAATTATTTTTTCTTGTATAATATGTTTATAACTGTTTTTGTTTAAAAATGTAAATCGACGCAATTATCTCTAGCCGGGATATCGCGTTTTGTGTGTTGAAATAAAATGAAAGTGTATAAAAATAAATATACTGGATTTTAACTTTTTTTTTTTCAACTTGAGATTTTAAATAAAAAAATCTCTTTTAAAGGCAAGACCAAAAGATCACAAACAATTGAAAGATTGAAAAAGCTTTGGAAGAGAAATGGAGCAAAATAACTGCGGGGGTTTAAGAGGGCTCTTCTGCTTGGAAAATAATAGTCGCCATTTGTCTAAAAATGGCGGCGACTCGAGGGTTGGTTTAGTAAAACTTTTCAAAGAAATATTTGGTGAATACATATGAGGAGTCATCCAATTAAACAGTCATTCACTCATTTAAGTATATACCTTTTTTTTTTCACTCTAATACTATGTGTGTTGACTTATTTTAAAATATATTTTTAAATATTTTATTTCATTTTAATTCTTATAAATCTTAAACACAAACGAATATTGTTTTGAAAATAGAGCAATCCACAAATAAATCTTTATCAAAATTCGAAACTATAAAGAATCATACACGTCTATAATAGTTTCGAATTTTGATAACAGATAGCGCGCTAATGCATTATAAATAAATCTTTAATTAAAAAGGCATATACTGGATCAAAATATTATTTATTCTACCAATATTTCAGGTGGCCGAACGTCAACCTTTAACAAGATATTAGAACATATTAATGTGTGTCAACAACAAACTCAGCATCTATTGACGTTATGTGGCACTGAGTCTGTTGTTGACACACTTTAATATGTAATAATACCTTGATAAAGGTTGGCGTTTAGCTAACTGAAATATTGGTAAAATAAATGGTATTTTGATCCAATATATGCCTTTTTAATTAAACAAACGAATATATAATGACGTATTAAAAGAGGCATATATCCTGATCACTCGCATGAGCACTTTAGATGGCAGAACGCCATCTAGTTAAACAAAAATCAACTAAAGGTTGATTTAGGTTTTATCCCCTGATATTTACCCAACCTATGTCTTGATAAATCAAGAGAAGTCAACCACGAACGCGTTTCGGGCTGTTGGGGTGAAGTAGTTACGCAATTTTGGCCTTAAATACCTATTTCTTGATTTCTCAGGAAGCTTCTTGGACCAGATATTTGATTGTTAAGGTAAAGTCTATACTGGGACAAGGATCAACAGCCCAAAACGCTTCAAGAAAATAGTTTAGCGAAATATCATGGAACAAGTCTATATCAACGTTTAGTTGATTCATGTTCCACTAGATGGCATGCTTATGTGAGCGGTCAGAATATGCCTTTTTGTTTTTAATATCAACATCTGACCTCTTATATATATATATTTTTCTTATTTTTTTTCAGATAACGGCATATATATAATATTATACATCTTGTACCTGCCACCCAATTGTGCATTTGTGTGTGTCGTTGTAAGTATAATATTTATATATTTTTAAAGATCATGGCAACAGAGAGAGTTAGGCTAGACATCCTATATAAGGTATATGACATCTGCGGTGGCTTTTTGAAATGCTTAGTTCACCTTAATGATGAACATTCCGAGCTATTTCTCTAATCGAATCTAACCAGATTTAAGCTCCAACTCTCTAGTAAAGTGTTCATTCTTCTTACCTAGAAATATAGTTGAGTAATTCCATGTTCAACATAGAACACATTCAATATTGTCGATTGAAAAACCCTGTACAATTTATAAACGAATAAAATAAAGCATCAAGGGCTGCGTATCTTTATTAGAACGACTATATTACGAGCTTTCGGGGGCGTATGTGCCCGAAAGCTCGTAATATAGTCGTTCTAATAAAGATACGCAGCCCTTGATGCTTTATTTTATTCGTTTATTCAATATTGTAAACGACATTTGGAAAATTATCCCGCATGTGTTTCTTTTGAACGAAAAATCGAAATTTATTTTAAGGAGAAATAACGATTATTTCTAACCTTAGGTATGAAGTATGAAAGGATGAATTGTGAAGAGTAATGATAAACGGAAAAATAAAGTGTCCAGGGATGGGAATCGAACCCACAGCGTTCCACTTTTTAGGGATGAAGTATGAAAGGATGAATTGTGAAGAGTAATGATAAACGGAAAAGTAATGTGTATTGTTTACTTAGGTTGTCCTAACACAGGTATTTTTGTTTATAGTCTTGTTATTAAATAGGAAGAATTCGAGGGTTGGTTTAGAGATGGTTGGAATAATATTTAAGAAATCATCCAAATGTTATAAAAAGGAAGCGAATTTAGTTTGAAACGTGAAAATATGCAACGATATTAACATACACATTATCAATAAAATATGCATACATATTGGTATAAAAAAATCACTAATCACTTATATACCATTAATTGACATGTATAGAGTCAATTTAACATTTTAAAAGTGATATATCGTTCCCCTGATAAAGCACTTCATTGTTTAGATTCTGTTTAGATATATTTGAATCTCACCATAACATGTATGACTGGATAACACCTTTGTAGTGTGTCGATTTATTAGTCCAGCGATGGCTCAGAAAGTATTTCAAAGTTAGTGTTTTATTGGTATTACTTATTAGCTACATTTTTAGAGGAAGACAAAAGGACAACACCCTAGAATTTCTATTGGGATCTCATTGATCTTGCGGAGGGCAGCTCTGACTTTGTTCAAGTCAGCCTTTTATCCCCAATCTGCCGCTCGTGGTGTTGGTAAAGAATGCCAGAGTCTCCAGGTCCCAAGACAAAGGCACCTTCCAGCAGGCGACCGTCCCCTTGGAGATTGCCAGACGCACGAACACCTTCTAATTTACATAGCCAAAATATAATTCATTTATATACCATAAGGAAAATGTTGAATGATATTTCAACAAAAGGAATATTGTAGCGTAGAAAATTAGTCTTGGAATATTTTGAGATGTAAGCGTATTTATTGATGACGATAATCGATAGTCGATAATTATCAACCAAACTATCTACAGCTAGGGAATATCGAGCAAGAAAACTTGGTAACTAAATGATGATTTACAAATATAAAATAATAAATCTGTTTCAACTATTTTCATTGAATAATTAAATTGAATAATAAAATATAAATGATCTCTTCGCCACAATATTTAATCTTAAAATTTCTATACAAATCCATTGGGATTTTGATATTTGTATAAGAGAAGAATTAAAAGTGATATTTAGGGAATACATTTCTAATAAAATTCAAACATCGCTGATAAAAACAAATCTTCCATAAATAAAATTATTCAAGAAATCAATGTGATTTATGTCTTCATGTTGAAAAAAAAACTTAAATTAGATGATTATAAAGAGTAGATTTATCCTGGACACTTTAATTAAAGTAAAGTTAAAACAACAATGGGTAATAGTTCATTTCTATTTAAGAAATTATGTTGTAATAAATTTCTATTCCAATATTTTATGTCAAAATATATTTTTACTGAAAACGTATGTTTGAAAGAGAATGCAAATGAATTAACAATATCTCTTTCTACCAATTATAATTACCAATTATTTTATTTCCAAAGCGCTATATCCCGCAAGGGATACTTGCGCCAAACAAGGAGAAAAGTTTATTTACATAAGTTATTTACATTATTCAACGCATGAAAACATTAGAGATCCAGATTTTGTAGAAAGTTTAGAATCTACCAATCGTACGAATCTAAGAAGACAAAAAACAAACGAAACTTTAATATAAAGATATTTCGAAGATTAAGAAGAAAAGAAAGTAAGAGAAGATTTACAGTTTATAAACATCTTCATTAAGTCTGATAATTCTTTGACAAGGCGTTTGATTGAATTTGATCAGGTGGAAGAGACAACAAATAACAAATTATGAAGAAATTTCCCTCAAAATTCTTTATTAAGAATGGAGAGGGGTTCAAGAGAGATAAATTGGCCGAAATCTATAATTTGATGATGTCCCGATTCATGTTTTTTTACAGATGCAAAGCAATTTATGACGCTCTGCCACTTATTCCTGTTGTGATTCAATCTAGATGAGAATCTGTCATATCACATATATAAGGGAGAGATATGGCATCACTCACTATATCCTTCTTCAGACGTTGTCGACCTAGAGTCCAGCTCTTATAACATTGACTTATCTGAAGAGAAAATAACATATACACCACAAAAAATGTCAGTAGTATGATATTAAAGAAAAACAAATTTTCAACAATTTTAAAGGTTCCCTTATATATATTATAAAAATAAATAAAGCTTCCAGGGTTAAGTTTCTTGTTCAAATTTTTATTTTCAAGCTTTCTGACTTGTCAATCCTTCAGCAGGAGTATCACGATAATAAATTGATGATATATACTATTTTTATATACAAAAATTAATTTTTACATATTTTAAATATTAATGATATTGAAAGGGGGAGAAAATATATATTACATTCTTTGTGTGTTATAAACAAATTTTGAAAATATAAACGTGCATGGGTGGAGGATACGTGCTGGTCGAATCACTTATATATATTTTTGTTTTGAAAATAGAGCAATCCATATTTAATTCATTAGAAAATAAAAAGGCATATATTGGATATAATAAAAGATTTATTTTGCCAATATTTCGGTTGGCTGAACGTCAAACCTTTATCAAGGCATTACTTTTTGTATAAATCTTGATGTAATGCCTTGATAAAGGTTTGGCGTTCAGCCAACCGAAATATTGGTAAAATAAATCTTTTATCACAAATCCAATGTATTACATTTTATTATCTAACCCTTATATATAAATATTTTAGAATCACTTTCTATAAAAATGAAATATAAAGATTATTTATGATTGGGGAATGAAAGAAGAACTAAATTAAAGCAAAGCTGAGAGGTTAAAGGTAATGTGAGTGGCGTGGAATTTGTTGGTTTCCTGAGAAGGTTCTTCTGAAAGTTAATATTTTTAGATTGGGTCTACAGTAGCTTTATCTGGTTGTTGATTTCAAGGTTTTAAACTTCGTGTGTGAGGTAGATATTGAAGCTTAGATTTCTACGTGAACCTATTTAATTTTTAGGTTGAAATGGGCAAATTTAAGTATTTAGAAAATATATCAATAAAAATATATTTAAAAAATTATCAAACCAGGTGAAGACAAAATATAAAGAAGGTACTCGGTGACGATAGCAATCTGTTTACCATAAAGTCTGAATTCTAGACTGCT
>CP092865.1:131589555-131776466 GCA_030710605.1 Cordylochernes scorpioides | reverse complement strand
CTCTCAAGTCAAAGAGAAAACTTAAAAATGCTAATATATTATTTTAGGCATTTATGATAATATTTAAATGTTTCAAATAAATCAATATATTCAGAGAGCAAGCGTTTGGTGACTGTGAAGATTAAAATTTCAGAGAACGGGTAAGTGTTTCCTAAATATAAAATATCAATTTGAATTTAAAATATATGAAAAGTAATATTACAAAATAAAATGCATTAGCCTTGATGCAACAATTACAGGATTCAGACAATAACTCTGAAATATATTCGATACACAGTGTCTTTTATTGAAGACACACGAGATAATTAGGTGTGAACAAAATTGCCTCTGTCTATTTAAAAACAAAACTTTCTACTTCCTTAAGTTCTGTCTATGAGTGTGATTTATTAAAAAGATTTAAGCCCAATGCATTAAGCACGACGCAATCTGTAGTTGGATAATTAAAATAATTTTATTGACTCATCTTCATTTAGAAGTATATATTTTAGTAATATCTGTAGTTAGACAATTAAAATAATTTTATTGACTTATCTATATTTAGAAGTATATATTTTAATAATATCTGTAGTTAGAAAAGTAAACTATTTCCATATTTGGTCCTTGTTACTATCAGCGTTACAATTTATTCTATTTTCATATGTACATTTCGAATACTTTGTATATTTAACGAAAGAATATCAATAAAAATCATTAGCATTTCTCTTATTGCTTTATATTAATATCTAAGATAAGTCTTTTTTTTTTGTTTTAAATCACCAAATTTTAGAAATTAATTTTCAAGTATAATCGAAAATTAGGAAGAGATTTAAATTTATTAAAATGAATAACAAATCAATAAAATTTTATATGCAAATGTGTTATATTGTTTGACCTAATTATATTTACATAGTTGTTATTGTTACGAAATATTTTGATTAATTTAAAATGTAAATATGCTGGAATGCCCACTCTTCTTTAGCGCTAGACAACAGACAGTAAATAATGTTGCAGATCTATATCAATTTGTAAATACTAGAGAATTTATAACAGAATTAACCATTTTTGTAAATATATTTGTGATTTTATATATTTCTAACCTGAAAGGTTCAGGTTCCTAATATATATTATTATTTCTCTTTTTTTTTTAATTATTTTTTTTTATTGTATAATATGTTTATAACTGTTTCTGTTTAAAAATGTGAATCGACGCAATTATCTCTAGCCGGGATATCGCGTTTTGTGTGTTGAAATAAAATGAAAGTGTATAAAAATAAATATACTGGATTTTAACTTTTTTTTTCAACTTGAGATTTTAAATAAAAAAATCTCTTTTAAAGGCAAGACCAAAAGATCACAAACAATTTAAAGATTGAAAAAGCTTTGGAAGAGAAATGGAGCAAAATAACTGCGGGGTTTAAGAGGGCTCTTCTGCTTGGAAAATAATAGGCGTCATTTGTCTAAAAATGGCGGCGACTCGCGGGTTGGTTTAATAAAACTTTTCAAAGAAATATTTGGTGAATACATATGAGGAGTCATCCAATTAAACAGTCATTGGCTCTTTTAAGTATAAAACATTTTCAATCTATTACTATGTGTGTGTTAACTTATTAAAATATATTTTAAAATATTTAATTTTAATTATTATATATCTTAATCTAAAACGATAATTGTTTTGAAAATAGAGCAAACCATAAATAAATATTTAATTAAAAAGACATATACTGGATCAAAATATTATTTATTCTACCAATATTTCAGGTGGCCGAACGCCAACCTTTAACAAGATATTACAACATATTAATGTGTGTCAACAACAAACTCAGTATCTATTGACGTTATGTGGCGCTGAGTTGACAATTTGACACACATTAACGCCATCTAGTTAAACAAAAATCAACTAAACGTTGATTTAGGTTTTATCCCCTGATATTTGCCCAACCTATGTCTTGATAAATCAAGAAAAGTCAACCACGAACGCGTTTCGGGCTTTTGGGGTGAAGTATTTACGCAATTTTGGCCTTAAATACCCATTTCTTGATATTACAGGAATCTTCTTGGACCAGATATTTGATTGTTAAGGTAAAGTCTATACTACGCTGACAAGGATCAACAGCCCAAAACGCTTCAAGAAAATGGTTTAGCTAAATATCATGGAACAAGTCTATATCAACGTTTAGTTGATTCATTTTCCACTAGATGGCATGTGCTTATGTGAGCGGTCAGAATATGCCTTTTTGTTTTTAATATCAACATCTGATCTCTTATATATATTTTTTTCTTATTTTTTTCAGATAATGGCATATATATAATATTATACATCTTGTACCTGCCACCCCCAATTGTGCATTTGTGTGTGTCGTTGTAAGTATCAAATATTTTTTTTTAAAGATAATGGCAACAGAGAGAGTTAGGCTAGACATCTTATATAAGGTATATGACATCTGCGGTGGCTTTTTGAAATGCTTAGTTCACCTTAAGGATGAACATTCTGAGCTATTTCTCTAATCAAATCTAACCAGATCTAAGCTCCAACTCTCTAGTGAAGTGTTCATTCTTCTTACCTAGAAATATAGTTGAGTGTTCTATGTTCAACATAGAACACATTCAATATTGTAAACAATATTTGAAAATTATCCCGCATGTGTTTCTTTTGAACGAAAAATCGAAATATATTTTAAGGAGAAATAACGATTATTTCTAACCTTAGGTATGAAGTATGAAAGAATGAATTGTGAAGAGTAATGATAAACGGAAAAATAAAGTGTCCAGGGATGGGAATCGAACCCACAGCGTTCCACTTTTTAGGGATGAAGTATAAAAGGATGAATTGTGAAGAGTAATGATAAACGGAAAAGTAATGTGTATTGTTTACTTAGGTTGTCCTAACACAGGTATTCTTGTTTATAGTCTTGTTATTAAATAGGAAGAATTCGAGGGTTGGTTCAGAGATGGTTGGAATAATATTTAAGAAATCATCCAAATGTGTTATAAAAAGGAAGCGAATTTAGTTTGAAACGTGAAAATATGCAACGATATTAACATACACATTATCAATAAAATATGCATACATATTGGTATAAAAAAATCACTAATCACTTATATACCATTAATTGACATGTCTAGAGTCAATTTAACATTTTTAAAGTGATATATCGTTCCCCTGATAAAGCACTTCATTGTTTAGATTCTGTTTAGATATATTTTAATCTCACCTTAATATGTATGACTGGATAACACCTTTGTAGTGTGTCGATTTATTAGACCAGCGATGGCCCAGAAAGTATTTCAAAGTTAGTGTTTTATTGGTATTACTTATTAGCTACATTTTTAGAGGAAGACAAAAGGACAACACCCTAGAATTTCTATTGGGATCTCATTGATCTTGCGGAGGGCAGCTCTGACTTTGTTCAAGTCAGCCTTTTATCCCCAATCTGCCGCTCGTGGTGTTGGTAAAGAATGCCAGAGTCTCCAGGTCCCAAGACAAAGGCACCTTCCAGCAGGCGACCGTCCCCTTGGAGATTGCCAGACGCACGAACACCTTCTAATTTACATAACCAAAATATAATTCATTTATATACCATAAGGAAAATGTTGAATGATATTTCAACAAAAGGAATATTGTAGCGTAGAAAATTAGTCTTGGAATATTTTGAGATGTAAGCGTATTTATTGATGACGATAATCGATAGTCGATAATTATCAACCAAACTATCTACAGCTAGGGAATATCGAGCAAGAAAACTTGGTAACTAAATGATGATTTACAAATATAAAATAATAAATCTGTTTCAACTATTTTCATTGAATAATTAAATTGAATAATAAAATATAAATGATCTCTTCGCCACAATATTTAATCTTAAAATTTCTATACAAATCCATTGGGATTTTGATATTTGTATAAGAGAAGAATTAAAAGTGATATTTAGGGAATACATTTCTAATAAAATTCAAACATCGCTGATAAAAACAAATCTTCCATAAATAAAATTATTCAAGAAATCAATGTGATTTATGTCTTCATGTTGAAAAAAAAAACTTAAATTAGATGATTATAAAGAGTAGATTTATCCTGGACACTTTAATTAAAGTAAAGTTAAATTTGTTAAAACAACAATTAGTAATAGTTCATTTCTATTTAAGAAATTATGTTGTAATAAATTTCTATTCCAATATTTTATGTCAAAATATATTTTTACTGAAAACGTATATTTGAAAGAGAATACAAATGAATTAACAATATCTCTTTCTACCAATTATAATTACCAATTATTTTATTTCCAAAGCGCTATATCCCGCAAGGGATACTTGCGCCAAACAAGGAGAAAAGTTTATTTACATAAGTTATTTACATTATTCAACGCATGAAAACATTAGAGATCCAGATTTTGTAGAAAGTTTAGAATCTACCAATCGTACGAATCTAAGAAGACAAAAAACAAACGAAACTTTAATATAAAGATATTTCGAAGATTAAGAAGAAAAGAAAGTAAGAGGAGATTTACAGTTTATAAACATCTTCATTAAGTCTGATAATTCTTTGACAAGGCGTTTGATTGAATTTGATCAGGTGGAAGAGACAACAAATAACAAATTATGAAGAAATTTCCCTCAAAATTCTTTATTAAGAATGGAGAGGGGTTCAAGAGAGATAAATTGGCCGAAATCTATAATTTGATGATGTCCCGATTCATGTTTTTTTACAGATGCAAAGCAATTTATGACGCTCTGCCACTTATTCCTGTTGTGATTCAATCTAGATGAGAATCTGTCATATCACATATATAAGGGAGAGATATGGCATCACTCACTATATCCTTCTTCAGACGTTGTCGACCTAGAGTCCAGCTCTTATAACATTGACTTATCTGAAGAGAAAATAACATATACACCACAAAAATGTCAGTAGTATGATATTAAGGAAAAATAATTTTTCAACCATTTTGAAAGTTCACTTATATATATTATAAAGTAAATAAAGCTTCCAGGGCTAATTTTCTTGTTCAAATTTTTATTTTCAAGCTTTCGGACTTGTCAATCCTTCAGCAGGAGTATCACGATAATAAATTGATGATATATACTATTTTTATATACAAAAATTAATTTTTACATATTTTAAATATTAATGATATTGAAAGGGGGAGAAAATATATATTACCTTCTTTGTGTGTTATAAACAAATTTTGAAAATATATACGTGAATGGGTGGAGGATACGTGCTGGTCGAATCACTTATATATATTTTTGTTTTGAAAATAGAGCAATCCATATTTAATTCATTAGAAAATAAAAAGGCATATATTGGATATAATAAAAGATTTATTTTGCCAATATTTCGGTTGGCTGAACGCCAAACCTTTATCAAGGCATTTCTTTTTGTATAAATCTTGATGTAATGCCTTGATAAAGGTTTGGCGTTCAGCCAACCGAAATATTGGTAAAATAAATCTTTTATCACAAATCCAATATATTACATTTTATTATCTAACCCTTATATATAAATATTTCAGAATCACTTTCTAAAAATGAAACATAAAGATTATTCATGATTGGGGAATGAAAGAAGAACTAAATTAAAGCAAAGCTGAGAGGTTGAAGGAAATATGAGTGGCGTGAATTTGTTGGTTTCCTGAGAAGGTTATTCTGAAAATATTTTTTGAATGGGTCTACAGCAGCTTCATCTGGTTGTTGATTTCAAGGTTTTAAACTCCGTGTGTGAGGTAGATATTGAAGCTTAGATTTCTACGTGAACTTATTTAATTTTTAGGTTGAAATAGGTAAATTTAAGTATTTAGAAAATATATCAATAAAAATTTATTTGAAAAAATTATCAAACCAGGTGAAGACAAAATATAAAGAAGGTACTCGGTGACAATAGCAATCTGTTGACCATAAAGTCTGAATTCTAGGCTGCTGTGTGTAACAGTTGTTCCAGATGGGGAGCCGTGACTTATCTTCGTTCCAGTTCTACTAACGGCGTTGTTCAGACTCTATAGCTAGTAACTGGACAGTACTGGGACAGTCAGTGCTTACACCTCTGAGATAAAGTCATGTCCTTTCCTTCGGGTCGGTCAGGCGAATGTCGTTATCGTCCATTCCCCGTCGGCTGAAAGGACATCTAACCTTTGTACACGTGGACTGGAACTCAACTTCCCTCCTCCGATAGCTTGATCGCTCCACAGACCCAGGACTAGGCACTGATTACTAGACTGTTGGTTCTGGCGCAAAACTCCGATGGGAGGCCTCGCATGGTGACGTAAGTCCTGCTTTCAGCGTTGTCAGTATCAGCAGGGCTGTAGTGAGTCTCTAGTTCGCTCCATTCCACTTTGTTGCCAATAGAGTACTCTACGAGTACAGCGAGCTGTCGGAATGGGAAGTTGGGGTCAGAGGTGTTAGAGACTGATGGGGTAAGAGAAGACAGACAGCCTCTAACTCCCCGCTGTGTAATGTATCTAGATATCACAGTGGAACCCTCATCCTGTCTTGTTAGCATTTAGGTAAATGTCTTTAAGTTCCCTCCTTATGTCACCGAGACCTTTAAAGTAAAAAAATCAATAATCCTATCTCCATATATTTCTGGATCTCTCTCCAGTCCCCTGCAGGGGAAATTGGAAGTTCACCTGTAAGAAGTTAGGAAACTAAACGTTTAATATTGGAACCCAACTTATGTTATGTCCGAAGGTTTGGGTGCCGAGAAGGTGTATGTAAGGTGCACTCTAATGTTAGTTAGATGTGAAGATAGTATGTGTGATATGATGCTCTCTAGATGTAAAGATATTTTTATATAAAATGTTGTTAGATGTATAGGTAAGATATTGTTAGATGTAAAGATGTGGTTGGATCTCTGTAAATATGTTTTTAGTAGCAAAGATGTGGTTGTATCTCTGTAAAGATGCTGTTAGATGCAAAGATTTTGTTAGCTATAAAGATGTTCTCTGTGTTTTCAGATATTGTTATATATCTTCTTCTTTCTTATCTCCACTCAATCATATTAGGGTACCAAGCTTATAGAGCTTGAAACCTTTGATGGTGTCTGCTGGGGATGAGTAGAGCTCATCAATGGATTGAGTGAAGTAGAATGCGTCTGCCTTTTGTCATTAAGACTGAGGGCACTACTCAGTGGCAGGCCGACTTAGCTCCAAAAGAAATGACCGCCTCTGACATGAGGAACAGACGCCATGTGCAGCCGCTCCTAACATGGAGTACAAACGCTGCTCATCCTGTATCCCTGGATTAGGAGCCCTTACAGGGTACTATCAGCCAGCTGAACCCAGGTTTTTAGTGAGCTTGTTACTGCTCCCCCTCCTCCTTTTTAATTCGGGCTTGGGACCAGCAAATGCGGAGTTTTGTTAGATGTAAAGATATGGTTAGCTGTAAAGATAGATGTTGTGTTAGATGTAAGTATGTTGTTAAAAACTGTCCATCAAGTTATAAATATTTACATCTAACAATATCTTCAAATCTAACAGGACAACCTTTTTACAGTTAACAATATAATTACAGCTAACCACATAAAATATAGTTAGCTGTAATGTTTTTTATTTAGCCGAGCTTTCCAGTATTTTTGACCTTTTACAGGAGTAAACATGAGAAAACTAGGCTAAATAAAAACCTTTCAAGAAATTATTTACCTCAAGAATTTGTTCGTTTGTTAATATACTGCTCCAGGTGGTTATCAAACTGATGATATTTTTAGGGGGTCGGTGGAAGGATGGTCTAAACCGTTGGTTTTCGACCGCTACGATCCGGGTTCGATTCCCGCATTGGGCACTTTTTCTGATAAAAAAAAAAAAAAATCCAACGGCCCCTGATTCTTGCAAAGGTCTAACCCTATCAGCGATTGCAAGTTATCAAATTGGGCTGTGGCAAATTTGTAAGTTCAAAGTCGAACTGCTTTTCACATGTGTAGACTTGTAGTGCACTTTTACAGTAAAAGCAGTCGCCTACTTCTAACCGCCATGATTATCATGGCCTGTACCACGTGTACCAGGGATAAAAATATTTTAAAATTATTTCATACAATATTATGAAGACTGAATACACGGATCAAATTAACAATCTTGGTTGAGTTGGCATACAGGTCCTGTCTTGAGGCTTCCATCCATTCCAAGAGATGGTCTGGTGTGGCCTCTCTGCTTTTGCAGATGGTGCATTGTGGAGTCTTTACACCATCCTGGTAAAAAAGTATCAAAAACAGTTTAGAGCCTGGAGATAAAGATCTTATAGCTTCCGTAGTGTTAACTACAACTTTGTACAACTTGTTCTCCGGGATCAAGAGCATTAAAAGACCAATTATTCCTTTAACTGTTTTTCTTAAAATCTGATCATTGAATGACAAACTTTGGAACGCGATCTAAGGAGTTTCCAGTGAATGTCCGCCATTACTTTCTGCGAAAAAAATAGACATATTCCATAACATTGTTAAATTACATATTAATTTTAAAATTCAGTTGTAAATATCCACGATGCGCGCGTTTGTATTTGTAAATATTTCTTGTAAGATATAGACGATGTTTTTATTAAGCCCGTTGAAGAGTGATTATCGCTTGAAAGCTAGCATTTTAAAATAAGAAGATCTTTTTGTGAGAAAATATTTGTAATTTTAAATATAGGTTTGCACCTATTCGAGTATCCTAATTTCTAAAATATCTCCAGATTTTGGTTTAAATACCAACTACACTTCACCTTATCTACGACTGTCCGAACTTTACAGAAGTGAGACATCGATTGTTCTCTGATTTAAATGATTTAACTCTCTTACATCAGCCACTTTGTCTATATAAATTTTATAACCTCTGTCGATTAATATACATGTAAATTTGTAAATATTTAATTCTAAGTTCTAATTTAAAACTAAACTTAACTTAAAAAATATAAAGGTTTTATTGATATTAAAATAAACTAAAAGTCTCGTTTATAAAGCTATCTTTTAAATAATTTTTATTTGAAACGTGTAAAGAAGTTTAATTCTAAATATTGTAACGTAGGAAATTAGGAAAGACGAACTTCAGAATGACACAGCCATTTATTTAATGTAAAACTAAATTAAAATTAATAAAATAGCAGAGAGTCAATGATAATATTTTACAGTATATCAAAATACAAATATCGATTTTAAAAATATTTTTATAGAATAATAAATATATTTTCTCTCTCATATATAAAACTTTATAAAATATCTCAATTCGAAGTTGTGAAAATACTATCATTAAATTTAATGTGTTATAAAAGGCGTTAGTTGAAATTAAATAATCTAAATTTTATCTCTTTTTTTTTTTTACTTTTGCTAATCAATTTCAATAAATTTAATAACAATAGAGCCTTTGAAATCAGGAAATTAAATTTTAAACATTGTAATCCCTTGGAAACAAAAAAAAAAGTTTCAAATGCAAGAAAAAAAAACGAGAAATTATCTCCTCCGCTCCATTGGGACGTTTCTAAATTGCCTTTAATGGAAAAAAGAAAAACAACAAAGCGATAAAACGAAAATTTTAAAAATTTAATTGATTAAGAAAATATAAATTTATTAATGATTTTTCGTAAATAAAAATTCTCAAATATTTTCTACAGAAGTATTTTCGAAAAAAAGGCAATTAAAATTTCTAAATATTCGATATTTATAGAAGTCAAACAATAAATTATTTTTATAAAAATGATTATTTGGTGTAGATTTAATATATATATATATATATATATATATATATATATATATATATATAATATAATGCGGTTTGTGATTGTAAAACGACATTTGAAATACTATCCCGCATGTGTTTCTTTTCAACGAAAATTCAAAATTTATTTCAAGGAGAAATAACGATTATTTCTAACCTTTTGGATGAGGTATGAAAGGGTGAATTGTGAAGAGTAATGATAAACGGAAAAATAAAAGTGTCCAGGGATAGGAATTCCTTCACAATTCACCCTTTCATACCTCATCCAAAAAGTTAGAAATAATAGTTATTTCTCCTTGAAATAAATTTTGAATTTTCGTTGAAAAGAAACACATGCGGGATAGTATTTCAAATGTCGTTTTACACATATATATATATATATATATATATATATATATATATATATATTAGATAATAAAAAGGCATATATTGGATTGAATAAGAGATTTATTATCTAATGATTTAATAATGGATTGCTCTGTTTAAAAAAAATGAAATATATAAATGTCGAATCCTGTCGCATGCTGTCGACTCACTGTAATATGCGGGACTTTTGGGTGATGGTTGATTGAGTGGTTTGATTGGATTGATTGATGGATTGTTGTGGGCGCAGTCGTGTTTGCTGAGATAGTAAGGTATTCACACAGGGGAGAAATAACGAGGACACAGGGTTGGATTGAAAAAGGCCAGCGATCAAGGGAGAAAGGGGTGACTATGGGGTTCTTGACTAAGGCTAGGCTGTCACATAGTGAACATTGGACTTATCTGCGTGATGAGGAAGATGGTGGCGAGGTCCTGGCTCTGACAGGTCCTGCTGTTGTCCAGGTCCCAACTTGTTGCGATGGTGCCGAGCTCCTAACTAACTAAACTGAGTCCGAGATTTAACATGTAAACTTCTCAGGGCTCTCATTGGATGACTGTCCAGGTGTGCTCGTCTCTCATTGGTCTTAGCTAATCTTCCTGGACTCTGATTGGATCTTTGTTAATCCTTTGTCCTTGTCTTGTTCTAACATGATCCCGGAAGGGACAGGTTCTTGAACCCAGTTTTTATGAGTTCCTGGATAATAAAACCTACTAATGACCGTTTCCTCTCTGATGGCCTTTCTCCAAATTTCGCTAAGCCTTGTCTTTATTAAAAATCTTTAGATCATACCTTGCATACATATTGTGGTGGGATTACATCCAGTTACGTACAAATTATGACATAAATATATATATAATTCTTTATAATATAATATAATGCGACTTATGATTGTAGAACGACATTTGAAAATTATTCCGCATGCTCGATTCCCATCCCTGGACACTTTATTTTTCCGTTTATCATTACTCTTCACAATTCATACCTTCATACTTCATCCCTAAGGTTAGAAATAATCGTTATTTCTCCTTAAAATAAATTTCGATTTTTCGTTCAAAACAAACACATGCAGGAAGCTTTCAAATGTCGTTTTATAATTCTTTATTATATATTAGAGTTTTTTATTTTTTAAGAGAGAGATAAAAAGAGAGATATAAAAATTTAAAAACCAAACGAATGTATTGCATTCTAAATGTCTATTTCTGCTGTGTTACAATACTCTATAAAAATGCAATAGAAATGCAATTACGTTTGTTTGTATTTTTCGCATATAATCTTTATAATAGAATAGTGTAGTCTTCCTATTGTATAAAATATTGTGAAGAAAAAGTATAATTTATATTTATTATTTAATATAATTATTCTATGAAAATATTTGGAAACAGATTTATTATTTGTAAAATTATCATTTAGTTGACTAGGTTGCTTGCTCGATATTCTCTAGCTGTTAGTGGTTTGGTTAATTTGTTAATAATTGTCGACTAGTCGCCGTGACGTCATCAATAAATACTTTCACACCTTCAGATATACAAAGACTTAATTTCTATGCTACAATATTAACAGAATATGACATGAGCCTGACCCTCCCATTATTTTTTATCCTTGCAATAAAGGCAGTAAAATATTTCTTTCTTTATAATACGTGTCATTAAAACACACGGTACAAAGCACATTCTAAATAAAAACAGAATAGGCCATTTGTTTAATAACACAATAATCATTTGCATATTTACCTTTTCAAAAGAATTAATTAGCTTCTTTAAAATCAATGAATAAATTCTTAGTGATAAAAACTTTAGGCAACCTTGCTCCTGTATAACTGACACCAATGAGAAGTTTGAATGTTTAGGACCCACTTTGCATATAGGAATCTGTCAATAAGGTTAGAAACACATTCCAGGAAATTTTTACAAATCGGAATTTTTATTGGACAATCCTTGTTTTCCGAGATGTCTGTCTTGAAATGATCCATAGCATAACACTGTGGAGAATTTTACATTTTATTTTTGGAATTTTTAATCCTTGAGGATAGAACCCATTTTGCTACTAAAAGTAAAGTAAAGCTAGAATTTATATATAGAGAAGAAAGTAAAGTTGTTTAGAAGATATTCTCAGAAGGTTTATAAAGGTGAATATACAGGGTGATCCAAAAGTCTTTCACAACTTTAAAAATTAATAACTCCGCGAATATTTGCGCTAGATCAATGCGGTAAGCACCATTGTGTTCAGGATGCAATGGGATCTTTTATGGCAAATAATGCAAAATTCGAAATTGATTTTAGTTACAATTTTATTCGCTAGATGGCGTTCTACCAGAATCAGAGATTCAGCGGCGAAATTGTTTAATAAATTGAAAAATATAACTGATCGACACGTATTTTTCCTTTTTGAATACCAGGAAAGAACCCTAATAATATCAAATGATAAATTAATAAAACACCATTTCGTCAAAAGTTAGAAGAAATGGTTAACGAATTTAAATACAATCTGAGATATGTAAAATAGGTAAATGCAAATTAAAACATGTATATATATATAGCAAAAAAATATCTATATTTTAGATGGGGTTTTATGAAATAGATTGAATGTTTGAAAAACACTGCTGATATCAATACACGATTTTTTGAAATGTCAATATAGTACCAAATATTATGATGGCACTACTAATATGATTTCGTGCTATAAGGAATGTGTAGTCTCTTGACTAATTGACGACACTTGACTATTTAACTGGATATTTGTCATGATCCAACAAATGAAATATAGAGGGGAGTGACAAAATCTATTAGTCATACTTTATTCCAAATATCCTATGAGCTTCTCAAATGTTATCATTGCTTATTATACTGTACAAAATTTTAAAAATGTGTCTCCTCAAATAAAAATCATTTTTAGATTGACATTTTGCGTTGAATAACGTGGTAGTAAAATCATTTATTATTATTACTTTTTGCGCAAAATTCTAAAGTTAGGGTGTACAGTGAATATTACTTATACTATTTCTTCTAATGAGCGAAAAGCGATAAACTAAACATAAGGGGTAAAATTGTGTGTACCAGTGTTATTCGAGAAGTTATAACACTTTGGACTGCACGACATAATATAAGATGTGAGCAAATGACAAACAAATAAAAAATTACTGTTCAGAAATAAAAAAGAGACAAGATGTGAGAACAGCATTTATTATCCCCTAAACCCAACAAAAAGAGCTTCAAAATATTGGTAGATAATATAATACATGGCAACTTATATAACACATGAGGTAACTGCCTTCTCTCTTGTATTAGGTCATAATCCTTGCTCAATGTGGCGCCTTTTATTCTCAAACACCGCCTGCAGACGATAGATGACAGATTAGACAGCATTAAATAACATATCTGTTGAAATAGAAGCAGTCTGATAGAAGCCTTCAACATGGCGAAGGGGAAGGCAGGCTTCGATAAACACAAAATTTAAAAGGTTTCAAAATTCTTCCATTGATTTCTTCGAAGTAATATGGTCCAAAAAATAAAGAAGGAGTGAATACACACCAAACTGTAACTCTGGGCTGATGAAGTTCTGTAAATTTCCTAGGGTTTTCTGTTGCCCAAAAGCGGCTGTTTTGAGTGTTAACTTCTCCGTTTAGAGAAAAGTGAGCTTCATCGGTCCACAGAACATTCGACAGCCAGTTTTGATCAATATCAATTTTCCGGAAACCTATGTAGCGAATTCTTGACGCTTCTCAAAATCGCCGACTTTTAGCTCGTGAAATCTTTGAATTTTGTAGGGTTTTTTTCAAGAAAAATTCTTAGTGATCTCCAAACTGTTCCATACGAAATCCCCGTTTGTCGAGAAACTTGTCGAGCACTTACTTCTCCATACGTGGATAACGTTTTAATAGTTTCGACATTCAGCGAAACCGTAACAGCCACTGACTTGCATGTTGATGGTCTTCCACTCCGAGGTTTTGCTTCCAGAGATCCAGTCTTCTCAAAATTTTTGATAATTCGCCTTAGAGAGTAGCAACTCATGGGTTCTTTACCGCCTCGAATACCTTTAAAGGTACAAAACTCTCGTAAAGCTTCAGTGGCAGATTCTGAATGGCAATAAAAAAATCCACAAAGAGTGCTTTATCCTGTAGTGACGGCATTCCAGAGTAAAATAAATTATCTGAGATAGATAAATATTTTTCCAATAAATTAAAATAAATATAATTGATACTGAGAGAGGGTTGAATTAAAAAATTAGAAATTTATTTTCTTCGAAATTTAAATCGCTGAGAGTATTCCAGCAAACAGCATCTAAAATATCATTTTTTTTTTTGCTACAAGTCCTAATTTGCATTTACCTATTTTACATATATCGGATTGCATTTAAAAATCGTCATCCAATTCTTCTACTTTTGACGAAATGGTGTTTTATTAATTTATCCATTGATATTATTAGGGTTCTTTCCTGGTATTCAAAAAGGAAAAATACGTGTCGATCAGTTATATTTTTCAATTTATCGAACAATTTGGCCGCTGAATGTCTGATTCTGATAGAGCGCAATCTAGCGAAAAAATTGTAACTAAAATCAATTTCTAATTTTGCATTATTTGCCATAAAAGATCCCATTGCATCCTGAAAACAATGGTGTTTACCGCATTGCTCTAGCGCAAATATTCGCGGAGTTATTCATTTTTAAAATTTCAAGGCTAAAGACCGTAGACTTTACGACCAGAAACATACTTCCGTCTATTATCAGAAGGATGATCTCGTGTGGGTTTTTACTCCCATCCGAAAAGTAGGACTCTCAGAAAAGCTACTGAAGAGATACTTCGGTCTACAAGGTGACCAAGAAGCTTTCAGAAGTTACGTATGAAGTGGAGCCCGTGGACCCCTCTCCCCGATCACGGAAAGCCAAGGATATCGTCCATGTCATTCGGATGAAGCCCTACCTGGACCCTGAAGAACAACATTCCATTCTGCTAGGGAACACCAGCCGTGATAGATTTCCTTCCAGAACAAGGGCTGAGACAAGCTAATCAGCGGGTCGCTGTTTTCTCTAAGGAGGGAGTAATGTCAAGTAGCTCTGAAACTCCGGTCACAAGAATCTCCATTGGACATCTGTCAATCATCCCTGGACTCCTTATCGGCAAATAAGGAAAATGGGACGCCTCGGTGGCTGACGACGCACATCATTATTATTATCTTTACATGTGTTATTTCTCCCCCTATAAATACCAATTGTATATAATTTTATTGGAGAACTAATACCCTCCTTTATAATAAATTAATTATTCCCAAATTTGCTCTTGCTTTATTTATCTCCGCGACAATATTTCAACTTGCAAGTCCATCGGGTTTCAGAGGGTTTAAAATATTTCAGATTTCTATGTGCTCTAGAAGTATATTAAACTTTGATTAGAAGATTTGTGGACAGACAGACATGAGAGCAAGTTAAATAAAAGCTTTTAATGAATAGTGTAAGTGTAAGAGCCTGCATTTGTGATGGGGCCCACCTAAGTAAAATAACTCTCCATCCATTATACTTTTAACACAAGGTAGTGTTTTTGTTATATTTTACAACCTGATAAAAATGAATACATATTAGAACGAAAATTGCAATTATACCGCGAATGTTTCTTTTAAACGAAAAATCGAAATTTATTTTAAAGAGAAATAGCGATTATTTCTAACTTTAAGGATGAAGTATGATAGGATGAATTGTGAAGAGTAATGATAAACGGAAAAATAATTCGAATTAAAAATCGAAAGGTTTGCTTATTTTAAAACGAAGAGACTTTTGGATAACCTTGTGTTAGATATATTAATTGTTTATATGATAACCATAATAGAAATATATTAGATATATTTATACACACGCCTTCATTTATAATTTATTTGTGTCAATATAATTAATGACGAATATGTGAGACTTGAAATGTAACTTAATTTAAATATCTCTCTATTCAGGTTTCTATGGAGACAAGCTTTCATTCAATTGTTAGAGAGCGATAAAGCTTGACGCTTAACTACGAAGTAAAGACAAATATTGTTACATCATGATTAATGGCGTATTTCATATATTATTTTTAATATATTTGAAATTTAAATAATATATTTATTTATTTTTATATAAAATATTCTATGATATTTATTTAAAACAGATTAGATTATCATCATTTGTATTTAGGTACACTGTGACTTCACTGCTCTCTTTGATGTGAGAAAATAAATAAATCATTCTGGAGGTTACTTAAAGTAGACTTATCTCATTATTCCCTTATATAAATTTGTAGGATGGTTGAAACACGCTCTGGTAAGATGCAAGACCCAGCACAGGAGAGAATCAAGGCTGAAGAGTCTGCCAAGCCGCAACCTGGTGCAACAATTGGTAGAGATGCTAGTTCCGACCCAGTTGTCCTGAATCCCAACATCGACATCCCCAAGTATGATGGAACGGAAGACCCTCGCCCATGGATTGAATCTCTTGAAGAAATTGGCTTCCTGTACCATTGGGCAGACTACATTATCTCTCGTTATGCTGCCATGAATATGATTGGTAGCGCCAAAACCTGGCTGAACCTACACAAGATAAGTTTCACCAGCTGGGAAAATTTCAAGAGCCGCCTAATTGAGGATTTTGCCTCAGACGCCAACAAAGAAGAAATTAAGATGAAACTAAACAGGATGCAACAGTGGAATGAACCTGCAATCAGGTTCGCAGAGGATATCCTTGTACTGTGCAACAAGGTCGACCCCCAAATGGAAGAAAAGACTAAAATAAACTGGGTTATTGGAGGGTTAAAGAAAGAATACTCTTTTGCCCTTCACCTAAACCCTCCTAAAAATACCAATGAACTCCTAGAAATTTGTAAGAAGCTGGATTTGTTCGAAAAGAATTACCAAGAACGTGCAGAAAAATCAAAAGCTCTATATAATGGACCACGCTCTCCTCGTCCCCATCATCAAGAGCAATGGAAGAATGCTACGTCGTTCAGAAGACCATATCAGAACACCTCCAAGCCCCAGGCCCCCGCTCCGAGGTACTACCAGAACACCTCCAAGCCCCAGGCCCCCACTCCGAGGTACTACCAGGACAAACCTCTGCCCCAGGTATCTGCCCCTAGACGATCTTACACTCCTAATCCTGAGCCAAAACCGGTCTACCCAAGTAAAACATACAATAAGAATCCAAATTCAATTAGGAATAGGACAGAAGACGGGAGACCAATCTGCTTTAAATGTAACAAGCCAGGGCACGTGGCCCGTTATTGTAGGGTCAAGTTTATAAGAATCTTAGAAGAGGATCCAGCAGATACCCAAGAGAAGGTCGAAGAGAAATGCCAAATGAATGAAATATCAGAGAAATCAGGACCTCGGCTTTATGCCGATGTATGTCATAACACACAGACAAATATTCCTACCCGGAATAGATATTCCGTGTTGGAAGATTTAAACTAAGCGTCGCGCCTGAATCTGTCAATCAAAGCAAGTCGACCATAAACGGAATCAAGAAGTTGGACCCTAAATACAAATTAAAAATTAACGTGGACAAGATAGGGACTTTTGAAGCTTTGGTTGATACAGGTGCTGACCTCTCAGTGGTCGACCTCAGAACGGCCCTCGATACAGGCCATGGTATAAGTAAACTCGCAAAAATTTGTGCAGGACCCGATGGAAAAAAATTGGACATGGTAGGAAGTATATTTTTAAATATAAAAATTGATGACGAAACATTATCACACAACTTTGTGATATTGAAAACGCATTTACGGACATTAATTCTTGGGAGAGATTTCCTTAAGAAAATGAACGCAAAAATAGATTGTAAGCAAGAAACTATAAAATATGATTTGACGAATAATCATGACGAAATCAATTTTGAAATGTTGAAAATAAAGAGTGCCAAGGATTCCATTGTACCGGAATGTTCCATGAAATTGATCAAGGCATTGGTAGAGACAGAGGATGGAGAATATATTATCGAGGAGAGCAGCAAAATGTTTCAAACAAATGGACTTCGTCTAGCAAGAAGCTTGATCAATGTTATAAATAAGGAAACACACATCTGGATAACTAATCCGTATCCTCGACCGTTAAAAATAATGAAAAACCAAACATTGGCTTTTGGAAGTAGTCCAGCGAAAATAAATGTGAGTCGAGAAAGAGAGGTAGAAAAGAACGAAGAACCTAGATTCCAAATAAACGAAAATCTTTCACCAAAGGAACAGAAGGAGTTAAAACAAGTTTTAGAAAGGTATGGAGATCTTTTTTCATCGAGATTAGGGAGAACCAATTTGGCAAAACATCGGATAGACACAGAAGACGCGAAGCCAATTAAACACAAGCCTTACCGGGTAAGTGCTAAAGAACGAGATATTATAAAAGAGCAAATTGACGAGATGCTTACAGAAGGCATAATTAGGCCATCTTCTAGCCCCTGGTCTTTTCCAGTAATATTGGTCAAGAAGCGAGATGGTAAATACAGATTTTGTGTGGACTACAGAAAACTGAATAATGTGACAGTAAAAGATGTCTATCCGATCCCTAGAATAGACGAAGTTATGGATACTCTCCAAGGATCTACACACTTCTCAGCAATAGACCTCAGATCTGGATATTGGCAAGTTGAAGTCGAAGAAAGAGACAAAGAGAAAACAGCTTTCACTACAGCGCATGGATTATATGAATTCAACGTGATGCCTTTTGGACTTTGTAACGCGCCTGCTACCTTTGAGAGAAATATGGAGAATATGCTTGGAAATCTGAGATGGCAAATTTGTTTGTGTTATCTGGATGATGTTATCATATATAGCCCGGATTTTCCAACGCACCTCAAAAGACTTGAAGCTGTTTTTAGATGTTTTCGTGAATCTAATTTAAGGTTAAACGACAAAAAATGCCGATTTGCTTTTGAAGAATTGGAGATTCTCGGCTATATAACGAGCAAACATGGTATAAAACCCGCGGAACATAACATCAAAGCTGTCAGAAATTTTCCTCGGCCCAAAAAGGTCAAAGAAGTACAATCCTTTTTGGGAATGTGTTCATATTATAGAAAATTTATCAAAGACTTCTCAAAAATTGCTGACCCTTTGACCAACCTTATAAAAAAAAGTGTATCATTTATCTGGACAGAAAGACAAGAGGAAGCGTTTCAAACCCTAAAAACAGCACTATTAAGTCCACCAATTTTAGGTCACTTCAATCCAAATGCACCTACTTATGTTCATACTGATGCGTCCAACATCGGCATAGGTGCAACACTTGTCCAAGACATCGGTGGTGAAGAGAAGGTGATCTCATATTTGAGTCGTACCCTAAGTAAAGCGGAGCAAAATTATTCAACCACTGAAAAAGAATGTCTGGCCGTTGTCTGGTCAATGTCAAAATTACGACCCTACCTTTATGGAAGACACTTTAAAATAGTAACAGACCACCACGCCTTATGCTGGCTCAAAAACTTGAAGGATCCAACAGGTCGATTGGCAAGATGGGCATTGAAAATTCAAGAATATGACTTCGATATAATACATAAATCAGGAAAGAAACATCTGGACGCCGATGGCTTATCTAGGGGACCCTTACCAGAAACTGATTGGGATGAGGATTTTGAAAGGCTATTTTTAAATCAAATAACAGACGAAGAGGATAAGTTTATCGAAAGTGTTAAGAAAAACCTTAATGGAAGCAGGCGATCAATTGCGCAAAACTTTAAAGTAGAAGATGGATGCCTCTTTAAGAAAAACCCGAACCCTGAAGGCAGGGCGTGGTTGCTTGTGGTTCCAGAGAAGAAAAAGAGAGAAATTATGAAAGAATATCACAATCATATGTCGAATGGCCATCTGGGTGTCGCCAGAACCATGTACCGAATAAAGAGTAAATACTTTTGGCCATCCATGCTAAAGGATGTCTCAGAGTTCGTTAAGACGTGTCATCTTTGCCAAAGTAGAAAAGGCTCAAACCAATTACCTTCTGGACTACTACAGCCCATTCCCCCAGCCAACTTTCCTTTCGAAAGAATTGGAATTGACTTTGTTGGTCCATTGCCATCTACGAAAAACAGGAAAAAATGGATAATCGTGCTGACGGACTACTACACTAGATATGCAGAAACAAAAGCAGTCTCGGAAGCAACAGTGAAAGAAGTTTCAAAATTTCTAGTAGAGGATATTTTTCTCCGGCACGGAGCCCCACAATATCTTATTAGTGACAGAGGCTCTCAATTTTCCAGTAATTTAATGAAAGAGGTGATGAAAACGTGCAAGATTAAACATTGCTTCACAACGAGCTATCATCCCCAGACTAATGGATTGACAGAGCGGTTAAATAGAACATTGATCAATATGCTCAGTATGTATGTGAACACTGATCAGAAGAATTGGGACGAAATACTCCCATTCATCACTCACGCTTACAATACTACAATTCAGGAAACCACAGGATATTCTCCCTTTTTCCTGATGTTTGGAAGAGAACCCACGTCTCTTTTGGACGACAGGAATATCTCGGTGGACATTGACAAGGATGATTATGATGAATACATAAAACATCACTTAGACAAAATAAACAGAACAAGAAAATTAGTTATTAACAACACAATAAAGACTCAAGAAAGAATGAAAAAGAACTATGACAAGAAACACATGGAAAGAAACTACGAACCAGGAGAATTAGTAGCAGTTTGGACACCAATTAGGAAAATAGGAAAGTGTGAGAAACTACTGAGAAAATATTTTGGCCCATATAAAATATTAAAGAAGCTGTCCAACGTAAATTACTTAATTGAACCAAAAGATAATCCTGGCCAAGACCCATTGATTGTCCATGTCTCAAGAATCAAACCCTATTTTGAAAGAATTGATGAGGTCAATCACGAGGACGTGACGACCTCTGGAGAGGGGGAAGTGTTACATCATGATTAATGGCGTATTTCATATATTATTTTTAATATATTTGAAATTTGATTATATATATTTATTTATTTTTATATAAAATATTCTATGATATTTATTTAAAACAGATTAGATTATCATCATTTGTATTTAGGTACACTGTGACTTCACTGCTCTCTTTGATGTGAGAAAATAAATAAATCATTCTGGAGGTTACTTAAAGTAGACTTATCTCATTATTCCCTTATATAAATTTGTAGGATGGTTGAAACACGCTCTGGTAAGATGCAAGACCCAGCACAGGAGAGAATCAAGGCTGAAGAGTCTGCCAAGCCGCAACCTGGTGCAACAATATATAGCAATGGATAATTATTTCGAGGATGACCTCATCAGAAGTCTGAATGACGACTTCAGGAAGCTGTACCGAGAAATAGTCAGCAACCAGCTGTTACTGGATGCGCTGGACGCGAAGATGGAAGAAGCAAAGATAAAGCTTAACGAGGAGCCCATCTTCAAGAAAATGTCAAAAGAGGCTGTCAAGAAGCTGAGGGCGCCAAAGAAGTTTTGGTAGAAATCCTCACTTCTTCAAGTGATCAGAGGGTCCAGTACTCAGGTCCTACTCTTCTTTTAGAGCACCTCCTCTGGTCAAATATGTTGGCCTCAACATTGGGGCAAATTTTTGCCCATAATAAGCGGCTTTTATTCCGCTTGAAGTGCTCAAGGCCACTCACCACGTGCCCTCTTCGCCCTACCTATGCCATTACCAAATAGGCTGCTTGTTTTTATGCCTATCTCCAACATATTGCCCCACTCCAACTGGGCTCTTGATACTTTTTCCTTAGCCCTCACAACCTGGGCCTTTTCTCATTCTTCCTCAGCCCCAAACCACTAAAGCCATCCTCCTCCTCCCTTGGCCCCACACCAACTGGGCCCTTTCTTATTCTTTCTCAGCCCCAAACCACTGAGGCCCTTCCTCCTCTTTTCTTGACCCCACACCACCTGGGCCTTTTCTCATTCTCTTTTGGCCCCAAACCACTAGAGATCTTCCTCCTCCTCCCTTGACCCCACACCACCTGGGCCTTTTCTCATTCTCTTTTGGCCCCAAACCACTAGGGCTCTTCCTCTTCCTCCCTTGGCCCCACACCACCTGGGCCTTTTCTCAATCTCCTTTGGCCCCAAACCACTAGGGCTCTTCCTCTTCCTCACTTGGCCCCACACCACCTGGGCCTTTATTCATTATCTTTTGGCCCCAAACCACTAGGGATCTTCCTCCTCCTCCTCCTCCCTTGACCCCACACCACCTGGGCCTTTTCTGATTCTCTTTTGGCCCTAAACCACTAAGGATCTTCCTCCTCCTCCTCCCTTGGCCCCACACCACCTGGGCCTTTTCTCATTCTCTTTTGGCCCCAAACCACTAGGGCTCTTCCTCTTTCTCGCTTGGCCCCCACACCTGGGCCTTTTCTCATTCTCTTTTGGCACCAAACCACTAGGGCTCTTCCTCCTCCTCCCTTGGCCCCACACCACCTGGGCCTTTTCTCATTCTCTTTTGGCCCCAAACCACTAGGGCTCTTCCTCCTCCTCCCTTGGCCCCACACCACCTGGGCCTTTTCTTATTCTCTTTTGGCCCCAAACCACTAGGGATCTTCCTCCTCCTTCCTTGACCCCCACCACCTGGGACCTTTCTCATTTTCTTTTGGCCCCAAACCACTAGGGATCTTCCTCCTCCTCCTCCCTTGGCCCCACACCACCTGGGCCTTTTCTCATTCTCCTTTAGCCCCAAACCACTAGGGCTCTTCCTCTTCCTCATTTGGCCCCTACCACCTGGGCCTTTTCTCATTCTCCCTCAGCGCTAAACCTCTAAGGCAGTTCCTATTCCTCCCTTTGCCTCCACCAACTGAGCCCTTTCTTATTCTTTCTCAGCCCAAACCACTAAGGCTCTTCCTTGTCCTCCTTTGGCCCCACACCACTTGGGCCTTTTCTCATTCTCCTTTGGCCCCAAACCACTAGGGCCCTTCTCCTCCTCCCTTGGTCCCACACCACTTGGGCCATTTCTCATTCTCCTCCAGTCCCAAACCACTAGGGCACTTCCTCCTCCTCCCTTGGCTCCACACCACTTGAGCCTTTTCTCATACTCCTCTGGTCCCAAACCACTAGGGCCCTTCCTTCTCCTCCCTCGGCCTCACACCATCTGGGCCTTTTATCATTCTTCTCCAACCCCAAACCACTAGAGCCCTTCCTCCTTCTCCCCTGGCCCCCACCACCTGGGACCTTTCTCATTCTTCTCCAGCCCCAAACCACTAGAGCTCTTCCTCCTTCTCCCTTGGCCCCCACCGCCTGGGACCTTTCTCATTCTTCTTCAGCCCCAAACCACAATGGCTCTACCTCCTTCTCCCTTGGCCTTACACCACCTGGGCCTTTTCTAATTTTCCTTTGGCCCAAAACCACTAGGGCTCTTCCTCCTCCTCCCTTGGCCCCCACCACCTGGGACCTTTCTCATTCTTCTTCAGCCCCAAACCACTAGAGCCCTTCCTCCTTCTCCCTTGGCCTTACACCATCTGGGCCTTTTCTAATTTTACTTTGGCCCAAAACCACTAGGGCTCTTCCTCCTCCTCTCTTGACCCCCACCACCTGGGACCTTTCTCATTCTTCTTCAGCCTCAAACCACTAGAGCCCTTCCTCCTTTTCCCCTGGCCCCCACCACCTGGGACCTTTCTCATTCTTCCTCAGCCCCAAACCACTAGAGCCTTTCCTCCTTCTCCCTTGGCCCCCACTACCTGGGACCTTTCTCATTCTTCTCCAGCCCCAAACCACTAGAGCCCTTCCTCCTTCTCCCCTGGCCCCCACCACCTGGGACCTTTCTCATTCTTCTCCAGCCCCAAACCACTAGAGCTCTTTCTCCTTCTCCCTTGGCCCCCACCACCTGGGACCTTTCTCATTCTTCTCCAGCCCCAAAACACTACAGCCCTTCCTCCTTCTCCCCTGGCCCCCACCACCTGGGACCTTTCTCATTCTTCTTCAGCCCCAAACCACTAGAGCTCTTCCTCCTTCTCCCTTGGCCCCCACCACCCGGACCTTTCTCATTCTTCTCCAGCCCCAAACCACTAGAGCCCTTCCTCCTTCTCCCTTGGCCCCCACCACCTGGGACCTTTCTCATTCTTCTCCAGCCCCAAACCACTACAGCCCTTCCTCCTTCTCCCCTGGCCCCCACCACCTGGGACCTTTCTCATTCTTCTCCAGCCCCAAACCACTAGAGCCCTTCCTCCTTCTCCCTTGGCCCCCACCACCTGGGACCTTTCTCATTCTTCTCCAGCCCCAAACCACTAGAGCTCTTCCTCCTTCTCCATTGGCCCCCACCACCTGGGACCTTTCTCATTCTTCTCCAGCCCCAAACCACTACAGCCCTTCCTCCTTCTCCCTTGGCCCCCACCACCTGGGACCTTTCTCATTCTTCTCCAGCCCCAAACCACTACAGCCCTTCCTCCTTTTCCCCTGGCCCCCACCACCTGGGACCTTTCTCATTCTTCTCCAGCCCCAAACCACTAGAGCTCTTCCTCCTTCTCCCTTGGCCCCCACCACCTGGGACCTTTCTCATTCTTCTTCAGCCCCAAACCACTAGTGCTCTTCCTCCTTCTCCCTTGGCCCCCACCACCTGGGACCTTTCTCATTCTTCTCCAGCCCCAAACCACTACAGCCCTTCCTCCTTCTCCCCTGACCCCACCACCTGGGACCTTTCTCATTCTTCTCCAGCCCCAAACCACTACAGCCCTTCCTCCTTCTCCCCTGGACCCCCACCACCTGGGACCTTTCTCATTCTTCTCCAGCCCCAAACCACTAGAGCTCTTCCTCCTTCTCCCTTGGCCCCCACCACCTGGAACCTTTCTTATTCTTCTCCAGCCCCAAACCACTAGAGCCCTTCATCCTTCTCCCGTGGTCCCCACCTCCTCTTTCTCCTACTGGGCCAAAGTCTTCTTATCCTCCCCCCTTTGCCACTTCTCTCTATTGTCTCGTACCTCTTGGGTAGCTTCTCCAGTGTTTATCATTGAAGATAATCATAACAACGTTTGGGATCTAAGACTCAAATATTGATTCAACTCATTTTTGTTGCTGAATGTTGAAAGTAATGAGAAATAAACGTTTTTAAATAAAAATATTTTCTTTACTCTCTATATTCTCAATTCTATATCATACCTATTTCACACATTATGATATTTAGAACTATATTTACAATTTTATTTAAAATTTCATGGAGATTGACTTTTTTTGTGAATATAAAAATTGCTAAATATTGAATATTATTTCTATTTATAAGATGTTAAATAATTTAATTTTTATCATTAGTATGTCACAATCTAGATGTTTATTTGTACTATTGAACTTTAGAATATTCAAGAATAAAGTTTTAAAAATTGCGTCCAAGGCCTACGTCTCTTGTACTGGCCCAACATCTCAACAGTAAGTACAAGTTACCAAACAGGGCTCTGGCCACAGGTAGACATATAATTCACTTACAGTTAAACAGTTCACTCATATCATCATGGTTATCATGGCCAAATGAACATTGGATAAATCGAATTATAAAATAGCGGTGAAGCAACTAAGAATAAAATAGTGATGAATTAACTAATAAATTGTTCTTTAGTTACTGAACAATAGATGTTCTGTTATAATATTGTGTCCATACCTCATATGACATGTCTTTGTTGCTTTCGATGGTGAAGTCGTTCTCCCACACTTGATGTATTTAGACATTTCTCTATATTGAAATTTGTGTAGTCGTAGTTTTAAGACCTGTGAAATATCCTAATATGCCTCGAATACCCGGTAGACCTATATTTTGTAATCTCGTCGTATATGTCTGTGATGGTGTAAATTTATTTGTACTCAATTCCTTTAGGAAGCGTCACCTGTAGACTAGTTGAAGTCCCTTCCTCGTTTTCGGTTCACATAAGTTTCACAAGTAAAGGCAGAATCGTCCAATACAGTGTTAGAGCTTTTAAAACGCGGTCTGGGGGATTATATTGGTGAAACTGCTAAGAGGGTTCCCCACTGATAAGACAAACCCTCCCAATATTATCTCGCAAGAGTAAGGACAGTAGTAAGTTTGTTTTATATTTTTAAAAATTCAAAAACCGTGCCTTATAGTTTTTTTTTTGTTGTTGTCGTTTCCAATGAAGAGCCTCAGATGTCCCCGTGCATCTCTATCACAGCAGTCGCAATGTCCTCTATCTTGGATTCGTAAAGCTGCTGCTCTGGGTCCATGTCAATTTTGGACAAAGCTTATGCCATTGCTGAACATAAGAATATTGCATTTAAAAATCGTCATCCAATTCTTCTACTTTTGACGAAAAGGTGTTTTATTAATTTATCATTTGATATTATTGAGGTTCTTTCCTAGTATTCATAAAGGAAAAAACGCGTTCGTGGATATCTTTTCTTGATTTGTCTAGAAAATGGGTTGGCCATATATCAGGGAACAGGCTAAATCAACGTTTAGTTGATTTCTGTTCCACTAGATGGCGCTCTGCCATCTAAAAAAGCACATTTACTCGTGTCAGGATATGTTATCTTTGTTTATAATCATCAATTTTTAATTCAAGAAATTCCTTGAAAATAGAACAAATTTACAATGAGTAATTCGTGTTTAATTTCCCTAGCCACAGATATGGAACACAAGCCCGATGAAGAGACTTTTGCGTGCCGTTGATATATGACATAATAACTTATTGTTTGTCATTAATGTATTTTGCATTTTTAAAAGTCATTTAGATGGATTGATTTATTATTAAAAATAATGTAAACATGTATTAATAAAACCTTTAGCGTCATCAATAATGGATATGAGCATTTTAAAAATTAATCTCTCAATGTTATTGTATCGAGGTCTGGCGATGTTAATAAAAAGATATATCTATATTTTTGAAATAGAGCAATCCATATTTAATTCATTAGATAATAAAAAGGCATATATTGGATTTAATAAAAGATTTATTTGCCAATATTTCGGCTGGCTGAACGTAACGTAATGTAATGCCTTGATAAAGGTTTGGCGTTCAGCCAACCGAAATATTGGCAAATAAATATTTTATTAAATCCAATATATGCCTTTTTATTATCTAATATATCTATATATATTACTGTGCAATAAAATGATAAAGAGGGGGCAATCTCTCGAAATATTTTGAGAAAAAACATTATTTTTCTTTACAGATCCAGGTACGCTCTTTTATATATAATATTAATATTAATATTAATATATATATATATAAAAATGAATGTATGTCTGTTTGTCCTTTATGCCTGACCAAACCACTCATTGGATCGCCATGAAACTTTGGGAAGTTATTTAGTATAGTACTGGGAAGGTTTCTAGCAAATAAAATTTTGAAATAACTTTTCGCCTAGATATAATCAAGATAAATATTCTAATTTATCTGTTATAATTCAACAATCTGCTCTAAATATTATCATGATGATACGATGATTTTGTAATGTAGAAAATTAGGAAAGACAAAATTCAGGATGACATGGCAATTTATTTGAGACAAGAATAATGATACAATTCAAAGGCAAGATACTATTCCTTTAACTTCCAATTACCGAGGGAACCAATTAATATTGATTTTATTCAACTTATCGAGAATTTTTCAAGGGACCGGGAAAAAATGTTCACTTTATGGAGAGATTCGTTAAACAAACCTTTACTCGGGTAAAACCCGGGCGAAGCCGGGAATATCCATTTCGTAGCTTAACCCGTCTCTCCAAGAGGCAGTCTCTTATTAAAGGTCTATTAGAGATTCTTTAATAGCAATTAGAATCTTCAATGAGAGACCACCAACAGGAGAAACAAGTTGATTCATGTTTTTAGGTGGTCTTTCTTAAGAGACTCTATTTACATATATTAAAATATGAAAAAATTAAAATATTTTATCAAGATAAATATTCTAAATTATCCATATATATAAAAATGAATGTATGTGTGTCTGTTTGTTTGTTTGTTTGTCCTTTATGCCTGACCAAACCACTCATTGGATCGCCATGAAACTTTGGGAAGTTATTTAGTATAGTACTGGGAAGGTTTCTAGCAAATAAAATTTTTGAAATAACTTTTCGCCTAGAAATAATCAAGATAAATATTCTAATTTATCTGTTATAATTCAACAATCTGCTCTAAATATTATCATGATGATACGATGATTTTGTAATGTAGAAAATTAGGAAAGACAAAATTCAGGATGACACGGCAATTTATTTGAGACAAGAATAATGATACAATTCAAAGGCAAGATACTATTCCTTTAACTTCCAATTACCGAGGGAACCAATTAATATTGATTTTATTCAACTTATCGAGTATTTTTCAAGGGACCGGGAAAAAATGTTAACTTTATCGAGAGATTCGTTAGACAAACCTTTACTCAGGTAAAACCCGGGCGAAGAATAACAGAATAAATTCGTATTTAACAGAATAAATACGTATATATTAGGAAAAAAAAAAATTTTTTTTTCTTATCCTAAAAACACGGCTCCATATAGGTTATATTATAAAATAAATTAAGCTTCCAGGGGGTTATGTTTCTTGTTATAATATTTTAAATCAGGGAAGAACGTTTATTGATATAGGTTATATGCCAGTTACGTTAAAGCACTGGTTTTATCCAGCATTTCCCCGAGGTCACCTACAGAGAGGTGTAACTTGGACTTTGACCTGGTATTAAATGGCCGCCTCTAACATGAGGAACCTTGTGCAGCCGCTCCTAACATGGAGAACAGACGCTGCTGATTATCATGTATCCTGGATCAGGAGCCCTTACAGGGGGCTATCAGTCGGGCCAAATGAACCCTGGTTTTTTTAACGAGCTTGTTACTGCTCCCCCTCCTCCTTTTACATTCGGGTTTAGGACCGCCAATAGCGGAGTTAAGAGCACATATACATTTGTCTAATATTACGAAACTATTTAAATATCAACGATTTTTTCATATATGTATTCTGATAGATGACGCAAACCATCAACAACTTTCATTTTCACGATTAGTAGATTCCATTATTCTTAAATCTTCAATGTTTCTCTACTCAATCAACCACCTGGCTCACAAAGAGAAACATCTTTCCTGAGAAATTGGTAGGATAGAAATTTAAAAATATTTATCAATAAACATTACGATGCATTAGCGCGCCACTGTTATCAAAATTCGAAACTATTATAGACGCGTATGATTCTTTTTAAAAATAAACAATTTCTACTGTCCTTACTGCAATGGAAAAATTAATGGGAGGGCCTGGCTCATATGGTAGATTAAACTGGCGAAACCGCTGGGAGGGTTCACCACTGATGAGTCAGGCCCTCCTATTAATTTTTCCATTGCAGTAAGGACAGTATGAATTGTTTATTTTTAAAAAGAATCATACGCGTCTATGATAGTTTCAAAATTTGATAATAAACAATATATAGACTTTTTTTAAATTAAAAAGGCATATATTGTATCAAAATATCATTTATTTTACCAATATTTCAGTTGTTGTTGACAGTAGTGTTGTTGACACATTAATATGTTACTAGCCGAGTGACCCGGGCAACGCCCCGGGTTTACCCGAAGGACCCGCAGGTGAGAAACTATAGAAGAAAAATTTTAACAAATCAGAAAATGAAATTGCAAACAACAGAACTACACTACTTTAAGGACATGAGAGCACATGCACTGTATCACCATACGTGTACCATTTTCAAAGACCCTGCTTAGGATTAAAACTTCTCAGAAGCATAACAATAGTACCAACCTAGAGGTTAACTGGTGTGGATGCATTCATCTGGGAGTGAGACTATTGAGAAATTCAGTAGGGAGTTATTTTGCTTCTCCGCATTCTAACACTCCAACTGTTAACACTGCGGAAACACTGACTCATGTTTGGTAAGCAATTTCAGGGAAGAAACTATCGACATTGGATTAAATAAATTATTAATTAAATTGCATTAAATAAAAATTATTAGATTTAAATAAATATTATTAGAGTGAAAAAAAAGAAAGAAATTAACAAATTAGAAAATAAAATTTCGAAAAATACAACTATATTGCAGATAAGATAAGAGGACCTTATTAAAAAAAACATAAACAAACTGTAATTCGACACTCGATAATTCGACACTTTCGATAATTCGACACTTTCGATAATTCGACCATTTTAAAAATCAAATTTACAAGGTTGATTGTTGTTTAAATACAACTTTGCTTTTGCATGCATAAACACAGGCTCTTGTAGCAAGAACCCAAATATTATTTATAGTCATAGCAAAAGCCAACTTTAGTGAAAACTGATGCCTCTTCAGAATGAATGGAAGACTGAAATCTGAAGGAGCAGAAGATATGGGTCATTTATACTTTCACCAATGCCTTTAGGATCTTTGCGATGGAACGCGTATGGTGTTTCAGCGCATGTGCTCTCATGTCCTTGAAGCACATATACTGACAGTGCCCAAAGTTGAACACACTGTATAGTGTCTGAAATATCTTTGGCCCCTTCGGATACCAACCTTCGCTTCATTCTAGAGAGGCGTTAGTTTTCACTAAGGTTGGCTTTTACTATGACTATAAATAAGGCTCAAGGCCAAACCTTGGCTACAAGAGCCTGTGTTTACGCACGGACAACTTTATATGTGGCTTTTTCAAGTGTGCGAACATTGGATAGCATACATGTAAAGATGACCCATATCTTCTGCTCCTTCAGATTTCAGTCTTCCATTCATTCTGAAGAGGCATCAGTTTTCAATAAAGTTAGCTTTTGCTATGACTATAAATAATATTTGGGTTCTTGCTACAAGAGCCTGTGTTTATGCATGCAAAATCAAAGTTGTATTTAAACAACAATCAACCTTGTAAATTTGATTTTTAAAATGGTCGAATTATCGAAAGTGTCGAATTATCGAAAGTGTCGAATTATCGATAGTGTCGAATTACAGTTTGTTTATTTATTTTTTAATAAGGTCTTCTTATCTTATCTGCAATATAGTTGTATTTTTCGAAATTTTATTTTCTAATTTGTTAATTTTTTCTTTTTTTTTCACTCTAATAATATTTATTTAAATCTAATAATTTTTATTTAATGCAATTTAATTAATAATTTATTTAATCCAATGTCTATAGTTTCTTCCCTGAAATTGCTTACCAAACATGAGTCAGTGTTTCCACAGTGTTAACAGTTGGAGTGTTAGAATGCGGAGAAGCAAAATAACTCCCTACTGAATTTCACAATAGTCTTACTCCCAGAGGAATGCATCCACACCAGTTAACCTCTAGGTTGGTACTATTGTTATGCTTCTGAGAAGTTTTTATCCTAAGCAGGGTCTTTGAAAATGGTACACGTATGGTGATACAGTGCATGTGCTCTCATGTCCTTAAAGAAGTGTAGTTCTGTTGTTTGCAATTTCATTTTCTGATTTGTTAAAATTTTTCTTCTATAGTTTCTCACCTGCGGGTCCTTCGGGTAATGTATATAAAAAAGCAAAGCCCAATTCTAAACCCAAATATTTTTTTTTATGAGAAGAACATCAACATATTGCATGATTACGGCAGTCCATAGCTTCCCTGACAAAAATTCACCAAGAAAGTTAAATATTCCAAAACTTTTCTGTGTGTAAATTGCTAAATATGTAAAAAACATGTATACAAAAAAGCAAAGCCCAATTCCAAACCCAAATATTTTTTTTATGAGAAGAACATCAACATAATGCATGATTACGGCAGTCCATAGCTTCCCTGACAAAAATTCACCAAAAAAGTTAAATATTCCAAAAATATTTCTGTGTATATATTGCTAAATGTGTAAATAACATGTATATAAAAAAGCAAAGCTTAATTTTAAATTTCATTATCCTTTCCACAGGAAAAGCATCAAAATACTGCATAAGTACGGCACTTTTGCAGCCGCATGATTACGGCAGTACATAGCTTCCCTGACAAAAATTCACCAAGAAAGTTAAATATTCCAAAATTTTTCTGTGTGTAAATTGCTAAATATGTAAAAAACATGTATACAAAAAAGCAAAGCCCAATTCCAAACCCAAATATTTTTTTTATGAGAAGAACATCAACATAATGCATGATTACGGCAGTCCATAGCTTCCCTGACAAAAATTCACCAAAAAGTTAAATATTCCAAAAATATTTCTGTGTATATATTTCTAAATGTGATAATAACATGTATATAAAAAAGCAAAGCTTAATTTTAAATTTCATTATCCTTTCCACAGGAAAAGCATCAAAATACTGCATAAGTACGGCACTTTTGCAGCCGCATGATTACGGCAGTCCATAGCTTCCCTGACAAAAATTCACCAAGAAAGTTAAATATTCAAAAAATTTTCTGTGTGTAAATTGCTAAATATGTAAAAAACATGTATACAAAAAAGCAAAGCCCAATTCCAAACCCAAATATTTTTTTTATGAGAAGAACATCAACATAATGCATGATTACGGCAGTCCATAGCTTCCCTGACAAAAATTCACCAAAAAAGTTAAATATTCCAAAAATATTTCTGTGTATATATTGCTAAATGTGTAAATAACATGTATATAAAAAAGCAAAGCTTAATTTTAAATTTCATTATCCTTTCCACAGGAAAAGCATCAAAATACTGCATAAGTACGGCACTTTTGCAGCCGCATGATTACGGCAGTCCATAGCTTCCCTGACAAAAATTCACCAAGAAAGTTAAATATTCCAAAATTTTTCTGTGTGTAAATTGCTAAATATGTAAAAAACATGTATACAAAAAAGCAAAGCCCAATTCCAAACCCAAATATTTTTTTATGAGAAGAACATCAACATAATGCATGATTACGGCAGTCCATAGCTTCCCTGACAAAAATTCACCAAAAAAGTTAAATATTCCAAAAATATTTCTGTGTATATATTGCTAAATGTGTAAATAACATGTATATAAAAAAGCAAAGCTTAATTTTAAATTTCATTATCCTTTCCACAGGAAAAGCATCAAAATACTGCATAAGTACGGCACTTTTGCAGCCGCATGATTACGGCAGTCCATAGCTTCCCTGACAAAAATTCACCAAGAAAGTTAAATATTCAAAAAATTTTCTGTGTGTAAATTGCTAAATATGTAAAAAACATGTATACAAAAAAGCAAAGCCTAATTCCAAACCCAAATTTTTTTTTTATGAGAAGAACATCAACATAATGCATGATTACGGCAGTCCATAGCTTCCCTGACAAAAATTCACCAAAAAAGTTAAATATTCCAAAAATATTTCTGTGTATATATTGCTAAATGTGTAAATAACATGTATATAAAAAAGCAAAGCTTAATTTTAAATTTCATTATCCTTTCCACAGGAAAAGCATCAAAATACTGCATAAGTACGGCACTTTTGCAGCCGCATGATTACGGCAGTCCATAGCTTCCCTGACAAAAATTCACCAAGAAAGTTAAATATTCAAAAAATTTTCTGTGTGTAAATTGCTAAATATGTAAAAAACATGTATACAAAAAAGCAAAGCCCAATTCCAAACCCAAATATTTTTTTTATGAGAAGAACATCAACATAATGCATGATTACGGCAGTCCATAGCTTCCCTGACAAAAATTCACCAAAAAAGTTAAATATTCCAAAAATATTTCTGTGTATATATTGCTAAATGTGCAAATAACATGTATATAAAAAAGCAAAGCTTAATTTTTAATTTCATTATCCTTTCCACAGGAAAAGCATCAAAATACTGCATAAGTACGGCACTTTTGCAGCCGCATGATTACGGCAGTCCATAGCTTCCCTGACAAAAATTCACCAAGAAAGTTAAATATTCCAAAATTTTTCTGTGTGTAAATTGCTAAATATGTAAAAAACATGTATACAAAAAAGCAAAGCCCAATTCCAAACCCAAATATTTTTTTTATGAGAAGAACATCAACATAATGCATGATTACGGCAGTCCATAGCTTCCCTGACAAAAATTCACCAAAAAAGTTAAATATTCCAAAAATATTTCTGTGTATATATTGCTAAATGTGTAAATAACATGTATATAAAAAAGCAAAGCTTAATTTTAAATTTCATTATCCTTTCCACAGGAAAAGCATCAAAATACTGCATAAGTACGGCACTTTTGCAGCCGCATGATTACGGCAGTCCATAGCTTCCCTGACAAAAATTCACCAAGAAAGTTAAATATTCCAAAATTTTTCTGTGTGTAAATTGCTAAATATGTAAAAAACATGTATACAAAAAAGCAAAGCCCAATTCCAAACCCAAATAATTTTTTTATGAGAAGAACATCAACATAATGCATGATTACGGCAGTCCATAGCTTCCCTGACAAAAATTCACCAAAAAAGTTAAATATTCCAAAAATATTTCTGTGTATATATTGCTAAATGTGTAAATAACATGTATATAAAAAAGCAAAGCTTAATTTTAAATTTCATTATCCTTTCCACAGGAAAAGCATCAAAATACTGCATAAGTACGGCACTTTTGCAGCCGCATGATTACGGCAGTCCATAGCTTCCCTGACAAAAATTCACCAAGAAAGTTAAATATTCAAAAAATTTTCTGTGTGTAAATTGCTAAATATGTAAAAAACATGTATACAAAAAAGCAAAGCCCAATTCCAAACCCAAATATTTTTTTTATGAGAAGAACATCAACATAATGCATGATTACGGCAGTCCATAGCTTCCCTGACAAAAATTCACCAAAAAAGTTAAATATTCCAAAAATATTTCTGTGTATATATTGCTAAATGTGTAAATAACATGTATATAAAAAAGCAAAGCTTAATTTTAAATTTCATTATCCTTTCCACAGGAAAAGCATCAAAATACTGCATAAGTACGGCACTTTTGCAGCCGCATGATTACGGCAGTCCATAGCTTCCCTGACAAAAATTCACCAAGAAAGTTAAATATTCCAAAATTTTTCTGTGTGTAAATTGCTAAATATGTAAAAAACATGTATACAAAAAAGCAAAGCCCAATTCCAAACCCAAATATTTTTTTTATGAGAAGAACATCAACATAATGCATGATTACGGCAGTCCATAGCTTCCCTGACAAAAATTCACCAAAAAAGTTAAATATTCCAAAAATATTTCTGTGTATATATTGCTAAATGTGTAAATAACATGTATATAAAAAAGCAAAGCTTAATTTTAAATTTCATTATCCTTTTCACAGGAAAAGCATCAAAATACTGCATAAGTACGGCACTTTTGTAGCCCCCCTGACAAAAATTCACTAAAAGAGGTAAGTATTCAAAAAAATATTTTGGTATATATATTGCTAAATGTGTAACAAACATGTATATAAAAAAGCAAAGCTTAATTCTAAGTTCTAATATTTTTTTATAAGAAAAGCTACAAAAGCAAATAGGGAGAAGTGAAGCCATTTAGCCATTTTCAAAATCTGATTGTGAAAGAGTAAAAAAATGAGTAAATAAGAGCAAATATAAAGAAAAAGTATTGCTAAATGTGTAATAAACATGTATATAAAAAAGCAAAGCTTAATTCTAAGTTTTAATATAAAGAAGAAATAAGACACAAAAATGGAGCTAAATTCAAATGAAAAACTATAACAAATTAATAAAAAAAAATAAGACCTAATTCAAATGCCACCATCATCAGACAAAAGAAAAAATGAGATTTTATTCTTTAGTTCATTTATTCTTCTGTCTGATGCTGTTGCTGAAACGTCACACACTATTGAAGACACTATAAAAGATAGATTAAAAGTAATAATTCAATCTACAATTCGAAAAATAATATAACCTGGTGAGTTCCCAGAAAAGGTTAACTTTGGTAGGCGGCGCTGTACGTTGACACCGCCGTACCTTCGAGCCGTTTTACACGAGTTAAAGCGAAGATTTTGGACATAGTGATTTTTACATTTCGATCTTTTATATTAATATATATACTTACTATTTCGAATTATTTTTCTAAAAACGAACATTATTTTTTTTAATTATCTGAAACTAACCTAATTCAACTTATCTAAAACTAACCTTATTTAGCGATTAAACTAACATAATTTAACCTATTTGAATCTAACCTCATATACACTTTTACACTACCTTTTCATTTAAAAATTAAATTAAAATAAGTTTATATTAAATAATAACATTTTTAAAAATCGACTTTCTGGTTCACACTTTTGTATCTAATCAATTATGTATTTCTTTATTTCTCTCTATAAAAGTACGCAATTGTAAACAAAAGAATTGATGATGATAAATGCAAAAAATCTACGATTGTAAAATAGATTAAATTAAAAAATAAAAATAACTGTTAACATTAGGAAAATAAAAACAGGCCTATCATACGAAGAAAAAAATAACGAAAATTTTGGTATATAGATCGTTATGTGTAGTTCAGAATCTTCGGAGGAGATAGCTCACGACTTTACAATGGAAAACTCTGTTACGGTATTATCTATATAGATAATACCTTGATAAAGGTTGGCGTTCAGCCAACTGAAATATTGGTAAAATAAATGATATTTTGATCCAATTTATGCCTTTTTAATTAAATATTTATTTATGGATTGCTTTATTTTCAAAATAGACTTTATTGAAATATCAAAATATTGAAAAGTAAAACTGTAATATTATTATTAAAAAGGAGCTACAAAAGATTTCGAGCGTGTCCTGCATCATATTCTCCTGTTTAAGGATTTTCAAGACTTAAAAGCTTGAGAATAAAATATAAAATAAAGAATGAAACTCGTCCTTGGAAGCTGTTTTATTTATTATTCTATGGAGTAACATTATTTCGAAACCAGAGATATATAACACTGGATAATCCATTACTATATCATGGTGAAAGGATGTAATCCCCAGAAAAAATAGCCATTTATTTGTAGAGATATCACGGATTTCACAACAGATTCTGAACAACAAACAAATTTATTTGAAAATTAGAATTCCTTGCGTCATATTATGGGGCAACAAAATCATTCAAGAAATAAGAAACTCTTATCTTTGTAAAATATTTTGGTAAAAATTGAATAAATCAATCACCCGCCATCTATATATAACGAATGAATACATTGATATGAGAATGTTTATCTTACAAATAAATCAAACTTCTACTTTCCTTACTGAGATGAAAAAATATATTAGGAGGGCTTGGCTCATTAATTGTGAACCTTCCCAGCGGTTTCGCCAATTTAATCTATCAGACCGCTTCTTTAGAGTTCTAATACTGCATTGGATCATTCTGCTTTTATATGCTACACTGAAGAAGGGGGGGGGGGAGGGAGGGGGGAGAAGTCCGACCACACCTCCCTGCGGTCCTCCCTAGACCCTTGGAATATTCGACCAAATTCTGGTTCGTTTCCAAGGTGACTAACGTGGCAACGGCACCCATTTTCCAATAAAGAGCAAATTGACATCGACCCAGAGCAGCAGCTTTACACATCCAAGATAGTGGAAATTGCTGCTGCTGTGATAGAGATGCATGGAGACATCTGAGGCTCTTCATTGGACACGACAACATCAAAAACTCAATGGTGGAATCTTAAAATGGTATTTTAGAAAACTATGGACATAAGCTTTTAGGACAGTAGAATTACATTTGAATATTTGCATCGAATAATGCTCTTCCGCAAACAATAAGTACAAGTTAGGCATAAGAATAAATTTGTAAATTGTGTAGATTGTCTGCTACCTTGAGACATGGCCTATCCTGTGCCAGCCTGTGAAAATATCTTCAATCTAGTAACTTGAAAAACATTGTGTTTGATCAATCATATTTCTTTTTAGCTGTTACCTTGTTCTAAAATCACTTTATTAGGTACCGCTCAACAAGAACAACCTAGTTTATGATAATTGTAACAATGAATAATATGTGAAGGTTATTCACATATTAAACAAAATGTTAACGTGGGATTCAATCCCGGTTCATGGCTGTCGGGAATCGAGGGTGTTACCCACTGGTTCTTTTTTTTTTTTTTTCAGCTGTTACCATATTTATGTAAATATTGTTGCGGAAATAGAGAATAATCGGATGAAGAACTATATTCAAATACTTTTGAATTTTGTTATTGTGTGTGTTAAATCCAGCATTAATATATTTAAATGATATATCGACTTAAAACCCTTCGACAATTATTAGAAAAAGAAAACCACCAAGGATGAGTATCTTATATTTAATGTTCACGTTTCAAGCTTTCAGGTATTAACTTCTACAGGAATAAAAACCAAAGAATGAATCTAGATGGATCAAAATGTTATATACAAACATATAATATTTACATACCTGTTTTAGACGCGTAAGCTTCTTTTTTGAAATTAAACAATTTCTACTGCCATTACTGCATTGAAAAATTAATGGGAGGGCCTGGCTTATCAGTGGTGAACCCTCCCATTAATTTTTCCATTGCAGTAAGGACAGTAGAAATTGTTTAATAAAAAAAAAATCATACACGTCTATAATAGTTTCTAATTTTCATAACAGATGGCGCGCTAGTTCATCAACATATAATATTTACATACCTGTTTTCAAAATTATAATGTTTTAAAAAATAATCCTAATTTTGAAAACAGGTATGTAAATATTATATGTGTTTGTATATAACCGGTTGATCCATCTAGATTTATTCTTTAGTTCTTATTATTGTAGAAGGGACGGTAATACCAGAAAGCTTGAAACGTAAAGCATTAAATATAAGATACTCATCCTTGGTGATTTTATTTTTCTTTTTCTAATATTGAAATAAGTATCAAGTTCTCATGTCTTACTAGACGTTCACTTATCTACATCTTTCTTTGCTAGCAACATTATTCACCAACCATTGCCATGTTTCTATGTAAAAAATAAATATCAATATAAACACAGAGACCTTTCAATAAATAGAGCTAGCTTTATTTTAAACAAAATATATTAAAATTAAAGAAGGCATATTCTGACCAGGAGCACATGTGCTTTTTAGATGGCAGAGCGCCATCTAGTGGAACAGAAATTAACTAAACATTGATTTAGCCTGTTCCCTGATATTTGGCCAACTCATTTTCTTGATTATTCAAGAAAAGTCATCCACGAACGCGTTTTGGGATGTTGGCCCTCGTCAACGTGGAGTAGGCTGTACCACTGCGACCATTTATCAAGAAAATGGGTTGGCCAAATATCAGAGAACAGGCTAAATCAATGTTTATTTGATATCTGTTCCACTAGATGGCGCTCTGCCATCTAAAAAGCATATGTGCTCCTGGTCAGAATATACCTTCTTTATTTTTAATATCAACATCTAACCTTTTTATTTCTGTCTGTTTTTTTTTACAAAAATATATGTAAAAATATTTTTCAAATAACAACATTTTGATGTATAAATATTCTCAAAAGATCCTAATAGATTATGAAAACGATGGCTTTTCTTATTGTCAGCTTGTCAATTATTGATTGCATAATACAAAATATTATATTTTAGTATTTTGTTTTACGCCTATTGATTAATTTCTGGTATAAAATTATTTATTTAGAAATAAAGAAATATATCGCTTTTATAATCTTTTGGTTGATATTTTTTATGCATAAATAAACGTTGCAACTTGTTAATTATTAATAAAATAGATCATTAATGGGCATTATAATACAAAATATAATATTTTAGTATTTTGATTTAGACTCTGTAGTATTCTGTGTTTTTAAATATATAATAGATCATCATCATAAACAATAATATACGATGTATAATGTAAACAACGTGTTGATGTAAAAATATAAATATAAAGTGTAATAAATAATTAGTAATAATAATTTCATCTGGTGAGTAATGTTTAATTAAATAATAACTATACAACATAAATTGGCGACGAGAATTTGAAAATATAACTGTAGCCCTAAAAAACAAGTATGGCAGCCAACCTGACGCCACCTTTACACATGAATATAAATGCTAGCAATTTATTTGCGGAATATAAGCAATGGATGGAATCCTATGCCATTTTTAAAATAGCATCTGGAATTTCGAAAAAAATCGGATGAAATTAAGAGAGCAACTCTATTGCATTGTTTTGGGCCAAATGTACAGCGTATATTTTTCAACTTGCCAGATGAAAAGGAAAATTATGAACAAACTAAAATAGCTTTAGATAAATATTTCACACCTCATAAAAATGTGGTCACTGAGAGATTTAAATTTAGACAAAGAGTCTAGAAAGATGATGAATCGATCGACAACTACCTAATTTCTTTAAGAGAACTTTCTAAATCTTGTGAATTTGGGAATTTAGAAGCTGATATGATAAGAGACCAAATAATTGAAAAATGTAACAACAAAAAACTTAAAGAAAAATTGTTGCAACAAGAAAATTTGACACTGTCAAAAACCATTGATATTGCTAGAATGTTAGAAATTTCTAGAAAAGAAATTAGACTTCTTGAACCTCAAAATGATCAAACACTAAATAGAGTTCAAAATAAACCTAAAAAGCACTATAATGCTAATAATTTCAACAAAGATAGATTCACTAATCAAGGTACCCCATCATTTTCAGGTGCCTCAAAGCCTAAATGTTATCGCTGTGGATTAGATACACATTCAGCACAAGAATGTGGTGCTAAAAAAATGACTTGTTCATATTGCAATAAATTAGGACATCTTTTTAGAGCTTGCAGGAACCGCCCAAATCAAAATAATAATAGAAACCACAAAAGTTTCAATCAAACTAAAGTTAAGACCATACAAGAAGAAAATAAGACTGAAGTAGGTGAAAGTTCAGATGAATATACCTACTATACAGGTGCTGAAAATAAAGAAAAAGTGCAAATAGATGGTAGTGAAATAAATATGATAATTGATACAGGGAGTGATAGAACTTTCATAAGCTATAATAAGATGCTTGAATTATATGGCCATAAAATTATGCCAAAATTACATGACACCACCCGAACCTTTTTTGCCTATGATCAAGATAGACCTCTTCCATGTTATGGTTATTTCAATGCTGTGATTTCTTGGAAAGAAAATTCAGTTTCAGAAGAAATTTATGTGATTGATAAAAAAGTTGAATCTTTGTTGGGAGGCAAGGCTAGTTTTGAACTAGGTATAATTAAAAGGGTAAATCATGTAAATGAATCAATGTCTAGTAATATAGAAACTCTTGTTCACACACACACAAGAACATGAACATCTTTTCCATGGACTTGGAACTATAAAAGGCTATAGTCATAAAGTGACATTGAAAGACAACTATAGGCCCATTGCCCAGAGATGCCGTCGTATACCTTATGCAATGGTAGAAGCAGTAAATCAAGAGCTTGATAAGATGCTAGAGAATGGAATCATTGAAGAAGTGCATCAAGGTTCTGAATGGGTTTCTAACATAATAGTTGTTCCAAAAAGGGATAGTGAGGAAATTAGACTATGCATAGACCTTCGGGAAGCGAATAAAGCAATATTGAGAGAAAGACATCCAATTCCTACAATTGACAATATGTTACATGCCCTTAAAGGTGCTAAAGTATTTGCAAAGCTGGATGCAAAAAAGGGGTTTTGGCAGGTTGACTTAGACCCTCAATCAAGACCCCTTACAACTTTCATCACGCACCGTGGTTGTTACAGATTTTGTAAAGTTCCTTTTGGTCTATCAAGTGCTCCAGAGGCATATCAGAAAGGAATGGATTCAATTTTGCTTGATTTGAAAGGTGTAATTTGTTACTTGGACGATGTCGTAGTTTACGCCAAAGATAGAGAAGAACTAGAAGAAAGGCTTAGAAAAGTCTTACAAAGATTTGATAAAGTAGGCATTAGGCTCAACAGGAATAAGTGCAAATTTGCCATGGAAGAATTGGATATTTTAGGTCACATTGTTAGTAGTGAAGGTATTAAACCTGATAATAGGAAAATAGAAGCAGTCTTAAATTTTCCAATACCAAAAAATATTGAGATGTTAAGGTCATTCTTAGGAACTTGTGGGTTTTTAAGAAAATTCATACCTAATTTTTCTAAATTGGCAGAACCTCTAAATAATTTGACTAGAAAAAATGTTAGGTGGAATTGGGATTTGAAAACAAATAAAGCATTTCAGGATCTTAAAGAGTCACTAACAAAAGAGCCATGCTTGGCATATTACAACTTGAACTCACCAACTGAATTAATCACAGATGCAAGCCCTATTGGTCTTGGAGCAGTATTAATACAAACACAACAAAATGGCATTAAAAGACCCATTGCATATGCCAGCAGATCCTTAACTGATACTGAAAAAAGATATTCACAAATAGAAAAAGAGACATTGGGATGTGTATGGGCAATTGAACATTTTAACACCTATATTTGGGGAAGGAAATTTGTGTTAAAAACAGATCACAAACCTCTAATCTATATGCTGAATCCTAAAAATGGAGCTGTTTTGCCTCCAAGAATTCAAAGATTGAGTTGGAGATTACAACCATATGACTTTGAAATTGAATTCATTAAAGGAAAGTAAAATATTGCAGATATATTTTCAAGACAACCTCTCCCTAACACAAGTGATGAGAAATGGCTGGAGAACTATGTTCATAAAGTCTTATCCATCACTTCTGAAGAGCTTCAAGCACTGTCTTTGAAAGAGATAAAAGTTTGTACAGAGCAAGATCCTTTGTTTCAAAAACTGAAAGGGATGGTTCAAAAGGGAGTTTGGCCATATCCTTTGAATGAAGAATTCAAATGTTTTTATAAGTTTAAAGATGAACTCTCAATTTTTGATAATCTTATCTTAAAAGGAAGTAGAATTTTGCTACCTTCAAAACTAATAAAGAGAGTCTTGAGAATTGCACATGAAACACATCAAGGAATGACAAGAACCAAACAACTGTTAAGAGAAAAATAATTTTGGATAAACATGGACTTTGACATTGAAATTTTGATTAGAAACTGTCCAATTTGTGTAAGGAATCAACCATTGATAAATGATCAACCATTGCAAATAGTTCCGTTACCATCAAAACCTTGGATGAAACTTGGAATTGACATAGTTGGTCCAATTGGCCATCATTATGTTTTAACAGTGATCGACTACTATTCTTCATATCCTGAAGCAATGATAATAGAAGACATTTCCAGCAAGACAATTATTGAAATATTAATGGAGATTTTTGCAAGACATGATTATCCACATGAAGTTGTAAAGATAATGGCTTACAGTTTGTAAGTACATCAATGGAAAGATTTTTAAAAGAATGTGGAATCAGGCACATCAAAGCCTCACCCTATTACCCAAAAAGTAATGGGAAGATAGAAAGATTCCATAGATTTCTAAAGAAACAATTTAATTAAAGTTCTGAAGAAGGGAAAGATTGGAAAGAAGATTTATCCAGAATTTTAATGTCTTACCGAACTACTCCAAACAGATCTACAGGAAAGACTCCAGCATTCCTATTATTTTCAAGAGAAATCAAAACTAAATTAAGCTCACTTGTTAATGATGCAGAAGAAGATGAATCCAACATCAAAGAATTCTATATGGTCTACAAAGAAAAAATGACTCATGGAATTCGTGTAATCTTTACACAAGGGGATAAGAAACAACAACAACAACAAGAAAAAATGAAAACATATAATGATATAATTCGGAAAGCTAGTCCTCATAATTTTGAAATTGGAAATTTAGTTTATATGGCAAATCCAAATAATGGAAAACTTGATTCAAATTTCAGATCAGAACATCATGTCATTCTTGAAAACACTTCAATAAATTATTTTAAATTAGTCAACACTAAAAATGGGAAAATAATTCATAGAAATGCTAAACATTTGAAACATGTTCCTACTCAAGAAAAACCAATCAAGACATTTCTGACTTGATTCCAGAAGAGAGCCAGGAAAATCTTAGTTCAGATTCAACAAGAATTGAACACCTCAACTCTTCTGATGTACAAATACCAGATGATAATTCCTCAAACCAAGACAAGGACACTTCTTTAAACCGACCAAGTTCAAGTAGAACAGGGTCTACATTTAACCCAGTTGTTTCAGATAGACTTGATGCCGAGGCTCTTCACCAGTTGCCACCAGAGGTTTCTCCACCCTTGCCGACTACCAAGGAACCCGTGATCACCAGGAGTGGAAGAGTCGTCAAGCCATCATCAAGATATAAAGACATGATTCCTTTCATCTAAAGGAAGGAGGGAATGTAGTATTCGGTGTTTTTAAATATATAATAGATCATCATCATTAACAATAATATACGATGTATAATGTAAACAACGTGTTGATGTAAAAATATAAATATAAAGTGAACTAAATAATTAGTAATAATAATTTCATCTGGTGAGTAATGTTTAATTAAATAATAACTATACAACAGACTCATTTATGATCTTCTGGTAGAAATTGTTCAGTTAGGAATAAAACAAAACAGCATTTATAACCTGTTGGGATATTTTGGTTTATAATTTATATAAAATAAATGTTTAAATCTGTATTAGTAACCTCTACAATATCAAAATATCGGTATATTGTAATATTGTGATTATATGTTTAACAATATTGTATAGATAGGCGAACGCTTATCACAAATTTATTATACCATTTTGAGAAAAAACAAACTAGGTACAAACTTTGTACATGATGGACAAGCTACTTTATCTATAGTCTAAATTATTTGTTACAAATTTGATCGATAGATGGCAATAAAATGTATAAATTTAATATGCAATTTTAAAATATTAAAGTCTGTGATCTCAGAGAGTTTGTTTCTCAAAAAGTTATAAGCAAATTGCGACAAATGTTCGTCCGTATATGCAACATTGTTGAGCATATAATCCCAATTTATTATAAAATACGTAATAAAGATAATGCATATAAATGCGCACTAAAATTCAACTGAAAAATAAAAGTAATGTTACTGGAAAAAAATGTTATGATTATAAAAGGGAACTTTAGTAAAAATAGCTGTTGCTAACAAAACTTGCCGGTAGATTCTTTAAAATCAAGGTAATAACACAAAATCCAAATAAATAAAAAGTGTGTGACATTTCTGTAACAGCGTTGTTACCATCAGACAAAAGTACTCAAAGTTACCTCGTGTTTATAAATCTAAATTGTGCCTTGTCAATTTTTAAAATCCTCTATAAAATACAAATCAATAATTATTTTTAAGAATGATTAAAAGAAAACAAAAGAGAGTATATAAAAAGAGTAAAAAAAATCCCCAATATGAGGACCATAGATAGATCAATAAGTGGAAATTAGCCTGATAGGCCGGCTAGAGTGAAGCGAGCAGCCGATCACGGCGACTCCGCGAAGCTCGGCGGTTAGGCGGCCATGTTGAACGGTGCCAACACGAGCCGTTGGAATGTTGACAGGACATCCACGCACCAAGCCTCAACTGTCCTGCATCCTGCGATACTAAACTATTGAGAAAGGGGTAAGTAATATTCTTTTTCTTTCATTCTTCTTTATTTTTAATACAAACGATCATTATTTGTAATCAATATATTTCCTTATACATTATAATCGTCTGTTATCTAATTTTCGCTTTTATATTTATCATTATTCTATTCATTTTATATATATTTATTATATTTAATTTATCTTTTGTTATAATTTATACGATTTTAGATAGATTTTGGTTGTATTGATTAGTATCGTTTGGTTATATGAATTTACTGTGTTTTGTCGAATGTTTAACACATTTTTATAAATGTAATGTTAAATAGTAATGTTATATTATATATGATAATATATATGCAAATATTCTGTAACGAATTTGATTGGTAGGTTAAAGAACTATAGAGAGGTCATTGGTTTGACCTCTTGTGACCTCTAAGTTGAACTCTCTACAGCTTTTACCTTGCAACAATATTAAAAAATATCACGTTTTATGTTAATATGATATATTGGAAATCAACTTAACATACATAAACACATTGAAACCTTTATATTTGCATACATGCATTTTTGTAGCGTCTTTTAATTCATTTACTTATATACATATTTATAGATATTAATTTGTTTTTCTGTTGAATGCAAATTTTCTTTATATTTAAAATGCATATATTGTGAAATATAAATTGTGTATTTCTCTTTGAAACATATTATAATTATGTATTGATATAATAATTATTATTATTATAAAAATAGGTATTTTTAAAGTGCAATTTATGGATGCACGCATTATAGTGTAAGTTGTATTGAGTGTTTCTTGTTACACGTTCTGTACAAGGTGAAATCTAATGTACAGGCGTGTTACAAGTTATTGTCCGGAACTTGGTCACGTGTTTGCCACATATATACTGATTTATTTCCAAATACATTTTCTATTATGACCTCTATATAATGTTAATTATAAATAATCATTAGTATATTATCTTTATTTCAAATATAATATGCATAAGTTGCTTATAATTGATCAATTATATTTTGAAAATGAATTCTCGACTCCAAAAGGTAAGTATCTTATACTGAAAAATGTAATTGAAATAGAAAAAAATTGAAAAATTCTATTAAAAAAAAAGAATGTAATTGTATTATTGATCACTGATTGCTTCATATATTACAGCCATCTGGTCCCCTTGTCAGTTCCAACATGGAGGGTGGGTCGTTAGAACAGCTGTCGGGTTCTCTCTAATGCAGGTTCATCTTTCATATTCTGTAGTGAGAACCACATCGCTGTTTTAAATAGAAATGTGTATCTTGATCTCATAGTTTAATATTAATGTGAAAAAATAAGCATATACAGTAGAACCTCCCTGTAAAGGACACCTAATTGCAGAGCCAAAGTATCCTTTAGGGAGAGGTATCCTCTTACCAGAGAGTTGCTACAGTAGAACTTCCCTGTAAAGTACACCTAATTAAAGAGCCAAATTGTCCTTTAGAGGGAGGTGTCTTTTTACTGGAGAGTTGCTACAGTAGAACCTCCCTGTAAAGGACACCTAATTGCAAAGCCAAAATGTCCTTTAGGGAGAGTTGTCCTCTTATGGGAAAGTCATTAAATAGTAAAAATGGGTATTTATGAAAATGAAAACTGTTCTATGTGGAGAGGTGTCCGCTAAAGGGAGGTTTTACTGTAATAGAAAAAATATCAGGTGCTTAATATTAAAAACAAAAAAGGCATATCCTGACCACGGTATATGAGCGTTTTCTTTTGGTCGTAGAAGTACAGCCTGCCAACATTGACGGGGGCCAACATCCTGAAATGCGTATGTGGTTGTCCTTTCTTGATTTATCAAGAAATTGGGTTGACTAAATATCAGAAAACAAGTTGTATAAATGTTTTGTTGAATTTGGGTTCAACTATATGGCGCTTTACCATCTAAAATGCTCTTGTGAATGCGGTCAGGATATGTCTTTTTATTTTTGCTAAATTTAATATAACAAAGAATTTTCCGTGCTTTTACATTTTGACACAATCGATAAGTACTCTAGGGTTTGGTTTCTTTTCTCATTTCCTTTATTTCTCTAGTATTTGGGCTAACATGCCCTTCAGCACAGAGATATAGAAGTACTATTTCTAGCCAATTCGGCGTGTTATAATTGACTAGAAGTAGTGCTCCGCCTTTGCCGGTCCCAATACAGGGTGAAAAGGAGGAGTGGGAGCAGTAACAAGCTCGCTAAAATACCTGGGCTCAGCTGGCCCGGCTAATAGTACCCTGTAAGAGTTCCTAATCCAGGGATACAGAATTAGAAGCGTTTGCACTCCATGTTAGGAGCTGCTGCACATGACGTCTGTTCCTCAAGTCAGAGGCGGCCATTTCTTTTGGACTAAGTCGGCCTGCCACTGAGTAGTGCTCCCAGTCTTAATGACAAAGGCACACGCATTCTACTTCACCCAGTCATGATGGTTGTCAAACAGACACCATCAAGGGTCACAACTTGATACCTTAATATGATTGAGTGGAGATAAGAAAGAAGAAGATGTACTTCTGGGTCTCTGTGTTGAAGAGCATGTTAGCCCGAAAGTTCGAGAAATAAATGAAAGGAGAAAAGAAACCAAACCCTAGAGTACTTATTGATTGTGTAAAAATATTAATATATATATATTTTTTTAAATGTAGATATTTTCTACAGTAACAGAAGGTGAAATAATATTGTGAGATTCATCAGTAAAAGAACCTTTCCCGTGTTGTCATTGATTACACACTTGATCTCTCTCTCTCTTCTCTCTCTCTAATTTTTCATCTCATCACACAGTTAGCATTTAGATGTTGCATATATCGCCATCTATATACGAGAAAAGAAACTATTTTTTCGTAGAATATCATTTTCACAAATGAAACAACTTCCAACTGTACTTACTACGATGGAAATATATTGAGAGGGCCTGGCTCATTAATGGTGAACCCTCACAACACACTCGTTAGACCCTTCCAAATATCTTAACATAGCAGTAAGGATAGCAGGAAGTTATTTTATTTGTAGAAATGATAAAAATCTATATAAATATTTAGTTTCAATTCGTATATTCAGATTTGATATTTTGTCTTTGCAAATGAAAATCTGTTCTCGAAACAAGTGTTAGGATTCTGTTATATACAATGCCAAAGTCTACTACTAATTACCATTATTATCATCAGCAGCAATAACATTCTAAACGATGACTATATATATATAAATTGTTTATAACACACAAGGAATGTAATATATATTTTCTCCCCTTTCAATATCATTAATATTTAAATATGTAAAAATTAATTTGTATAGAAAATAGTATATAACATCTATTTTTTATCGTGATACTCCTGTTGAAGGACTGACAAGTCCGAAAGCTTGAAAATAAAAATTTGAACAAGAAACTTAACCCTAGAAGCTTTATTTATTTTGAAAAATATTTAGATAATAAAAAGGCATATATTGGATTGATTAAAATTTGCCTTTTTATTATCTATCTATATTTATTTAGAATATTTAATAACTATAGCTGTCTGAAATGTCAAACTGATGAAATCTCTGGAGGTTTCACCAATGATGACCAGAATTCTTCCAATCTTTTTTTCTTCATTCTCTATATACCCTTCAAAATCTTCTCTCTCTCTCTCTCTTTTTCAGAGACACTATAAAATACATTTTAAAATAAAATAATGTGTATTCTTATTCTTAATTATAAGTATATATAGTTCAGAAATATCTATAAAAACATATATCAATATGAAAAATAATACAAAAGTGAATTTGTACTTGGATCAGGTGGATAAATTGAGAAAAAGGGCATTTCCTGATTGTGTAACTAAAAGTTGTACGATCATAAAATGACACTTTTTCTTATATTTCAATATATTTACAATAATTTTAGATTGATTTTCTCATGCATCCTGTCTGAACAACATGAGAATCCAATATATATACAACTTTTGAATTAAAGTTTTGATAAAGATTAACATGTTTTCTTTCCACACTAATTCAATTAACTGAATAAGCCAATGTACCTGTTTTTAACAAATCCATACTAAATACGTTATACACACACGTGTGCAGTGTGCAGCTGAACATTTATTTTTTACAAACAGTTTGTGTTTCTCCATTTGACATTGTTAAGCCAGTAGAAGAGCTATTTTTTAAAAAATATTGCTTATTCACCATAAAACAACAACAAAAAAGCTTTATTAAGACCTTTTGGTCTTATACAAATTCTCCGAGCATATAAATGTAGGTTACATACAGGAATAACAATCTTATTCACAATAAAAAGATACATATGGTTAATTTTCTAATTAATTTCGAATATATTTCAACAATGGTACTCAATTAATATAAATTAAAGCTTATATATGAATAACATGATTTAGGGCTATGACACTCAAGATCAAAATTTGTATTGTCATCGTTAAAAGATGCATTTAAAAAGAACATCCCATTATAGTAGGTTGACATCATCAGTTACATTAACCTTCAACATTTATTATCTGTGTAACATTTCCTATATAGAAATAAGGGATAATCACAATACTCTATGTTTTATTATTTAATTTAATTACAACATTGTTAACCATAATATATAAACAAAAATAACTTATGCAAAATTACAAAAGGAAAAGTACAGTGTTGCCGATTGCCTAACTATAAAGAAAAATCAGAGAATAATTAAATATTTTACATAAATAAATAAATAAATAAATAAATACAAAGCATGTCACACTTCGATATTTATTACATACAATATTTCATATTGAAGTGAATTTAGTAAAGGAGAGTTGTTGAATGCATTATGCAAATTTTTAAACAGAGCATACAAGCGTCTCCCACCTTTCTAAAATCAAATGTTAAATGATTTGAAAATGTCTTCACTAAGGCTAAAGATTTGATGGTAAAACATATCTCCCCACATTTCTGATTGTTGGCAGTTGTGTATCAACAATTTATACCTTAGTTTTGACTATCTTAATTTAACTTCAGGTTAACACAACCTAATGAAGCCATAAAACACTTCGATATTTCGTCTATCTACTGTCATTCTTTTTCAAGGTGGAAAACTTGAAATGACCTTTGACCTTTTAGCATCAAGTGTTTAGGACCCTGCCCTAGAAAAAGGGTGACAGATTATTGGATCGTCAGATTATAAATGTTAAAGGTTAATGTATCTCTAAATGACCTAATGCAATCATTAAATTGGAACATATTTTATTGCAGACGATAATTATTCTTTCCATACTTTTACCATTGTCGTGTTTTCTACCCATTGTTTGCCTAAAATCTCAGACATCAAAAAGATAAACTTGTATTTTGACAAATTCAACTACTTCATCACACACCAATATCTTTATATATCTATCCTTTTTTATTTACATAATTCTTTTTTCTCTTATGCAATATATACATAATTACATATTTACTGAAATTTCTTCTTTAAAAAAATATATATATATATGTTATAAATAAAGATGAATGAGATTTTCTGCTTGAATTTAGATCATGTTGAAGATTATGGTATGGAAATGCAGTCGTGGTTAAATCTTGCAAGTATGATAATAAAAATAATTTTGATCAGCAATTTAATTGAAATAAAGGAATATATAAAAGAACATAATTAGATAAAAGTAATGCCTGGCTTAAGGCGAGTGGAATAAGGAAAAACAAAAGATTATTTACATAATGTACAAAGGTTTTGAGCCGGCCATTGGGATAAAACAACAACGAGTTTTAATAGGAGAAGCATGACCTCTGGCGGTCGATTTAACAGAGCATTTGGATCTATGAAATATAATTTTAAATAGAATCATATTTTAATATAACATATATAACAAATTAACATGTGGAATCACTACAATCATATTTAGAGAGATCAGTATACGTATATAGAGGGCTTATATATTTTTTCAAATACGAAAATCTATAAAAATTTGAAATCAAAGAATTAAATTTTCTCTTATTATAAGAGAAAATTACCTTCTTGACTTTCTCCATAACGAAACACGAAATTATTCTCCTATTATTCATCTGATTAAACAAAATTCTACATTTATTCAACAGAAGATAAAATAAGGTTATTGCTTCAATGGTCCCCAATTCTTGCAAATTCTTACCCGACAAATGAGTGCTAGTAATAAAACGGGGCTCTGGTACACTTGTAAGTGTAAAGGTCGAACTGCTTTTAACATGTGTAGACATGTGGTGCACTTACAGTAAAAGCAGTCATTAACTGATACCCACCAAGATTATCATGGCCCGTACTAAGGATAATAATAAATCATTTCATTTGATAAAAATCATCCAGAGAGGGAATAGGATACTTGTATCAATCTTTTATAAATCAATTCTCCTGTAGAGGAGCGTCAAGGCCCTAAAGCAAGAGATACGTAATTAATAGCTATTTAATAGACACCTACACTCATGGTTAAAACTTAAGTTGAAAGTCTTTGATGTCGACACTCGTCTTTTTATTCTTTGAAGGAGACACTTGTTCACACTTGGTTATCTAGTGTGTCTTCAATAAAGGTCACTGTAATATCTTTCAGAGTTATTGTCTGAATCCCGATATACATGCTGAAAGGTACAACTTCCTTAAGTTTTGTCCATGAGTGTATCTTTCAGAGTTATTGTCTGAATCCCGATATACATGCTAAAAGGTACAACTTCCTTAAGTTTTGTCCATGAGTGTATCTTTCAGAGTTACTGACTGAATCCCGATATACATGCTAAAAGGTACAACTTCCTTAAGTTTTGTCCATGAGTGTATCTTTCAGAGTTATTGTCTGAATCCCGATATACATGCTAAAAGGTACAACTTCCTTAAGTTTTGTCCATGAGTGTATCTTTCAGAGTTATTGTCTGAATCCCGATATACATGCTAAAAGATACAACTTCCTTAAGTTCTGTCCATGAGTGTATCTTTCAGAGTTATTGTCTGAATCCCGATATACATGCTAAAAGGTACAACTTCCTTAAGTTTTGTCCATGAGTGTATCTTTCAGAGTTACTGACTGAATCCCGATATACATGCTAAAAGGTACAACTTCCTTAAGTTTTGTCCATGAGTGTATCTTTCAGAGTTATTGTCTGAATCCCGATATACATGCTAAAAGGTACAACTTCCTTAAGTTTTGTCCATGAGTGTATCTTTCAGAGTTATTGTCTGAATCCCGATATACATGCTAAAAGATACAACTTCCTTAAGTTCTGTCCATGAGTGTAGATGATCTTACACAAACCAAATCTTTGACATGTTATATTGATAGGCATTCGAAAATGTTTCAATTTTAATATTTTACTACTGAAGCTGAGAACTATGCAGAATATACTAAGGAACACACACCGTTCACCTTATCTTGAATTTATTTTACAAATAACTTATATTTAAAGCAGCACTCTTTATTCCACACACACATACAGCTTTATTAAGACCGTCGGTCTTATACAGATTCACCACAGGAAGGAAGCATAGATGGAGCTCCTATACTCCAGGTAGCGCAGAGCACAACAGCCTCCAGGTCCGACACATGCCCAGTGGCCACAGAATCCACCGTTTATAGGTTAGCGTATCATTGAAAAGGCGAGTGTGGAATCAGCCTCGTTTTAGTCTTCGCTTTCCTTTTCCAAATGGATCATGATATTCAGCGATTCTATTAACACTCTTCATTCCAATATTTTGGGAGATATTTGGAAAACTATTGATTGAGTATCCTTTGTTGTACAAATATATTTTCCATTTGAAATGGAAGTTAAAAGAGTAAGAGGTTTATAGTCCAAATAAGTGTCGTAGATATTTATAATGGCTATAGTTGAAGTGTCCTTATTATTTTGACTTTATCTCTCAGAATAATATTGCTTTATATTATATACGTTTAAAATCGATAGGCGTCACTAATATATCGGGGGTAGGTGAAAGGATAGTCTAAACCGTTGGTTTTCGATCGCTACGACCCGGTTTTGATTCCTGCATTGGGCACATTTTTTCTAATTAAAAGAAATGCTTCAATGGCCCCTGATTCTTTCAAAAGTCCAACCCCACCAGCGAGTGCAAGTAACCAAACGGGGCTCTAGCACATTTTAAAGTTCAAAGTCGAACTGCTTTTCACATGTGTAGACATGTGGTGCACTTACAGTAAAAGCAATCGCCTACTTCTACCCACCATGATTATCATGGCCTGTACCAAGTGTACTAGGGATAAGTAAAAACTAATATATCAATATTTTATCTCATTTTGCTTCATGAGTCTTCGCTTTTGATTATAACGATTCACAGTATGCAAATAGGGAATATACAAATTGTGTAATATAACCCACCTATATGTAAATATTCTTCCTGTGTACTTAGTTAATCAGTTGTCTCTAATCACTGTGACTAGAAAGGGGAGCCTATAAAAAGAGCTTGATGCTCAAAATCTCGCGCTTTATTTGGGAAAGTAAAAATAATTTGTTGCTATTCAAGAATATTCCTGTGTGGATTTTAAATCTACACTCATGGATATTAAGAATGTGGAAAGTCTTTGCCGTTCGCCGGCCCGGGTTTGTGAGTTCGTGTCTCACCTGGGGAATTTTTTGGGCTCGAAAATCATACACTTTGGTTAATGGCCCGTGAAACAATATTCTCTCTGTTCGCTGGTCGTCTAGTTATTTTTTTTAAAGAAGACAGAGTCAATTTTGTTCACACTTGGTCATCTGGTGTGTCTTCAATAAAGGTCACTGTGTATAAATTATCTTTCAGAGTTATTGTCTGAATCCCGATATACACGTTGAAAGGCACAGCTTCCTTGAGTTTTGTCAATGAGTGTATATCTAGATATGGACTCACCAATTTTCTAAAATGTTTATTCGACGGTACGGCCAACCATTGGCCATTTCCCCATTTCCAAGGAGGAAAGTTTTAAACTTAGTTTATCAATTTTCTGAAACATATATACATGTACGTGTAAAGCCTTCCACCTTGAAAACAGAGGGTTGTATAAAAAAAAAACTTTTTTTTAAGGTTTATAAGATTTTAATTTGAATTATTCTTAATAAAATCGACAATAATGTTTGTGTTTTTTCTAGAATCTAAAACCTAATCTATCGTTAATATGCCACTGAGATAGCTTAATTGATTCCATATCCTATGTATAAATGGCGCGTTATTTCTTTATATAATCATATTAATTAATAATTTTAAAACAATATTTATGATACATTAGCTAACCATTTGTTATGAAAATTCGAAACTATTATAGACGCGTACGATTCTTTTCAAAATTAAACAAATTTCTCTACTGCCCTTACTGAAATATGATTAATAGGATGGCCTGGCTAATCAATGGTGAATTACCATTAATAATTCATTACAATAAAGGAAGTTGAAATGGTTTAAATTTTGAAAGAATCATACGGGTCTATAATAGTTTTGAATTTTCAAAACAATATTTGCTGACTGAATATTTACTATGGAATATACCTGGGAGAATCTGTGTCATTCGACTATTCCAATCTGAAATATATAATTGCAGATTTTATATGGTTTATGAAGAAGAAAGGATAGTTATAAAACGTGATATTTATTTCCTTAATATATTTATAAAAGAGACAATCCCCTAGAATATATATTACGAGGAAAAAAGCGAGGTCGGAAAGATTTTTTAATAGTAAACAATTTTGCCGCTCCATTTTTTTCTAGACGTATTTCCTTTTTCCTGGTTAACAAGACAAGCTGATTTATTATCCTTGCGTGTCAGTAGATACCTGAAAACCAATTATCTAAATTTCTTTAATTATGATAATTAGCTTTCAATACCTAATATTATGCAGCCAAGGCAAGCAAATATTATTGTTCCATTAATGTTTCTTGTATAGTACTATAAAACAGACGTTTTGATGAAATCTACCACATTGTTAAAACTATCGAATGAAATTGTATTTTATTTTTCCTCATCTTGAAGATAAACACCGTTAATTCGAATATTTAAACCTTCTAATGCTATATTCCTCATTCTATAGTTACCGGTATATAGAATATTGGAACCTTCTAATGCTATATTCCTCATTCTATAGTTACCGGTATATAGAATATTGGAACCTTCTAATGCTATATTCCTCATTCTATAGTTACCGGTATATAGAATATTGGAACCTTCTAATGCTATATTCCTCATTCTATAGTTACCGGTATATAGAATATTGGAACCCTCTAATGCTATATTCCTCATTCTATAGTTACCGGTATATAGAATATTGGAACCCTCTAATGCTATATTCCTCATTCTATAGTTACCGGTATATAGAATATTGGAACCTTCTAATGCTATATTCCTCATTCTATAGTTACCGGTATATAGAATATTGGAACCTTCTAATGCTATATTCTTCATTCTATAGTTACCGGTATATAGAATATTGGAACCTTCTAATGCTATATTCCTCATTCTATAGTTACCGGTATATAGAATATTGGAACCCTCTAATGCTATATTCCTCATTCTATAGTTACCGGTATATAGAATATTGGAACCCTCTAATGCTATATTCCTCATTCTATAGTTACCGGTATATAGAATATTGGAACCCTCTAATGCTATATTCCTCATTCTATAGTTACCGGTATATAGAATATTGGAACCTTCTAATGCTATATTCTTTATTCTATAGTTACCGGTATATAGAATATTGGAACCTTCTAATGCTATATTCCTCATTCTATAGTTACCGGTATATAGAATATTGGAACCTTCTAATGCTATATTCCTCATTCTATAGTTACCGGTATATAGAATATTGGAACCTTCTAATGCTATATTCCTCATTCTATAGTTACCGGTATATAGAATATTGGAACCCTCTAATGCTATATTCCTCATTCTATAGTTACCGGTATATAGAATATTGGAACCTTCTAATGCTATATTCCTCATTCTATAGTTACCGGTATATAGAATATTGGAACCTTCTAATGCTATATTCCTCATTCTATAGTTACCGGTATATAGAATATTGGAACCCTCTAATGCTATATTCCTCATTCTATAGTTACCGGTATATAGAATATTGGAACCCTCTAATGCTATATTCCTCATTCTATAGTTACCGGTATATAGAATATTGGAACCTTCTAATGTTATATTCCTCATTCTATAGTTACCGGGATATAAAATATTGGAACCTTCTAATGCTATATTCCTCATTCTATAGTTACCGGGATATAGAATATTGGAACCTTCTAATGCTATATTCCTCATTCTATAGTTACCGGTATATAGAATATTGGAACCTTCTAATGCTATATTCCTCATTCTATAGTTACCGGTATATAGAATATTGGAACCTTCTAATGTTATATTCCTCATTCTATAGTTACCGGTATATAGAATATTGGAACCTTCTAATGTTATATTCCTCATTCTATAGTTACCGGTATATAAAATATTGGAACCTTCTAATGCTATATTCCTCATTCTATAGTTACCGGTATATAGAATATTGGAACCTTCTAATGCTATATTCCTCATTCTATAGTTACCGGTATATAGAATATTGGAACCTTCTAATGTTATATTCCTCATTCTATAGTTACCGGTATATAGAATATTGGAACCTTCTAATGTTATATTCCTCATTCTATAGTTACCGGTATATAAAATATTGGAACCTTCTAATGCTATATTCCTCATTCTATAGTTACCGGGATATAGAATATTGGAACCTTCTAATGCTATATTCCTCATTCTATAGTTACCGGTATATAAAATATTGGAACCTTCTAAGGCTATATTCCTCATTCTATAGTTACCGGTATATAGAATATTGGAACCTTCTAAAGCTATATTCCTCATTCTATAGTTACCGGTATATAGAATATTGGAACCTTCTAATACTATATTCTTCATTTTATAGTTACCGGTATATAGAATATTGGAACCCTCTAATGCTATATTCTTCATTCTATAGTTACCGGTATATAGAATATTGAAACCTTCTAATGCTATATTCTTCATTCTATAGTTACCGGTATATAGAATATTGGAACCTTCTAATACTATATTCTTCATTTTATAGTTACCGGTATATAGAATATTGGAACCCTCTAATGCTATATTCCTCATTCTATAGTTTCCGGTATATAGAATATTGGAACCCTCTAATGCTATATTCCTCATTCTATAGTTTCCGGTATATAGAATATTGGAACCCTCTAATGCTATATTCCTCATTCTATAGTTACCGGTATATAGAATATTGGAACCCTCTAATGCTCTATATTCCTCATTCTATAGTTACCGGTATATAGAATATTGGAACCCTCTAATGCTCTATATTCCTCATTCTATAGTTACCGGTATATAGAATATTGGAACCCTCTAATGCTATATTCTTCATTCTATAGTTACCGGTATATAGAATATTGGAACCCTCTAATGCTATATTCTTCATTCTATAGTTACCGGTATATAGAATATTGGAACCCTCTAATGCTATATTCCTCATTCTATAGTTACCGGTATATAGAATATTGGAACCCTCTAATGCTCTATATTCCTCATTCTATAGTTACCGGTATATAGAATATTGGAACCCTCTAATGCTCTATATTCTTCATTTTATAGTTACCGGTATATAGAATATTGGAACCTTCTAATGCTATATTCCTCATTCTATAGTTTCCGGTATATAGAATATTGGAACCCTCTAATGCTATATTCCTCATTCTATAGTTTCCGGTATATAGAATATTGGAACCCTCTAATGCTATATTCCTCATTCTATAGTTTCCGGTATATAGAATATTGGAACCCTCTAATGCTATATTCCTCATTCTATAGTTACCGGTATATAGAATATTGGAACCCTCTAATGCTATATTCCTCATTCTATAGTTTCCGGTATATAGAATATTGGAACCCTCTAATGCTATATTCCTCATTCTATAGTTTCCGGTATATAGAATATTGGAACCCTCTAATGCTATATTCCTCATTCTATAGTTACCGGTATATAGAATATTGGAACCCTCTAATGCTATATTCCTTATTCTATAGTTTCCGGTATATAGAATATTGGAACCCTCTAATGCTATATTCCTCATTCTATAGTTACCGGTATATAGAATATTGGAACCCTCTAATGCTATATTCCTCATTCTATAGTTACCGGTATATAGAATATTGGAACCCTCTAATGCTATATTCCTCATTCTATAGTTACCGGTATATAGAATATTGGAACCCTCTAATGCTATATTCCTCATTCTATAGTTACCGGTATATAGAATATTGGAACCCTCTAATGCTATATTCCTCATTCTATAGTTACCGGTATATAGAATATTGGAACCCTCTAATGCTATATTCCTCATTCTATAGTTTCCGGTATATAGAATATTGGAACCCTCTAATGCTATATTCCTCATTCTATAGTTTCCGGTATATAGAATATTGGAACCCTCTAATGCTATATTCCTCATTCTATAGTTTCCGGTATATAGAATATTGGAACCCTCTAATGCTATATTCCTCATTCTATAGTTACCGGTATATAGAATATTGGAACCCTCTAATGCTATATTCCTCATTCTATAGTTTCCGGTATATAGAATATTGGAACCCTCTAATGCTATATTCCTCATTCTATAGTTTCCGGTATATAGAATATTGGAACCCTCTAATGCTATATTCCTCATTCTATAGTTACCGGTATATAGAATATTGGAACCCTCTAATGCTATATTCCTCATTCTATAGTTACCGGTATATAGAATATTGGAACCCTCTAATGCTATATTCCTCATTCTATAGTTACCGGTATATAGAATATTGGAACCCTCAAATGCTATATTCCTCATTCTATAGTTTCCGGTATATAGAATATTGGAACCCTCTAATGCTTTATTCCTCATTCTATAGTTTCCGGTATATAGAATATTGGAACCCTCTAATGCTATATTCCTCATTATATAGTTACCGGTATATAGAATATTGGAACCCTCTAATGCTATATTCCTCATTCTATAGTTACCGGTATATAGAATATTGGAACCCTCAAATGCTATATTCCTCATTCTATAGTTACCGGTATATAGAATATTGGAACCCTCTAGTGCTATATTCCTCATTCTATAGTTACCGGTATATAGAATATTGGAACCCTCTAATGCTATATTCCTCCATCTATATAGGTAACCGGTATTTAGAATATTGGAACCCTCTAACGCTATATGACCCATCCTATATAGGTAACCGGTATTTAGAAAATTGGAACCCTCTAATGCTATATTCCTATCCTATATAGGTAACCGGTATTTAGAAAATTGGAACCCTCTAATGCTATATTCCTATCCTATATAGGGAACCGGCATTTTGAATATTGGAACCCTCTAATGCTATATTCCCTATCCTATATAGGTAACCGGTATTTCGAATATTGGAACCCTCTAAAGCTATATTCTCCATCCTATATAGGTAACCGGTATTTAGAATATTAGAACCCTCTAATGTTTTATTCCTCATTCTATATAGGGACCGGCATTTAGAATATTGGAACCCTCTAATGCTATATTCCCTATCCTATATAGGTAACCGGTATATAGAATATTGGAACCCTCTAATGCTATATTCCTCATTCTATATAGGTAACCGGTATTTAGAATATTGGAACCCTCTAATGCTATATACCCTATCCTATATAGGTAACCGGTATTTAGAATATTGGAACCCTCTAATGCTATATTCCCCATCCTATATAGGTAACCGGTATTTAGAATATTGGAACCTTCTAATGCTATATTCCCCATCCTATATAAGTAACCGGCATTTAGAATATTGGAACCCTCTAATGCTATATTCCCTATCCTATATAGGTAACCGGTATTTAGAATATTGGAACCCTCTAATGCTATATTCCCCATCCTATATAGGTAACCTGTATTTAGAATATTGGAACCTTCTAATGCTATATTCCCCATCCTATATAAGTAACAGGCATTTAGAATATTGGAACCCTCTAATGCTATATTCCACATCCTGCATAGGTTACCGGTATTTATAATATTGGAGTCCTCTAATGCTATATTCCCAATCCTATATAGGTAACCGGTATTTATAATATTGGAACCCTCTAATGCTCTATATATTCCCCATACCATATAGGTAACCGGTATTTATAATATTGGAACACTCTAATGTTATATTCCCCATCCTATATAGGTAACCGGTATTTAGAATATTGGAACCCTCTAATGCTATATTTCCCATCCTATATAGGTAACCTTTATTTAGAATATTATAACCCTCTAAGGCTATATTCCCCATCCCATATAGGTAACCGGTATTTATAATATTGGAACACTCTAATGCTATATTCCCCATCCTATATAGGTAAACGGCATTTTGAATATTAGAACCCTCTAATGCTATATTCCCCATACCATATAGGTAACCGGTATTTAGAATATTTGAACCCCCAAATGCTATATTTCCCATGCTATATAGGTAACCGCTATTTAGAATATTGGAACCCTCTAATGCTATATTTCCCATCCTATATAGGTAACCGGTATTTAGAATATTTAAACTTTCAAATATTATATTCTCCAACATAAGGTAAATTTTGGAATCGCCTACTAGAGAAAGTGCTATTTTATTTTAGTTTTATATAATAATCGAGAGAAAGAGAAAGAAAGAGAGCGCAATCCATAACTGATTATCAAGAAATGAGTATATTAAGGATTAAAAAAATATATTTTCCCAATATATAAAAATTAATTTAGATTTGTAACATGCCTTTTCTCTTTAGTTAACAATGTTTTCATTCAAAGTTTTGATCGAATCTCTGTACCTCCAAAGAAATGGTCATGTTGACATTGAAATAATTGTCAAAAATATTATTTTAAAACAAAATACAGTTAAACCTGTCTATAGCGCCCCCTCTAAATAGCGCCTTCCTCTCTATAGCGGCGGATTTTAAATAATAAAATGTACACATTTTACATTAAAAGTGACCTGTCTATAGCACCCTATTTTGGTGTGTGCCAAGAGGGGGCGCTATAGACAGGTTTAACTGTATGCTCATATTGAATCATTCTTAGGCCTCTTATATGAGGAAATTTTTAGGGACGACATGATGTGCACGGTTCTATACCGCCCTGAGAGGAAGGATGTCCTCGAGATACTCTCGTCTGAACACAAGAAAATTCTGCGCGAATTTCTCAACATTGCCATTGAGCATGTTGGGGAGAACACAATAAGCAAGGTCCACACTCAGGGCGGCTTGTAGCTCCTGATCCCGATGTCCCTTCAGAGAAGGCTTCGTCTGATGTAAATATTTTCTATTTTTATTACAATACTGTATTTTAATTTTACTTGATTATTTTGCTATTGACTAGGAGTCAATACAGTTGTTAATTGTTAATTGTATTTCCATATTTATAAAATAAGCATCACTTATATAAAATAGTTTTTTTAGAATCCTCAATAAAATAAAAAAAGACAACTTAGAAATGAAGGATACTTTCATTCACAGGAGAAGAGAGAGGATTTTCCACCACCACCGCCAATATTCCTGACACAATTAGCTGTAAGGGAGAGAGGTGGGGAGCGGCTGTAAGATCGATCTGGGGAAATCGATTAGCTGACAACCTGACACACCTACAAACGTGACTGGTCCCCACTACTGGGGTCTCAAACTGAATATCTATTCAGCCTTCTTTTCTGAATGATCCTCATACTGTAGTATCACTTTTCCTTTAAATATGCAAATTAATACATTGTATCTTTGTTTATCTCTACAGTTCAACACACATTATGGTGATGGAGAATAAAGCAATAACTACAATTCTGGTTATATAGGCAAAAGAAAAACAACCTTTATACCATTTTAAAAAAGACAAATTGCATCCCAGTACAATTTCCCATCTGTACTATTTTTTCACTATACACACACACATACAGCTTTATTAAAACCACCGGTCTTATACAGATTCACCACAGGAAGGAAGCATAGATGGAACTCCTATACTCCAGGCAGCGCAGAACCCAACAGCCTCTAGGTCCGACGCATGTCCAATGGCCATAGACTCCATCGTGCATAGGTTAGCGTATCACTGATACGGCGAGTGTGGAATCAGCCGCGTTTTAGTCTTCGCTTTCCTCATCCAAATGGACCACGATATTTTTCCACTATATACCATTGTTTCGGGATATGGCCCCTATCAGTAGAGGGTCGGCTTCGATTTCATAACATCCTATGAGTGGAGCGATCAAATCGATCGAATTTGTCAAAAAGGTTTAGGCTGGTAAATTGGCAGAGCAGATCTTCAGACCAGTTTATCCTCCCCGTGCAACTTTCTGTCTATCATATTTCTATTAAAAACAGAAGAGACATCCTGACCACTCGCATGAACATCCTAGATAACAAAGCGCCATCTAGTGGAGCAAAAATCAACTAAACGTTGATTTAACTTGTTCTATGATATTTGGCCAACCTATTTTCTTGATAAATTATCAAGCATTCTTAAATGCTTCTTCTTCTTCTTTCTTATATTCACTCAATCATATTAAGTTATCAAGCTTGTAGAGCTAGTTGATGGTGTCAGCTGGGGACGAGTAGAACTCATCAATGGATGAGTCAATACAGTCAATGATGTGGTTTATCAAATATTATAAAATGCTCATGTTAGCAATCAGGATATGCCCTTTTGTTTTCAATATCAACATTTGACCTTTGCTCTATTTAATCTTTTTACGATTCGCTTAGAACAAATATCTTTAATGAAATTCTCCAATATTTCGACGTTGAAGGTAGCTCGACTTTTTCTAAAAGGACACTGCAAGGAATACCAGAAATAAACATGACTTTTATATAGGAAGAATGAATTAAATACACTCTTCCTTCATATACATTATTTATAGCAAATGAAAACATTGAGACACGAGTGTTTTTTCACAAATAAATCAAACTTCTACTGTACTCACTGCGATGAAATGCGATGAAAAAAGGATACTAGAAGTTTGATTTCTTTGTAAAAGAAACACTCGTGTCTTTATGTTTTCATTTGTTTTATATAAATGGCGCGTTATTGCTTTGTATTAATATACATTATTGTTTCTCGATGCATCTCATTATATTTCGTAAGAAATCTGTTTTGATATGTTCACAATGATTTATATCTAAGAGAAGTTTAGGAATATCGATTTTTCTTCTTTTGCTTATCCCTAGCACACGTGGTACAGGCCATGATAAGCATGGTGGGTAGAGGTAGGCGACTGCTTTTACTGTAAGTGCACCACATGTCTACACATGTGAAAAGCAGTTCGACTTTGCACTTACAAATGTGTCAGAGCCCCGTGTGGTTACTTGCACTCGCTGGTGGGGTTGGACTTTTGCAAGAATCGGGGGCCATTGGAGCATTTTTTAATCAGAAAAAGGTGCTCAATGTGGGAATCGAACCCGGGTCCTAGCGGTCGAAACCCAACGGTTTAGACCATCCTTCCACCGACCCCTTTGTTGGATGCTTTATTCCCAATAAAAACTCTTGTTTTCTTGTTCTGGTTATTGTTAGAAATGAATATTTGTATGTATGAATTCTGGTCTGTGTGGCGTTGTATGGTCCGCTAAGGATGAAGGAAGCTGATTTTTAAAGGTTGTTCTGTGCTGGTTGATTCGTCCTTCTAGATATTTCCTTTTTCTTCGATGTAATAGGATATATTTATCCATATATATTTACTTGATAAACACCTCTTTGTCATTTGTGAATATTTGATCCCTTATGGATCTCATGAAATCAAAGCCAGCGATTGAATGATGAAGGTCATAGCCTGAAACAATAATCTTCAGGTGGGCGTATCTCAGATTGCCAAAGCAGGTCTTGTGGCTTTGTCACCGACTCGAGTCGGCTGTTTGTAAAGACAATTAATAGATGGCGCTCAGTTTGAACGTTTATTTCGACGGAGGAGGCGACATTTATTTATATATCTAACACTGTAGAGTATTAACTCACCGACACGTATACGATATGAATAAAACCAAGAATACCTTAAACCAAACATATCAAATTTTAAAAACAACTCGAATTTATCATCATTATCAGCGAAAATTATTGTTTTTTTTTTATATATTTATTAAAGGCAAATTTCAATAACCACTAAGCGAAAAAATACTAAAAGGGCTTGACTTATCAGTTCTGAACCCCCTCAACAAATTCTCTAAATTAATCGAACAGTTCATCAGATTGATCAAATTAACCAACGTATGCTGAGAGAATTCACTACTGAATAGCAGTCAAGTTCTTCTATTATTTTGTATCATTCGTTTAGTGTGTGTTTGAAGAATTGCCATAAAAATATAAAACTATCTAGCCCTTTCTAATCTTCTGACAAACTGTGTATATTCGTCTCACCTTATTGTTTTGAGTGAGTTTGTAAATGCTGCCATAAGTATATAGATCAGTCTTTTACCAATGTTCATCATTCCATAATTCTATAAAATAATCCCTTGAATCAATATTGAGTAAAATTAATCATTCCTCCTGGGATAAGTATATTGTCAAAACTTGTTTTATTGTTCTCTAGCTTTCTGACGTCCTTCTACAGGAGAAAACCTGGTATAATGGTATAACTTATTGGGTTGAACTTGCTGGTGGGGTTGAACTTTTGCAAAAATCGGGGGCCATTGGAACATTTTTTTTTAATTAGAAAAAAGTGCCCAATGCGGGAATCGAACCCGGGTCGTAGTCACTTTCCCAGATTGCCATCTTGCACTTAAAGATATGTTCATGCACATTCCACAACCCAAATGAATCAAGAAGAAGTAAACATCCCAGAAAACAATGGAAAATAATAGACTATAGCAAATGATTAAACTCCTACCTCATTGCTTATTCACTCCCTGTTTGAGATTTTTTTACCCACTTCATTTAAAGAACCCGGGTCGTAGTGGTCGAAAACCAACGGTTTAGACCATCCTTTCACCTGACCCCTTATTGATTATTTTTATATCTCTGTTGGATACTTTGTTACCAATAAAAAGTCTCACTTGTTTGTTCTGAGTATTGTTAAAAATCATTATTTGTATTCTAAAAGTATTGGATTATATCAGGTTTTCTCCTGTAGAAGGACGTCCGTGCCCGAAAGTTTTGTAAAAACACTTTTCCCTGGAGGAATGATTGATTTTACTCAATGTTCATCATATTTCCCATCTATAGAAGAAAATTTTTAAGTGTTAAAATAACCCAATAGTTATACGATGTATTAACACCTTATCTGTTATAAGAAATTTTAACTATATTTGATGCGTATGATTCTTCATAAAATAAATCAATTTCTACTGTCCTTACTGCAATATGATTCTTTTACCCCATTATCATTATTTTATCATTATAGTAAAGACAGTAGAAACTTGATTTATTTTTAAAAGAATCAAAAATGATAAAAATAGTTAATATTTCTCATAACCCAATTAAAAGATGTTTTACACCTTTGTCGTATTCTTAGCAATTACCTTGGGGGTGATTATTCCGTATTAAAGTGGTGGTGGTGCTTATCTCCATGGTTAAACCAATTCCTGAAGTCCACTCCTCTCCGGCGTCTGTTCCTCATGTTAGAGGCGGCCATTTAATACCAGGTCAAAGTCCAAGTTACACCTCTCTGTAGGTGACCTCGGGGAAATACTGGATAAAACCAGCGCTTTAACGTAACTGGCATATAACCTATATGGAGTCGTGCATAACCGAATCTCATCCAAGAAGAGTTCTTGAACTTCTTTATGAGCACGACCTCCAAGATCTTGTCTAATTTAGATTAATAAGGATAAGTAAAAAAAAAACTCCTCTCCAATTTTGCCATGGTAGCCTATTAAAGTAACCAGTTCAATAATTCGACCTGGTTCTGTCCAAAATTGGATATTTGACCAGCCAATATTATTTCAACAAGTAATACTTGTTATCATCATAATATTATTCTCGGAGTAGAGGACACAGTAGCGATGAATTCGTTAAAATATTATCGTCAACAGGATAATTTTAGGACTCTAGAATATGAAAATTAGTTTGGTATTGGGTAATTTACATATGTATAAAATAGCCAAGGAAATAAACCCGTATTTATATTTCACTTATATATATAGCTGTCGTGGTCAAATGAAAAGGGGCAACCGTTATGCCAAGCGAACAGCGCACCCGCGATGTCTGCCACTTTTATTTTTTGTACATTTTTATAGAGGGATGAATTTGCATATTTACATTTTAACACAAGCTTAACATATTTACATACTTCTTCTGACGAAAATAAATTATATCTCTTGGGCATTAATTATACAAATTATGACATATATATATGCCTTCTTTATTTTTAATATATATATATATGTTATATTATAAGGTATTATATTATTAAAAAAATTATAATTTCATAGATATAAATACTCTGTTTAAATCGACCGCCAGAGGTCACGCTTTCTCTATAAAAACTCGTTGTTGTTCTTCCCCGAGTGGCCGACTCAAAACTATGTAATTATGTAAATAATCTTTTTATTTTTTTTATTCTTACGCCTTAAGTCAGGCAGTAATTTTACCAAGTTATGTTTATCCTATAGCACAATAAAAACAATTACTGATCAAAACCAATATTTTAATTATTATTTCAAGATTATTATAGCCACGACTGCACCACCATTACAATAATCATCAACATGATCAAAATTTCAAGCATCTAATCTCTTTTCGTAATATAATATATATATTAAAAACAAAGTTTGCATATCCTGACCGCTCACATGAGTATTTTTAGATGGTAGTGTACCATCTAGTGGAACAAAAATCGATTAAACGTTGATTTAGCTTGTTCCAAAGATATTTGGTCAACCTAGAAGTAAGGAAATGCCACACAACTTTATTTTTATTATCAACACCTGACCATTTATATATATTTTCTTATTTTTAACACATAAAGGTTGGCGTTCAGGCAACAGAAATATTGGCAAATAAATATTTTATTCAAGCCAATATATGCCTTTTTACTATCTAATATATATATTATGAAAATAGAGCAATCCATGAATACATCTTTAATTAAAAAGGCATATATTGGAAAATAATATAATTAATTTTACCAATATTTCAGTTGGCTGAACGCCAATATATACCTTTTTAATTAAATATTTATATAGTCACATATGTTAACATTACTATAGAGAGATTGATTAGTACTGAAAATTATGGGAGATTTGATAATTCTTACAGATATAGGATGTGGTATGTGTTGAAGTAGAGCTGAGGACGTAGGTTGAGACTGGCGGGGGAGATAAGGAAAGACTGAAGTGTTGGCCATCTCATTACCAACCTGCTCGTGTACTTGGAACAGCACGGCGAGGAAAGCATCTAAATGGCGATTTTACTGAGAGTTTGTTTGTGTTCACTAAATATTGGTTTTTTTTCCCCTTAGTTTAATCTTGGAAGTCAATTATTCCAATATTCTATCAATCTGAATTACTTTGGGCTTTGAGATACATTACTGATGTATTAAAACAAGAAAATTAAGCCTCCAGGGAAAAGTTCATTTTTCAAAATATTTTTTATTTAAAAATCTCTCGGGCAAGAAAGCCCTTCTACGGGTGAAAATATCTTACATATTTTACAAGGGCTTTCTTTCCCGAAAGCTTTAGATTTTTAAATAAAAAATATTTTGAAAAGAAATTTTTCCCTGGAGGCTTAATTTTCTTGTTTTAATATTGATTCAAGGGATTATTTTATCAGATTACTGAAGTATGTTTCCTTTTTATTTTAATCTAAGAAAGCTTTGAGATTTAACTAAATCACAGAGCCCATGTAAATGGTCTGTTAAATCTATCACTATACCTATTATACAAAGATTTCTTTAAAATAAAAAAGAAAGACTTCGTTAATCTCTTTCCTCTTTTTATTAGGAATATTTGATAGAAAATATCCAATACCTAACTATATCAATATAAGAAAGTGAGATACCAAAGAGAGAATAAAAAAGACCTAATAAAGAAAATTAAGGTGAAAAATCAAAAAGTTGAAGAAGGAAAATAAAACAACAATTTAAAAAGTGTCATTTAAAAGTATTTTTTACCGCCCAGACACCAAATGCATTTCCAATCAAGACGCCTGATCAAATCTAATCTATCAAATTCCATGTAAATCCAACTGAGACTCCTACAAGAAGACAGAAATAACCAATACAAGGCAGTCTTTAAAAATCACAGTATCATTTTACTTTTAGTATATCATGCAATCACTCTAGGAAATATACCGAAATATATCCAATCAAGATGCCTGATCAAACCTATTCTACAAAATTCCATGTAAATCCAACTGGGTCGCCTACAAGAAGACAGAAAAAAACCAACACACAAAGCAGCATTCAAAAATCACAGTACCTTCTTAATTTCAGTAGACCATGCAATCACTCTAGGAAATATACTGTATTTCAATAACTCAACAGTCACTACAAGAGAGAGATATACACTGGTGTCCAAAATCAAGGCAACAAATACTTAATGTTAGTTTCCTCATAAAATATAGAATCGTTTTGAACGATAATTTTCAAGTGGATAGACTATTTTTATTGGCTAGCTAAACTGTGTTATGTAATTTGTATATCATATAACGATTTTTATTATTTGTCGTTATTATTATTTTTTTTAAATCAAATATTTTGTGTTTGTTACCTTAATTTTGGACACCAGTGTATTTATAACGCAGGGAGCGCAGAACACCAACTACCCGGGGAGTCCAGCTCACTAGTATGGACTAGTGCATAACTCTTTTAATCGCTTCCTGTGTTGATTGCTGAGCTGAACCAGTTGACCAGGAACTGTATTCCAGTATCCACATTCGCTAACCCCTAACCGTCATGAATATCATAGATTGTGAGATGTGTTCTCCAACAGTATTGGAAAAGATACCACAGTAATTAGACCCACACTTCAACAGCAACATTTGATATTTCGAGAGTTGACTTCCAGGGTCTCGTGAAATTGATACCCCCCAGTACTGGGAAGGATCATAATACCCGATACTCCAGCTTCTCGGATAAAATTCTTGAAATTACAAAAACTGGAATTGTGCTATAATCTACCTGTTGAAAGGTCAGACGATAGAGAGTATTGTCGTCTGTTCTAGAAGGACTTACACACATGGACAAAACTTGAGGAAGTGGAAAGTTTTTGCTGTCGCCGATGGTCTATTTATTAAAAGAGACTGAGACAATTTTGTTTACACTTGGTTAACTCGTGTGTCTTCAATAAAGGTCACTGTAATATCTTTCAGAGTTATTGTCTGAATCCCGATATACATGCTAAAAGGTATAACTTCTTTAAGTTTTGTTCATGAGTGTATCTTTCAGAGTTATTGTCTGAATCCGATATACATGCTAAAAGGTACAGCTTCTTTAAGTTTTGTCCATGAGTGTATATAGTAAGGGACTATTTATATTGAGATTCTGCACGATAGATGCAAAACTATAGAAACTACAGCAAACCTTTCGCTCAACGATCTTATTTTTTCAAAATAAATTTCAGTGTTATATAAGATGAACATACCATAACAGCGGCCTGGAGAATGGAAATAGGGAATCTAACATCTCCAGTTATATGGGTATTGTGTGTTAAAATATCTTTGAGAATAATAATTTTTAAGAGAGAGAGACCAAATATCTAATGATTTTAACGATTTCTTATCATCGAGACTCATTTACCTTTTGAGAATGATTGATATAATATTATAATAATATTTAACATTTATGTGTGTTATATACCTATTTTATATATTTTAATTATATAATTTGTTGGTGATAAACATTCACCCTGGCAAAATAATTTAGCTAGTATTCAATATATCCATATTCACATTTTTCATATCTACTTTCAATCTGACCAACATGTACGACACGATTTTCTGCAGAGATATTTCCTCTCTAACACAGGCAGAAAGTGATTTTCTACCGGGGCTGGACAAATTGGTGCCAGATTTAATTGTTCCTCTGATTGCTTCCCTCCCGTCTGCTGGGAAATTGTCCCTGGCTCCAGCAAGGCTGTGATGGGCAGGAGGAAATTCGGCCATATTGTGGACTTACTGGACATTTCTGGAATGTTCTTAAGTCTCCGATGTTTGACCTTCTGTAATATCAGTCGATATTGTGGACATCTAGAATTTTGAGAAGATAGAGGCTGCCTGGGCCGACATTCATAGTTCTTAAAATTAAAAATACTTCGGCCAGTATATTTACATATATGCTGCTACTTCCTGTTCGAGTAGTTCATCGTGTTCTGGAAAAAAATTATATAATTCAGAAAAGATGAAGTGCGTCATTTACCTAAATAACACCATTGGATAGTGTGCAACCTAGACCGAAGTCTGTACGCCTGTACCTAAATATCAATAGAGTATATCCCATCTCTTCTACAAACTTAGGATCATCTATAAAATGGCCGAACAATGGACAAGTTGAGAACGCCATTACTACCTTGTATAAATTACGGCCTCACAAGAATGGAGAACGAAGGAAAATGAACCAAAAGACAATTATCTCTCGCAAAGTATTCGGAACAAAACGGAGAGAATTGACTTAATTTGCATATGATAGGGAGAGATAATGTTTATTCTTTCTCAAATATAAACTTGGAATTTTGATGAGACTTCTACTCCATTCTTGTTTGAGGACACAGGTGGTGTGTGAACACTCGAATTCCACATGTGACTCTGATCTTCTTCTATAGCGTTCCTTTTTTTGAGTTTTGCAGAAGACCTTTTATAAAAATCATTTTCTGGTTGGTAGCCAATTTCAACTTATTTAATATTGACCCGACGGTTTGGGGTTTACCTTTGTCAAGGGAATTGATAAAGTTGGTAATATGTCACATGAATGGCAGGTTAACAATAAATACGCTAAAATTGTGGCGTTATACACTCATGGAAAAACTTATGGAAGTTGTACTTTTAGGCATTTAAGCTAGATTCTTACTTTAGGTTGGTGTAGGTTCGAGAGATCTAAGGACGTAGGCCTGAATTCGTGGGTTTTCTTAAAGCAATCTTGTGATGAATACAGGAGTAGATCTGAATTTAGATTTGGCTCATAAAATAATTCCTGTGATGAAGTCAGGCATAGGTCTGAATTTAGTTGGATTCTGAAAGAATTATTTGGATGAATACAGGCGTAGATCTTAATTTATATGGGTTCTGAAAGGAATCCTGTGAGGAATAAATTAGGTTTAGTTCATAAAATAATTCCTGTGATGAAGTCAGGCATAAGTCTGTATTTAGGTGGGTTCAGATAGAAATCCTGAGACAACTGCTGGCATGGCAAAGACTATGCACCCAATTGTGTCCAGTAAGAAATCCTGTGAAGATGTGCTATTGATGACATTTTATTTTTGAGAATCGCAGGAAGAAAGGTGAATTCCATACGTAGTGAAGAAATCATACAAGCTTGTATTTCTCAAATTACTTATATTTTATTTAACAATCTTTTCGCAACACACACACGACAACAAAATATTAAATTTTCGACCGGTGATTTACCCAAGGCTCATGTATAGGAAGAATATTTCAGAAATAAATTACAAGATCAATTAGCTGAACTTATCCTTAGTGACACTCCACGGTCCCTCAGGTCAACAAGAGGCTTACAACAAGTGGATTTAGATGATAAAAATATATATATTAAATTGAATTTAAAATATATATATGTGGTGATTTGTGAAGCAGTCGTGGTGGTTGTGTGATGGGTGGTAAGGACACACAGGATTCAGAGGCAAAAACCTGATCGGGGAGGAAAGAGAGAAGGTCTGAGGACCAGTCTGGGAACAACTGGTGTCGAGACCACCTCAGTGCGAACTGTCTCCTGATCATCACATCCAGCTGCTTTTAAGCCGATTTGAGTAAGATAAATCCCTTAGGGGGGAATAAAGACTTGACACTTGTTTACCAACTGGGACTGTTTTTCAATCCGGCTGTCCTTCCTCTTTCCTTGTACTTCCACACAGACCATTTTATTTATATATTTCCAAATATTATGACTTATATACTTTTTTATCGGTTGGCTGAACGCGAGAACTTTTGTCAAGGCATTACATTTTGTATATAAACCAGTAAACAGTTTATACAAAATGTAATGCCCTGACAATGCTTAGCGTTCGGCTAATCGAAATATTGGCAAATAAATATTTTTTATTCAATCCAATACATGTTTTTGTATTGATCTTGTTTAGATTTTTATACTGGAATGATACGTTGACTTCTGTATAATAATATAGAGAATTTATAATACAATATAATGCGGCTTATGATTGTAGAACGACGTTTGAAAATTATCCAGCATGTGTTGCTTTTGATCGAAAAATCAAAATTTATTTTAAGAAGAAATAAAGATTATTACTAACCTTAGGGATGAAGTATGAAAGGATTAATTGTGAAGAGTAATAATAAACAGAAAAATAAAGTGTCCAGGGATTTTACTTTTCCGTTTATCATTACTCTTCACAATTCATCCTTTCATACTTCATCCCTAAGGTTAAAGATAATCGTTATTTCTCATTAAAATAAATTTCGATTTTTCGTTCAAAAGAAACACAACAACAACAAAAAGGCTTTTTATTAGGGCCCATTGCCCTGTTTGGATTCGCCATACAACAACAAAATAATACAATTTTTTTTTCTCCCTTACCCCATGTGCACGTGAGCCTTTGTTTAAAAAGGGATTTATTTACACATCTGTTCTTAAACTTTCCTCACTGCCTTTGTATGTGAATCTATTTACAATTGATCTGTAGACATTATAGAGTTCTATTGCTATATTTTTCTTTTCTGTAATAGTTCTCAGCGTCTTCAGTGGGTTGCTAAATCTCTAGAAGGTGTTTTAAGAGTCTTTTCTCTTTCTTCACCTAGATATTTGCATTCTATGATATAGTGGGAGATTTCATCAGATATCATATTTCCACAAATCCTGCAGTGAATGTTTTTTTTTTTTTTTTTTGATGATGAGAATATGACTTCCTCTATCTAGAGTTGAAGTAATTCTCAATAAAAACACAGGCGGGATAATTTTAAAATGTCGTTCTACAATATAGAGGAATGTTTTTCCTTTCTCAGAATAAGTTCCCAAACTCCCATTCCAGAATATTCCATGTGATCGAGATAAAAACATCAAAACACTTGACACCTAGTAAAGAATTCAATTTTGTTTCGTCCCAAGTTGAGATTTAATCCTCCCTCTTAGATAAATGTTTATTTTTTACAAAATCTGAATTTTTAACTTGAGTTGAAAGATTAAAAAAAAATATAAGATAGAATTTCACAAACTTGCTGAGAATTTCTTCATGTAGAATAGATTTTTCTATATTCGCAACCTTGTTTGACTTTATTCTATTGTTGACTTTATAGAAAACAGGACGTTTTACTTTAATTAAATTCTAATTAACTTGAAAGTGAAAAAGAAGATGTTGAACATTATATTTTTATATAGTCGTTAATATATTCAAGTTAATTAAATATTTAATTTTGTAAAGTGTGTGTGTTCTGTGTAAAAAAGAAGCTATAAGATCAAAATGTCTGAGATCCACTTAATATTTAATGGAATTTAGAATATTTAATTGAACTATACATTGTACTGTGTGTTGACAATGTATTAAGTCTTGTAAATAAATTATGACGATATTTTGTAATATTTAAGGAAAATCAATCTACATAACCTACACGGTTGGCTTACCTTCTTAATTAGGCTTCTCCATGTCGGCCATTCAATCGACATCATTTTGCATTGGAGATTTCGAAAAATGCATTCAGGGATCCCTATGTCTTCCTATAACGGTCTTAATGTCTTCATAATTACCAGCATTCTTTTGTTTGGTGATGGTGTCTTGTCCATGGAGCAGATCCAATCGGTCCATGCACTCTGATCATAATACCGGCCAACTGAGGTGCCTTATCCGTATGAATCTCCTTTTTTGCATATTATGCTGTTTAATATTCATTAAAATATTTTCGTGAAGAAATAATGCGTTAGTTTTTTACCCATGTCTTCTATCAGGTTTAGCCAGCTAAACACCTCTTTGGCAGATTGTGAAGATTCAAATAGATCCCTTGTGGATCTCGTGGAATTAAAGTACGCCCTAGGCTGACTAGGGACATTAGCCCGAAACAATGGTCTCTAGGTGGACGCTTTTCAGTTTCCCAAAGCTGGTGTTGTGGCTTTGTCACCGACCTGATGCTGCTAGTTTGTGGCGACGATCAATAGATGGCGTCTAGTTTTGACGTCTGTTTTGATGGGAGAGGCGACCTTTGTCTTTTTAAATCAATGTTCTCCCGGAAAAGTTTTCATATTCTATCAGGTTACCTGTCCATTGATCTGTAAAGAAAAAATTAAACCTTTCCTATATGCATAACATTCAAAATTGAAAATACCACTCTCCAGCTTATACTGGAATATATTGGGATGAACAATAATACTTTATATAAGAAATAGAAGAAAGTACTCATCTGTCTCAAAATTCACGATCTCTAGTATTTAGTCTAAAAGGACAAAGGATGAGAATAAATTATTTTTATCAATAGAAAAATTCGTGGTATTGTTTGGTGGGTCACTCAGGTTGATTCATCCTCATATAGAGTAGGTGTCCATTGCCATTTATTATGCGAAAAGATCTTTCGTATATTTTTCTGGCATTGATGAAGAATTTCTTAACATGCTAACAACTGTGGAAGCTTTATAGTATTTGGAGACTGGAATTATTGATAATGATGTAACCTACTGTTCTCTTGTATATCCCTGGCCGATGAAGCATTGCTCAGCATGTTAACCACTGTGGAAGCGATACTTTCCAGATTTATGGTATTTTGCGAGCTGGAATTATTGCTAATGATGTGACCTACTGTTCTCTTGTATATCTTCAGCCGATTGGACAAATTTGTTTGCTTCGGAAGGTTCTCCCTTAGAACTTGCTGACGAATAGCTTCGACAATATTTTGCGGATGCTGTCGCTGCATCTTATTTCTTGTCGATTTGTCTGGTTCTTGTTGGGATATATCAAGAGTGTTTGAATTACATTGTATACAGAGAGATACATAATATTATTTCGAAATACTTTTGATAATAGCAAAAATAACTATTCTTTATTTATGCCCTTTAATCTTGGCGAGAGTTCGGACTATGATGTCCTTCAACAGGCTGTTATGCGAATACCGTAATAGACTATTGAAAGACCTCATAGTCCGAAAGCTTTCTAAGATTATATCGTATAAATGAAGAATCACATCGCCGTTATCTTTTATTCTTTCTTCGAAATGATATTTGGCGATTCTTTTTCTTGTAAACATAACTAAAATCATTTGAAAATATCCCGCATGTTTTTCTTTCGAACGAAAAATCGAAATTTATTTCAAGGAGAAATAACGACCACTTCCAACCCCAAGGGATGAAGTATGAAAGGATGAATTGTGAAGAGTAATGATGAATGGAAAAATAAAAGTGTCCAGGGATTGGAATCGAACCCAAAGTGTTCCGCTTGGATATTTTCAAATGTCGTTCTACAATCATGGGCCGCATTGTATTATATATAACTATAATCAGTTTCAGAAAAATACACACAAACACACGCTTGTTCGGTGGTACATATACAAAAATAGGCAAAACTTCAGAATGTCCATAGATAAAAATCTTCAACCACTCTCTCTCTCTCTTACCAAACCACAGAATGGCTGTTGCAATCTTATCTAACAGAGCGAATGGCCTCATCAATCCTCTATCTGATTCTCAGAAACATTCCCAGTAGATCCTATCAACATATTTACATGTTTAAACCAAGGGTCAGATTGAATCCAAATACACTAATAGCTTTGGGAAGTAGTCAAAACCATTAAATAAATAAATGACAACTCTCTGGAAAAATCAATATGCATAGAAATGGTTTAAAATAAGCCATTTATAAGAGCTTAATGTTTAAATTAACTTCTAAGGCTTAAAACAAAGCTATTAAAACTTAAATAACGTCTCCTATTTAATGTTAAAGCCCCTTATTTGAAATGCAAATTTTTATTGGAAAATTCTTATAATGTAAATCTTTTCTCTCTATATATATTAGGTGGAGTAAAAAATCTCCTTTGATGAAGATATATTATTTATTAAATATATTCATATTCTGCTTTCTATATAGTTAGAATTGTAAATATATTGCGATATTTAATGGAATACACCTTTAAATAATAAATTATAGCATTCAATCTCTTTCTATGCCTTTTGTATTATCTTTTTAAATTATTCAAGAAAGCAATATATATGTATCAATATGGAAGATACAAATGCGAAACAAGAAAAAAGCAATTTTAAATTCGAATCAAATTCTTCATCAACTATACCAAAATGACGAAAAGTGGAAAAATAGGGAAAAACCGCCTTTAATATTAAACAAACCAGAAAACAATCCTTAAGAACAATATTTCCAAGGATCTAAGAATCCGGATCCAAAGACACTAATATAGAACATAATTGTAAATGAATCCTTGTATATAACCATCATCCACACATTATTGTCTATTATATATCCCTAGTACACGTGGTACAGGCCATGATAATCATGGTGGGAAGAAGAAGGCGAATGCTTTTACTGTAAGTGCACCACATGTCTACACATGTGAAAAGCAGTTCGAATTTGCACTTACAAATGTACCAGAGCCCCGTTTGGTTACTTGCACTCGCTGGTAGGGTTGGACCGTTGCAAAATTCGAGAGCCATTGGAGCATTTTTTAATTATAAAAAAAGTGCCAAATGCGGGAATCGAACCCGGATCGTAGCGGTCGAAAACCAATGGTTTAGACCATCCTTCCAACGACCCCCCCCACACATTATTGTAAATGTGATGATCTAATTATTTTGAAACCGGAATATGGAAGATGAATTTTTTACTGTAAATACAAACATATGACTATACAAGATTCAGATATTCTGTTCAATTTTCTGAAGTTATTTGATTCAAGTGAAACATTATAGTTTTTTAATTTAATTAGCAAATTATGGTTAAGTTTGGTTGTAGCTAACAACTCATCCATATTTCTAGCTCGAATTCTTTCTTTCAAATAGACATTAATAATATGATCGCACACAGAGAGAGAGATATATTGAGGTTGAAACTACTTTATTACAATGTTCATATAATATTATATACGGTTAAATTACAAAATTGAATAAATAAGATTATATATAATGATAAATATATGAATAAATAGATATAAATATAAAAATAATTGATGAATATACATATATATAAATTCTGAATATAGAGCAATCCATAATATATATATATTTAAAAAAATAAGGCTTATTTTGGATTGTAATAAGATTATTTATTAATCCGATATTTCGATGGACCAATCGTCCATCTTTTACAGTAAAAGATGGACGATTGGTCCATCGAAATATCGGATTAATAAATAATCTTATTACAATCCAAAATAAGCCTTATTTTTTTAAATATATATAAATATATACAAGTCGTCATTGGTGACGCCCACCGCGGGAAAGACTCCGTCACCGATGAACTGCGAAAGTTCTTTCCCACAGAGTGGGCAGGTCTATGTGATGGCTGGTGTTACCCAACTCAACACCAAGATGGTACTTGTAGATGGTAGCCTTCGCAGAGAGAGAGAGAAGGAGAAATAAATGGTTTATTATACATAAGATCGATTAAAGGTCTTAAAGACCAAAAAAAAATAATTATCTCAATTTAAATCCTCTGGAATCAAGCGTCAAATATATCTGATTTTTTTTCTTTAAATTTTGGTCACAGTAGAATATTATATGCATTCAAAACAACAGTTTTTGATTTCCAGATTTAAGACTGGTCATCTACGGACAATGACTTTCCAGAATGATTGCAAGGTTTTCCCACTATGTACTAAGTCCAATTCTCAACCTACAACCCCAAACCACATTATTGACTTATCCATTGATAAGCTCTACTCACACATCCCCAGCTCTACAAGCTTGATTCCCTGATATGATTATGTGGAGATAAGAAAGATGAAGATATGCATTCAATGGTAATATTTTATGTAAATAATTAATTATTAAAACAGACGACAAATATACGCCCCAGAAACTAAAATATTAATAATATTTTGGGATATTAATTTCTTGAACCAAAAAATCGATCAATTCCACTTCTAAGATTTTTTTTCCTTTATATATATATAAAAAAGGAAGTGTAGTTGGGATTAATGCCACCAGGAGGAGCCTCTAAATCACGTTAATAAAGGGCGTAGCCTTCCTGACTCATTTCCTCTGGGCGATGATCGTGGTCAAAAACATTATTTCTTTAATCATTGAAAACTAATTTGTTGGGGAACATTCCTCCGCTTCACTGGACAACAGAAGATATTTTCAATTTGAGAGAAGTTTATTTTTTATTTTTTAAAAGATGTATTGATCTTTTAAAAATGATTTATCTTTATTAATTTTATATTTTTTAAAAACAGACGTATATTATTTATCAACAATTACATTTTTATATTGTATTAATTAGTTTATATTTATTTGTATAGCTTATATGCGGGCTCAAGAGTTTTATTATACTTCAAACCAATAATTTATATTTATATTTATATAGATTAAAATACCTAAAAAACTACTAATATAATATATTTAGCCTAATATTATAAATTAATTAATATATATAACTCTGAAATAATTTTGTTTTTTAAAAGTACAGATAGAATGACATAAATATTTATGACAATACATAAAATAAAAGACAACTTCTGAAGAACTTTATATTTAATATAGAATATGTTGCTCGTTGCAACCACAGATTTAAAAAATCATTCAACCCCGATTGGTTAATGAACTCAACACTGATTGGTTGATGGGAGTCACGTGCTTGTAGAGAATCACCATGTAGACATTTCAAATTTAATACTGGTTAGATACGAAATAATAAATCTTTAACCGCCATATACAACAACAATAGCCTTTATTGGGCACACGTGCCATACAGGATTCTCTCTGTAGGACAAAATAAATAATTAACAAATTAGCATCGTAGTTATATACAAATATTGGGTATTGACCTCGACCGATTATCGAGTTGGATCCGGTGTCTGTGCTAAATATTTTGATTGAGCTGATTTCCAGTATTTATAAAAAGTGAATGCAAAGGGTCTGGATTTTACGACTTTTGCCATTAAAACATAAGGCGAATTGCTATTATAGCCGGTCTCTTGACGAAGAATTTCTCTCTCTTCTTCCATTGCCGTACAGTAGAACATGTAGTGTGGAAAATCGAGACTAAATTCACCGTTGCATAAGGTGCATTTTATGGTCTTAGTTTTCAATAGTGAAACATGATTAATTCTCTGTATAACAAAAAGGCTTCTTACTTGTACAATGATTCTCTTTAAGGTTAGGGGGATATTGTCATTCAGATAGCATTCCATTGTAGGTGATGAATGAAAGTATTTATAGTGAGAGTAGAGTACTGATTTTCTTATTCTTACATATTCCAGCTGCAAGGACTGATCGGTTGCCGTTCTAATAATTAGGGGAATGTATCTTTGTAGAATATTGAAGTCTGTACATCCAACAAGCCATGAGAAGCCGGTGTTATTAAGTAGCTCTGTTATACTTTTTACCAGTCCGATATTCTGTTTTAAAGAAATTGAAATGTCCCACAAATGTGTCAAACATATTGAAGGTAGCCTGCTGCCGTCCATTTTCAGAATTCTAGTCCAGAATTTTAAAGTTTTAACCGCCATATAACCAAACCGAATCAACAATTTCAATTTTTATTACAGAATGGCCATTTCCAAGAAAGATCCCATTCCTTTAGGCCAAAATACGATACAAGGTAAAACTCTAGGTAAAAAACAGATAAAAATCAAAATTTAAATCTTCACTGATATCAAACTAAAATATTTTCCCCTATAGTTTTATTTTCTCTCAATTTGAATCTTCATTTTATTTTGTTTTATCAGGCTTTACATTGTCGCAACTTTAGGCCTGAAGAAAGAAGTTCCTTTTTGAAAATCGTAAAGTTCTAATAAATAAAAGAATGTAGAGATAAAGCAGCAACTGCTGATGCACTGCGGTTAGTGTATGTCTCCTTTTCTAAATTTATTATTTAAAACATTTAAAAGAATTGTGGGGGCCGAGAGACGTCCTTCCAGCCTGCTGAGATGACAGACCACGGCAAACATACAAGCGGGGCCTGGAAATAGTACAGATGGCCACCGCTGCGTGGCGGGCAGATCGGCGGAAGTCAATAAGAACCTAATGGACAGTCTAGGGTGTTGTCCTTTTGTCTTCCTTTATCAACTTCCTATAAAATGTAGCTAATACTAATAAACTCTAACTTTGAAATTATTTTCTGGGCCATCGCTAGACTAAGTTACAGAGTATTTTATATAATATATACATGTCGTATCCGTCGTGGTCGAATGGAAGGGCGCAAGCGTTGTGCATGTATGCTTCGAAAAAAAACTTGTTCCACACTCGTGAGAGTGCGCGCGCCGGCACCCACGTTTATTTTGTACAGTGTATTTATAGATGGAAGAATTTGTATTTACATTTTACATACTAAATATGACGAAAAGAAATTATATTTTTGGGCATTAGGCAAATTATGACATACATGTATTATATTTTTTTTAAACACGAAAAACACGATTTCATGTTTTTATTATTTGTTACAGGCTAATTATGTGGCGCTGAGTTTGTTGTTGACACAAATTAATATGTTATAATACCTTGATAAAATTTGACGTTCAGCCAACTAAAATATTGGTAAAATAAATGATATTTTGATTCAATATATGTCTTTTTGATTAAAGATTTATTTATGGATTGCTCTATTTTAAATAATATATAACCTATGATATACATGTATGTTTGTGCAGTAAAAAATCACATTTACATTTAAATAAACGCATAGAATGCATTTTTGAAATATTAAAAGAAATCATCTTCTGCTCAGTTTCAGGACAGAGAATGAGTTAAAATACCAGTATCAGTAAATATTCAGAAGAAAAGCTGACAACCAGTTTACCATATCCTGAAAATAGAGGTTGCCTGGCCGACATTCATAGTTCTATTAAAAATAGACACTTCGGCCAGTTGGAATTTTTTATTTTTCTCAACGTTTCGACAAAAATCACGTGAGAACGCCCTTGCAACCTCAGAACAATTTTTAACGCCTTGCCAAATGCTTTATTTTTATTTACTTCTCCTGACGAAGACAAAATATTTTTGTCGAAACGTTGAGAAAAATAAAAAACTCTAACTGGCCGAAATGTCTATCTTTCATAGAAACAGTTTACCATAGTTATAGGCTATCTCCCTCATCAATACAGAGATGGGTTCCATTTTATAACATTCTTCAAGAGGAATTTTAAAAAAGAGCTTATTTTTAAATTAATTTTATTATAATTTTTATTAATTGCTAGACACTTATTTCTTTTGTAAACAGTTCTTTTTCTCTCTCTCTTTCTCGTTGTTAATATCATATGACTATTCTAGTCACGGCCTAAATATGTATAGACAAATGTAAAGACATACATGTATGACAGCGTAAGTGTCCCAAGGGGAACATAGCGCTTTAAATTGAAATAAAAAAAGAGCTTTTTTGGGTTAAAATTGTTTTATTTATCCATGTTTTGATGGACCAATCGTCCATCTTTTACTAGGTTTATTATTGTAAGAATTATATAATAAACAGAATCTGCCAAAGAGGTGTTTGAACTAGTAAACGGTAGGAATGATCTTAAAACTAATGTTATTATGGCTTATTTACATATTTAAAATGTTCTTTTTCCGTTCTCTGCTCAGAGATTTAAATATATATATATGCAATATAAAAATTTTATTTTATTTCAAATTACATTTCATAGATTAAACTATTCTGTTAAGTCTACCACCAGATATCGCGACTTCCCTTTATATAACCTATTGTTGTTGTTTCCTGTTGGCCGGCTCAAATATTCTCTAAGTATGTAAATAAGTCTTTTGTTTTCCTTATTCTACTCGCCTTAAGTCAGGTAGTACTTTATCAAATTATGTTTTTTATATATTCCCTAAGCTCAATTAAAGCTAATTCTGATCTAAACTATTTTTATTGTTATTACCACGACTGCAATATCATAAACATATTCATATATCTAACAAACGATCAATAATTCTATAAATAATATTCAAAAAACAACAGAAAAACTTTTATATAATATATATATCTTGTTTTAATGCATTTTTTTATTTGAATATCTTAACATATAGGTAACCCAGGCTCTTCCCCCTGGGGCCAAGAAAACCTTATTAAAATCCTCCACATATATTTTATCAAGATACTCTATATACAATTTGAAATAGTCAAAATAAAATATAATTCACTTCACTGAGTAATAATATTTTTAAAAATCAAAAGAGAATTTTAATAGGAAAATATTTATTAAATTATCGACCTTATTGAATATATAAAATATATTTGAATATTAAGTAATGTTTTATAAAAAAATAATCTGGAAAAAGATAATAATTTAATTATATAGTGTGTGAAATATATATATATATCCTATATATTCTGCACACAGATTGTTATAAATATCTTCTGCTATAACATAAAAAAAAGTATAAAGTTTCTCTCAACAATTTAACTTCATTATAAACCGCTATGCAGATTTTTCTTAATTTCAAAGGCCTGTTAATTTTTTAATGATAATTCGCTCTAAGAAAAAATCTTTTAATACCTAGATGTATTTCAATGAAGCTTCATTTTTTTAAAACTGAAAAAGTCTGCGAATAATTAGTTTTAAATATATAATATTAAAAATCTCTTGCTTTTGATTGAGTTTTAAAACTTTCAGTTTATTTAATACAATTAACAAAATATAAATTTATAATTTTCAGTTTCGCTCAATATTTTTATTTATACTTTTTTTTTAGATATACAGGTGAATCTCCTTTGAGGACTCCTCCCAAAAGGAGTTTTTCTCCAAAATATTATGTTACGATGTACTAGCGCGCCATCTGTTATCAAATTACAAAACTATTTTAGAGGCGTAATATTCTTTTTAAAATAAAACAATTTCTACTGTCCTTACTGCGATGGAAAAATTAAAGGGAGGGCCTGGCTCATCAGTGGTGAACCCTCCCAGCGGTTTCGCCAGTTTAATCTACCATACCGCTGTTATATTGCATTTTTGGAACTTCCTTTTATAGTTGACTGTTGTAAGACTCTTGGAATGGGTATTTTAGAAGAACTATGGACATAAGCTTTTAGGACAGCAGAATTAAATATAATTATAAATATATAATATGCTTCGAGCAATCGCTCTTCCGCAAATATCAATATCAGAATATTACGCCTCTAAAATAGTTTTGTAATAAAATATTCTGTCTTTATTTGCATGGTAGCTGTATTTTCGATAACTAACCGCTGTCATTAGGTGAAAATGTCACAGAATTGATGTCAATTGAAAAGAAGTGTTATAAATCAGTAAAATCTCTGTGAGAGGACACTCCCGCTAGAGGATACCTCTCTATAAAAGACAGTTTTCATTTACAAAATTACCATTTTTAATATTTAACAACTCTCTGGTGAGAGGACAACTCTCTCTCTCTCTCTAAAAGACACTTTGTGTCTGAAACTATGTGTTAACCTTTACAAAGAGGTTTAACTGTATGTGCTGTGGGAAAAGCCTACAGGGATTTGTACATGGAATGATTCATCCTGTAGTCAGATGGGTTATCCATTACGCCAATTAACTTCTAAATGACTTATGTAGAATAATAAATGTAGTAGATATCCATTTGTATTGAAACATGCGCCGAGAAGACAAAATGTACACACTACAAATAGTATTTTTAAAAATAGTACATTACAAGTAGTATACAACAAGTACAATGCATAATTCGTTTTTGAGAGAAATGTCAACAGAACATTTCATAACACCCTACAGTCTGTAATACAATATTTATTGTATTATAAATTACTTTATGTATTATTTACGAACGGAAAAATATGTCCAGGGTAGCCTAGTGGACATGGCATCTGCCCGGTAAGCGGAACACTGTGGGTTCGATTCCCATCCCTGGACACTTTTATTTTTCCGTTTATCATTACTCTTCACAATTCATCCATTCATACTTCATCCCTAAGGTTAGAAATGGTCGTTATTCCTCCTTGAAATAAATTTTGATTTTTCGTTTAAAAGAAAAACATGCGGGGTAGTTTTAAAATGTCGTTTTACAACCACCCTACAGTCTGTAAAAAATCAGTTATCAGTGATGACTCAAATAGATAACATCATCGACACCAAAACCTGTGGTTTATTCCTCACTCAACTCGAGACTGTTGCAGCTAATAGTGTAGGAAATATATTGAATATATCAGCACTATATACCTTTATCTACTACTGTGAATATTTAAATCCATTTTCACTTTCAATAAATTTCAGTTAAAATTCCATTGTTGTATCTGCATTTACCTCTGATACACAACTGTATATACAAGTATGTATGTTTATCTTAACACATATACAAGAATATGTTTTCATTAGAGTACAAGCATATACATAAAAGATATGCAAAGTCAAAATTTAGGGATGGTATTCATGTATCAAAAGGGATACACTACCTTCAGAAAAAAACTTAAAACAACAGTTTTTCAATATTCTCAGTGCAAGGAACGTTTTGTATCAAACGAATACTCGCCGTTTGCGTACTTTACTGCACACTTTTGGTAAACAAAGGAAAACCCAGAGTGATAAGGATTTAAAATGCAATTCTAAAACACAATTACATCGATTTGTTTTGCAGAAGATAAATTAATCACTTCCCATATCGATTGAATAAATCCTTCGATTGGAGTGTAATTGAGTGTCCATGTTCGATGTTAATCAAAATTTGTATTCAATCTGGTAAACGTAAAATCGATGATCGTTAATTCGAAGTTGAACTTTATACACAGAGGTGTAATATGTGAAATTATATCTACATTTTTCACACTTTTGCACCAGCCAAGCGAACTCTACACGCCAAAAATGATTTACACTCATAGAGACAAAACTTAAGGAAGTTGTACCTTTTAGCAAGTATATCGGAATTAAGACAATAACTCTGAAAGATATTACAGTGATCTTTATTGACGACACACGAGATAACCAAGTGTGAACAAAAAATGCCTCTGTCTCCTTAAAAAAATAAAACAGACAACCGGCGACCTCAAAGATTCCCACTTCCTTAAGTTTTGTCCATGAGTGTATATTTGTCCAAATAAAAGCGGTGGGGAACGATCATCGTATATTGTGGGAAGAGGTAAAATATTTAGTAAAACAAAGAAACCCTATTCATATTAAACCACACACACACACACACTCAGCCGTGCGGCCACGCGTCGCGCGAGCTCCGCGTATTTTGCCTCTGGCGGATGTATGAGTTCCGGCAATACGCCGAGTTTGGCACGGGCTGAAAGCCCTTCAAAAGCCGAGGAAAAGCCTGCAAGGCTCGGCTCAAAAGCACAGCCCAGTGCGGAGTTACCAGCGAGAAACGCTTTGAAGTTCAATTCTTCAATGAAATCGACGAAGAATCAAAGATATGCAAATCCGGCTACCGGCGGCAAGGATGCAAATCCGGCCGCGCCGACCGACTTTGCCGCTGCTTCTTCCTCTGAGGCTGCTGCCCAAGCCCATAGAAACTGGGCAGAATTATCGGAGGATAGCAACTCCGAATATGAGGGCAACTTCACCATTGTCCAGAAAAGAAAGAGACGTCGCGGCTCGGCGAATTCGTCTCCAGCGGCCGCACCTTCTTCCAATTTAGAAGGTGCCAGAACTAACCGCCGTCCGCAATCTTCGGCAGGATGGGCGCCGCGCGCCCAAGAAGTCAGGACTACCCGAGCGCACATCGTGGAGGCCAGGGCGCGGCAGGCGTCCTCAACAGAAGACCACTGCGTCTACGTAGAGCGCAGCCCTGAACTGGAGCCCTACCATTACATGAGGGCCATGGATCGAATGTTTGGGAGCACCAGGGAGGTCTTCCAAGTGACCAAGATGAACGGCCACTTCCTGGTGGGACTGGCAAACAGAGGCATGGCCGAGCGCCTCGTCAACGAAGGCCTCGAGGTGGAGGGGACACTCCACAGGGTCTTCCCGTTCCGCAAGAGGGCGGAGCGAATAACGGTGGGCAACCTCCCCTTCTTCGTGGGGGATGCAGCCGTCATCAGCGCCCTTACACCTCTTGGGCGAGTTACATCCATCTCCCCCAAGCTGATGAAAGCGGGCCCATACACCTATAACGACGGCCGCCGAGAGGCGTTCATCATCCTCCGCGAAGGAATGACCATCGAGGGACTGCCCACCCGTCTCAACATCACCATCAAAGGCGAGGCCTGGCCCGCATACCTATCCTCCGGGATTAGATGCTCCAGGTGCCGAGGCCAAGGACATCGCCGGGCCAACTGCCCCCTGCTTGCAGGGCGAACCAACGCTCCTGGACCGGCCACACCTACCTCTCCCACCAGCGTCCCTTCAGCGTCTGCGCCTGGCCTGCCTCAGCAGCCATCCGCCCAGCCTCCACCACCGGCGTCCCCCAGTCCAGCCATGGAGGTCTCCGAAGTGCCCTCCACAAGCCGAGCTGCGCTTCCACCTGCAGCACCCCGGCAATCACCACCAGTGGCCCCGGCCATACCTACGGAGATGGCGCCTCCTGCCCCTCCACCTGTCGCCCCTGCTCCGTCCCTGCGGGCTCCTGGGAGTCACGGGCCTGCAGTCCCTACACTGGACGTTGAGATGTCAATCGAGGAGACATCGACATCTAGGGCGGCGCTCAAGACCTCGCCAGCCGCAGTGCCTCCAACACCCCCACTGCCCGCGCCTCAGCCTGCCGGGCCGATACCACCTGCTCCCGACGAGGAGGAGATGACGCCGATCATGAGGGAGGAGTGTATGGTTATTGAAATCTTCAAGAAACTGAAGCACTTAACCTGCCTAAGGCCCTTATATCAATCAGGGATCCAACCGAATGACCTCAAGGATGCCATTCTCTTCATCGATGAAAGAGAGTCCCTCATGGCGAGACTGACACCTGCGATGAGGGGAGTCCTCGCTGAGTTCCTCAGCGCGGCCATAGAACCGGCTCGGGGCAACCATCCCGATGTTAGCTCCGATTTGGCCAGTCTTAGGCGGCGATGCCTTGATTCCTGACAACTGTCAATGTAAATATTTCTTTTTCACCCTCCTGGTTGAGATGTAACATTGTCTAGAGGACAATAAACTATTTTCAATTGTCAATTGTCACACACACATTACACACTATATTTAATCACATTTTAGATTCAATTAATTTTCTAAAATTTTGAAACCTTCGAACAAAATTGCCTCAGAGAATTGACTTTTATTTATATTAAAAAAAGAAATCCTACTAGTAATGATAAAGAATGAGCCACAAAACACCAGTTTTGGCTAATTCATACCAAAAGCCAACCAGTATACCATGGTTTTGGGTTTTGGCCCTCATCAGTATAGGGGCGACTTGATTTCATAACATCCTACGAGATAGGTTATGAATATAAATATTATATATATATCGCTGTATAAAGTCTGTGAAATACTTTCTAATTACCTATATATACATATATTAAAAGTAGCGCTAAAAATATTTCCAAATTTTATAAATAACAGAAGGAGCTAAATGGATGATAATAAATGATATAAATATTATTTTTATTTTAAAGATTGAGCAATTCATAATAATATCTATATATTATTAGCATATGTTGTACTAAATAAAAAAAATATTATTTAACCAATATTTCTAAAGGCAAACGCGCCTCTCTTTACCAAGGTTTTTCTTGATAAAAAGAGACGTTTTTCCTTTAGAAATATTGGTTAATTAATAAAAACTTTAATTTATATCCACAACATATGATAATTATTTATTTATAGATATTATTGTATGTCTAATATATTAAAAATATTTTTATTAATAAGGAGTTTGAGATTGAGATTACAAAAATAGAATTAGAAAAAATATAGTACATTTCCAGTATTTATAACATAAAAATCAAACTATTCTGTCAACAAAAGTGTGATGATAAATATTTATTTTAAAATATTTAAAATATTCAGAGAGATTTAATAAATATATTTTAAAAATAAAATAATATGTCATATTATGATTTTAGATTATATATAAACAGAGGGTAATATAAGCGCTCTAAATATAAGTGAATGGTGGCAATATACCGTGGCCTAAATACAAGAAGAGAAGATAGATATTAATGATCATCATGATGATAAGAAATAGATCAGACGAACCTACAGAATAGTGATCCGGTCGTTACCATTTCCTGGCAGTCTGCCAAATCGCAGCGTGTGAGAGAAGCCTCTCTGTGACAAGACACAAAAATACTTTTGACTAATGACCACGCACGCTCTAGCGCGAAAATAAAAGAGGGAAAGAGAAATAACTTGTTTTTCTATTTATAGAATTTAATTTTTAACGGTTTATATATTAATTATTATTTTTAGCAGAAGATTAATGGCTCTTGTGCTTCTTTAATTTCTCATTTGGCCAGAACTCGGCAGTATCATTTGTCTAACGGATAGTTGGAGTGGATTTCCATGTTTTAATATTCCTTTTACATATAGGAAGTGTTGGAATTGTAAATAAGGTAGGACGTATTATTTTAGATATAATGTTTGTGTTTGTTCTATTTACGTTTACATAATATTTTATTTATCCTTATACAATTTTGATACTAAATTGAATTAGATCTAAAATAAGTCACTGTCATAGTTTCAAGCCCAGGAATATGCTAATTTAGTTCGGCAACATATTAATTTGCATATACAGTTTAATCCGCATAGTTTTCCATAAAATCTATTTATCTATCTGCCAGGAAATTTGATAGCAAATAGGAATAAGCCAAAAGAAAATAACTGCCATATTTTAATTCTGGAACTGAGTAATTTGCATATGTAGTTTAATCCGCATAGTGTTCCATAAAATCTGTCCCTATCTCTCGATGAAATTTTGATACCAAATAGGTCTAAGTCTAAAGGAAGTCACAGTCAATCCCAGTCATAGTTTCAATTCCAGGAATATGCAAATTTAGTCCTAGAACTGAGCAATTTGCATATACAGTTTAAACCGCATAGTTTTACACAAAAGTTGACCCTCTCTCTTTAGATTAAATTTTGATACCAAATAGGAATAAGTGTAAATAAAGTCACAGTCATATTTTCAACTCTGAAATATGCAAATACTAGCCGAATAACCCGGGCAACGCCCGTGTTTTACCCGATTGAATGTTTTGATTCAAATACTATTTGTTACAATTATAAATTGGCGCCTTATATAAATGCATATGTTAGTTAATAACTATAGCCTATGTGCTTTATCTGTCTATGTACTGTTGGCTTCCGTAGGCGTCTCTTACTGGGAAAAGGAAAGAGAGGATTCCATTTGGTTATTAACTAATATATGCATTTATTTAAGGAGCGACCCGCTCCAACACAATGGTTACAAAAACGAAAAAGTTAATATAACTTGTATATAAACTTATGTTAATGATAAAACAATATATCCCTTATATGAATATGTAATTCATTGATGACAAAAAATGTTATCTAAGAAATATTTGGAAGCACTCAATGTTAAATGAACGCATTAGTAGCATTAAGGAGCGACCCGCTCCAACACAATGGTTACAAACACGAAAAAGCGAGTGGGGGGGGGGGGGGGGGGGGGGCAAAGGTGGCGTTATCGTAGCCGACCAATAGGAGGGCGCCATTCCAAAAAAAGCAAACGGTGACAGAGATGACTGATGAAGAATGACGCTCGTAACTGTATATAGAATAATCCGACAACATATAATTTGCATATAAAGTTTAAACCGCCTAGTTTTCAACAAAATTCGACCCTATATCTAGATGAAATATATTTTGTCAGGTAGAAAATTAAGAAAGACAAACCTCATAATGACACAGCAATTTATTTAAAGCAAGAACAAAATCAATATTTATAAGATATAAGTTAAGCAATGAGGGAAGTTTACAGAGTAACAAAATATAAATATCAGAATATTATTAATCTGTATATAAAATATAATAAATATTTTGCTACAGTATCAATATATATCGAAAGGGCAAAAAGTTATTAATTTTAATTTATTTCTTCTTTTTTTAAGAGAAAAGGTGACATTTTATCTTTTTAAAAAAGTTCCACAGTATCTGTCCATAACTCTGTGACTGATACGACCGCAGTTGATTATTCCACTACGATACTTGGCGCCCACTCTGAAGAATCGATCGTGATAAAATACAATCCACAATTTCAAACGATGAAAAGTTTAATGTTGTGTTATCATAACGCCGGACAATCCACACGCAATGTTGGAAACAACTCGGCAGAATTTAAAACTATTGAGATAAACGGAATATTCTGGATAGAACTGTGTATTTTATTTCTACGACATATATATAGGTATAATAAAATTATTATTATTATTATATTAAATCGACCGCCAGAGGTCACGCTTCCCCTATAAAAACTCATTGTTGTCGTTTCCCGATGGCCGGCTCAAACCTTCTGTACATTATATGTAAATAAGTTTTCCATTTTTTTTTATTATTACGCCTTAAGCCAGGCAATACATTTATCAAATTATGTTTTTATATATATTCCCATAAGATCAATTAAAGCAATTACTGTTCAAAACTATTTTTATTATTAAACTTTCAAGATTTAAACCAGGACTGCATTTCCATAGCATAATCTTTAAGATAATCATAAATCAACAGAAATCTATTTTTTCTATATAATATATATATATACACAGTCTAGCCATAAATCCTGTTACAAACAATTTTATAAATTGAATGCTTAAGAACAAAAACTAATAGAATATATTCCCTTTAATTTTTCCATCGCAGTAAGGACAGTAGAAATGGTTTTATTTTAAAAAGAATATTACGCCTCTAAAATAGTTTTATAATAGAATATGATTACATATTTCATTAGCCAAGAGGACATAGATATTAAATATATACAATCATTTAAAATGTCCTCCCTTATTTTTGACACAGGATCTCAAACGTTCGGGCCACTGATCTATGGCGGCACGCACCTTTTCTAAGGGTATTTCTTTCATTGCTCTCACCAATGCTGATTTCAATTGATCCAAATTATGATATTTTTATAACACACCTTCTCCTCTATATATGCCCACAAACTGTAATCAAGGGGGTTTGAATCAGGGCTTCCAGAGGGCCATTCATTGGCCTTTATGAACTCCGGAACATTCGTCTCCAACCATTGTTGAGTTGACTTAGCTTTGTGAGTAGGAGATGAATCTGGTTGAAATATCCAATGTTCTCCATTAAACAATTTTGTATTCAGAGGCTTTACTATTTGTTCCAAAATATATTCTTGATAGTTTTTAGCTGTAGTTTTTACCCCTTTGGCACAGAAGTGAAGATCTATTACACCTTGGTAGCTAACTCCCCACCAAACTATGACAGAAGAAGGATGGTGACTTTTTTTCAAGTCTTCTGAATTTAAAAGAAGCTTCTAGAGAGCTACGAGCATATATCCTATCATTCTGACGATTAATATTTTCCTTGCCAGTGAAGATTTCTCGTCTGTGAAAAGGATTCTCTCATGCAACCAACCATCATGCCGCGCCAACATCATTTTTGATCTAACCCTTATAATATCTCTAAGAGCAGAGGTTATCAAATGACCTATGCGTCGTTTGAAAGCTCTCAGTCCAAAGTCTTCGTTGATTATCCTGGAAACGGTTCTTGGAGCTAAATTCATCTGCTTTGCTAAGATCTTTTGTTTGCGGCGTGGATTTCGACGAATTCTTTCGCGAATGGCTTTTATAGCTGCTTGCGTTCGTTGCACGCGCGGTCGACCAAATCTTTCTAGGTCATTAATAGTGCCAACCTTGTTGAACATTTCAAGGGTTCGATAAATAAATTGACGCGTAATATTCAAATTTTGTAAAAGTTTAAAAATGAACGAAGGAATTTGGCCTACCTTGTGTAAGGCTATTACAGCTATACGGTTTTCTTTAACACCCCAATCCATTATCAAAAAACAAATATATTCCGATTTTTTTTTCTAAACACGTGTGCACGAGATATTCAAATAACAACTACTGTATTTTGAATAATTCACACGGTAAAATTAACATTTTTATCACTGATTTGATTTTGTAACAATATTTATGACTAGACCCGGGTAAGCCAACAAATGAGTTGGAAGCAGTCGGGGTTGAGTGGCAAGGCGTGCAGAGTAGGAAGTCCGCACGGGACAGTAAGGGCAAAGTTTGGGATCAAAGGACGCTCTCCTAGTACGTCTCACGTGGCACCAGGACCAGGGGAAGGTTGAGGATTAACTGAGGAAAGCTCGGCGTCTTGCATGAAGCCGCGGAGGCAGGGAAAAACCAAAACGGCGGCCAAGAGGGCCGCCGTGAGATGACAACCGCTAGAACTGAGCAGCCTGTCCGAAAATATCCACTGTAACCTAACTAACCGTCAATATCCGGACCAAACGCCCTTTTTGTCCCTCTCTGGATCCCCCGGGTGTCCGGTGGCAAGCTGGTGTCACTTTGAGACGACTAGAAAAGACGTCATACTTTATTACTTACATATCACATTGTTTAAATTACGATATATATTTATTTAGAATGCCCCAAAGCTTCCATCTTCTTTAGAGATTATATTTGTTCCTGAATGTTTTTGCGTAATTCTCAACATATGGCTGAAAACAATTTTTAAAAAACTAAATCCTAGAATAAAATAGAGCCATTAATAATTGTAATGTAAAACATATATGAATAGAGAGAGATTTTTAAATTAAAATATTAAGAATTTCTCCAATTTCAGAAAGAAATAAATGCAAACATATAAAGGTTTTAGTCAAAAGGCGATCCATTAATTAATATTATATAAAAGAGCGTACCTGGATCTGTAAAAGGAAAAAAAAACAATATTTTTCTCAAAATATTTCGAGAGATTGCTCCCTTTTTCTCAAAATATTTTGAGAAAAATATTGTTTGTTTTTTTCCTTTACAGATCCAGGTACGCCCTTTTATATAATATAAAGGTTTATAATGATATAATCTAATATAGATGAACATTTTGCCGTGAGTAAATTAATCTATAAAATAAAGGTCACCTCTCCCGTTAAAACAAATGCTAAAACTAAGAGCCATCAATCTAAGCGCTATCTCAATCCGTCCTAGACTGAGGAAGACCATTAGCCTGAAACCATAGTCTCCAGGTGGACGTTTCTCAGTTTTCCAAAGCTGGTGTTGTGGTTTTGTCAACGACCTGAGTCCACTAGTTTGCGGAGACGGTTAATAGAGGACGTTCAGTTTCAGGTTAATCCTTGAATCCTTTGAGAGTTTAACATCCTTGGAGACTTTGAGAGTTTAACATCCTTGGAGACTTTGAGAGTTTAACATCCTTGGAGACTTTAACAGCAAACATCAATCTTGGGGATGTTCCCTCAACAACACTGAGGGCTATATCCTCAGCACCTCCATTTTAGATAAGAAAGAAGAAGAAGAAGTTTTAGGTTTGTTTTAACGGGAGAGGTGACTTCTATTTTATAGATATAAGCTGATGTATCAGGATCGACAATATTTGATCAAATGTAGAATTTATCTGATTCGTACTTGGAGAATATATTTCAATTGAATCTTAACACGACAAAAGTCTTTATTAAAACGTCCCGTCTTATATAGATTTGTTCTAGAGTCTAAGGTGAAAAGAAAACAATAAGATTATCACTAAACAAATAGGCAATCTCAGCTATGACAGTTTTGATGTTGAAACAACAGCCATTGGATATCTTCTAGACATATTCTTCTCAATTTGTAACAATTTTCTCAAATTATTTTCTGATCTGTAAGAATAAAAGCTTTAATCGGTATTTTCATAAATTTCAAATTTTTAACATAAATAGAATATCCCTTCTCTCTGAAAATTTTAATATTTAGACTGTTTGAATCATTCTAAAGAGGGTATATAGATATATACAATATAGTTTAAAAGTAATCTATAATAAATATTGCTCTGTTGTTCAACCTATACTGATATTGTATTCGAGCTTTTGTGAAAATGACGAGCGTTCTGATTGTCAAAGTATCTTAAGCAAATAAACCCAGTTTATTTTTCTATCGAAGATGTGCCGTTTTTTTTATATGAATCCATAGATGAGTAAATAATCTTGATACTTCTAACGTTGCTACATGGGATGGTGAAAATAAGTTTCAAAGATATTTGGGAAGAAATTTTAACAAAAATCCATAAGAACGAATAAAATAGGATTCTTATGAAACTTTGAATACAAAATTTCGCAGGAAATTTAGCGTAGGCAGCAATTCAATACTGAATTATGACGTTACAGGCTTAACGATTCCATTGCGGGGTGAATACAACATAGCAGAGATTGCAGAACCCATTAACACATATTTTCACTGCAGCGCCCACGCATTGTGCAGTGCAGATTTACTGCGTGGGATGGAAGCAATGCTTCACTAACAGATATAATTGCATTAGATTTGTCCGTAGGGAAATTCTATATTCTTCTAAATACACCTGGTGCCATCATTGATAAAATATGGTGAATAGCTAGCGACTTATTTAACTCTAGCCACACCATATTTCTATACATGTTACAAATCAGTTCAACTTTACATAGTGACTTCCATACACCGCTTGGTTACTTATATTCACTGTAGATATTGAACTTGTGCAAATTTGGAATCTTTCGATCAATTTATCCTTTAAAATATAAATAAAATATTGCTCAAAACTGGATGCTATCCCGGAGTTGTAGTTTTCCAAAATTTCAAATTTTATCTCCATTTTATCTGCGCCAATTATTTATTTGAATATTCAAATCGAAAGTAGCTATTTATGCACATACACATACAGCTTTATCAAGACCACCGGTCTTATACAAATTCACCACAGGAAGAAAGCATAGATGGAGCTCCTATACTCCAGACAGCACAGAACCTAACAGCTTCCAGGTCAAGGAGCTATTTTTATGAGCATTATAATTGTACCTAGAAACTTTAATTCTAATAATATTGTCACAGTAGTGATGATGAAGAGACGTTTAAGATAAACAAATGTTTATTTATAAATAAGATAACACTGGTTATACAGATAAGAACAAAATCATTTACAATAATAATAATACAAATATATATTAAATTTATAAATGAATAAAATAAAGCATCAAGGGCTGCGTATCTTTATTTGAACAAATATATACGAGCTTTCGGGCACATACGCCCTTCTACAGGAATTAATGAAACAATAATCCAACTAGTTTGAAATAAGATTTATATATAATTTAACGTGCACATATCCACGATACACGTGCATATCAACTTGCAAGGTATCCCATCAGACATGTGATATCTTATACTGTGAATGAATTTGTTTTATCTTATTTTATTTAGGTCTATTGAATTATATGCTTCTGGTAAATCAATTCTGCGATTTATACTGTTATATTGTTTGGATACTATTGCTTCAATTATTAATCTTTGATATTTGTTATTGATATTGTTGTAATGTACTTTAGGTTCATTTAAGTTAAATGTGTGTCCTGTTGAATTGGAGTGCTGTACTATTAATGATAATGGGTCATTTCTGTTTATGTTTCTTCTGTGTTCAATGATTCTATTATGTAATTTTCTTCCCGTCTCTCCCACATATTTGGCATTACAATTATTACATTCTATAGAATAAATTACTTCTTTTCTGCTTGATAAATATTCGGTTTGCCTGTTTTTTGTAATCGGGTTTCTTAAGATATCTGATAAGTTGGGAGAGTTGCTATAAGAGGTTTTTATTCCATATTTATCTAGTGCTCTAGAAATGTGGATGGATTTCGGGGAATATGGGATGTAGCAATTCTGCCTGTATATTTTAGTTTTTTGTGCTGACATGTTAGATGTGACCTGTGCCTGATAGAAATGTTTTAAAATAAATGTTTTGGGGTAACCAGCTGATGTCAAATTATGGATAACGGTTTGCGTTTCTTGCGTTTTGTATTGATTTAAAGAACAATGAGTATAAATTATTTTAGTTAATGTTTTCACGGTGTTAATTTTATGACTAATGGGGCAAAATGAATAAAATTTTATATAATTGGGGGTGAATGAAGGTTTGTAGTAAACTGTTGTTTGCAATCTATTGTCTATTTTAATTATTTTAATATCTAAAAATGGCAATGTGAAATTATCTTATTTTTCTATTGTGAAACGTAAGCTATTGTTATAATTGTTGAGTGAGGCTAAGATGTTGGGAATCTGTTTTTCTGTACAAATGCAAAATATATCATCTATATATCGTCTGTATAATATGATGTCTGCTGGATATGATGAAGTGATCCATTTTTATTAAATTTACACACTTAGTAAATTAGATAATAAAAAGGCATATATTGGATTTAATAAAAGATTTATTTTGCCAATGTTTCGGCTGGCTGAACGCCAACCTTTATCGAGGCATTACATCTTTGTATACATGTAATGATGTAATGCCTCGATAAAGGTTGGCGTTCAGCCAGCCGAAATATTGGCAAAATAAATATTTTATTAAATCCAATATATGCCTTTTTATTATCTAATGAATTAAATATGGATTGCTCTATTTTCAAAACACTAAGTAAATAAGAAAAGAAATTTATTATCTACATAATTTATTGAACAATTTGTAAATTCTAGATTAAAAATATTGTCTCAGTGAATAATTTATTTAAATAATATATTATCACTGATTAAAGAAATTAATCTGCCCGTGAATTGATTTGGTCTCACTGCTCTTCCATATACCTTGTTTATTCTTGTTATTAACAAATGAAAACATTAAGACGCGAATCTCTCTTTTCACAAATAAATCAAACTCCAACTGTCCTTACTGCGATGAAACAATATTGTAAGGATAATTGAAGTTAGATTTATTTGTGAAAAGAAACATTAGCGTCTTAATGTTTTCATTTGTTAATAACAATAATAAACAAGATAGAAACATCAGTGGAACCAATTCAATTCACGGGCAGATTAATGTCTTTAATCAGTGATAATTTATTATTTAAATAAATTATTCACTGAGACATTATGTTCATTCTAGAGAGAGAGAGAACTTGAAAATTATTCCATAAATTATGTAAATAATAAATTGATATTTTTATTTACTTACTGTGTGTAATTAATATACCCTAAAAAGCAATATATTGTCACGGTAGAGAAGACAGGTATTCCAAAAGCTCAATTAAAAATAATTTATTAATTAAACTTATATACAGTTGAACCTGTCTATAGCGCCCTCTCTTGGGACTCACCAAAATAGGGTGCTATAGAGAGGGGGTGCTATAGACAGGTCACTTTTAATGTAAATCGCGTCGTACTATGTATTTAAAATCGGGCGCTATAGAGAGAGAGGCGCTATTTAGAGGGAGCGCTATAGACAGGTTTAACTGTATTTCAAAATGTGTCAATTAATTTTACAAGTGGTCATTTACAAGCATGGTAAGGGGTGATGACTAGGCAAATATTTATGATGATAAACAACAGAGTATTCAAAATAATTATTCTGTGGAAATATTCTCAAAATATAACATACTTCATATATAAACTTTTAGCATATTTTTCATCTCATTATGGCTATGCTATTTGTCAACTTGAAAAACCAATTTGAGAATATTCAGAGAGGTATTTTGAAAGAAGTGAAAACTTCGGAGAAATTCGTTAATAACATTTTAAAATAGCTCGGCTTGAGAGGTTTCTGAGAAAGGTTGCCCGGAGGCTTTCACTTTTTTCCCTTTAAGGATCATTAGCTGATTTGTTTACTGGAATTTGTTTAATTTTTTTTTTTTTTTTGTGTAGGCGTGTGTCAATATAGGTTACCTTAGAATTCTTATTTGAAGAGTTCTGTTACTTTTTGAGATGAAACTTTGGTTCGAAGTACTAATAGCCTTAGTTTTTTCTTATTTTGGGAATTCAAAATGAAATAAAGACATTTTTATTCCGTATTGTTGTTATCATTTTAGTCATTCACAGACCAAAAATATTTTATTATATTAAACTGTCACTTCTCTGTAATTTATTTATGCCAGAACGATACTTGTCATGGAATCTGTCATCGAAGATAATAGCCTTCATTGCAAGGACTAGAATTACTTCAACTCTAGATAGAGAAAGTCATATTCTCATCATCAAAAAGGAAAATATTCACTGCAGGATTTGTGGAAATATGATATTTGATGAAATCTCCCACTATATCATAGAATGCAAATATTTAGGTGAAGAAAGAGAAAAAAACTCTTAAAGACACCTTCTGGAGACTTAGCAACCCACTGAAGACGCTGAGAACTATTTCAGAAAAGAAAAATATAGCAATAGAACTCTATAATTTCTACAGAACAATTGTAAATAGATTCATACACAAAATAGATAGTGAGGAAAGTTTTAGAACAGATGTCTAAATAAATCCCTTTTCAAACAAAGACTCGCGTGCACAAGGGGAAAGGGAGAGGAATTACTGTATTGTTTTGTTGTTGTGTGGCGAATCCATACAGGGCAATGGGCACTAATAAAAGCCTTTTTGTTGTTGTTGTTGTATATTAAACTGTCATTTTATTCTCATTTTAAGTATTCAAAATAATGTCACGTAGAGAATTAGGAAAGACAAATTTCAGGATGAAACGACAATTTATTTAAGGTACAAACACAAAGTCAACATTTACAAGATACAAGATAAGCAATGAGGAAAGTTTCCAGAGTAACAAAACAAAAAGATATATAAATATCAAAAAATTAATAATCAGATAATAAAATATATTCAAAATTCGAAACTATTATAGACGCTTATGATTCTTTTTAAAAATAAACCATTTCTCCTGCCCCTACTGCAAAGGAAATTGTTTATTTTTTAAAAGAATCATAAGCGTCTATAATAGTTTCGAATTTTGATAACAGATGGCGCGCTAATGCATAATAATATAATATAATCAATATTTTGCTACAAAATAATACAGATTTAAGAATTCTATCTTCGCATGTTATATTTTCCTCATTTTAATACTAAAATGGAAGAAAGACTTTCTCACACACAAATTCCATCTTCTCATCTGGATACTAAATTACTACTTCATTTATCCAGAAGACTTAGTTTATAGCGACACAATTTATTACCGCGACATCTGCACTCATGGACAAAGCTTAAGTAAGTGGAATGTCTTTGATGTCGGTCGTCTGCTTTTTTTAAGGAGACAGAAGCAATTTTGTTCATACTTTGTTATCTCGTGTGTCTTCAATAATCATCAAATATCTTTCCGAGTCCTTGTCTGAATCCCGATATACATGCTAAAAGGTAAAACTTCCTTAAGTTTTTTCCAAGAGTGTATCATTCAGAGTTATTGTCTGAATCCCGATATACATGCTAAAATATACAAATTCCTTAAGTTTTGTGCATGAGTGTATCATTCAGAGTTATTGCCTGAATCCCGATATACATGGTAAAAGGTATAACTTCCTTGAGTTTTGTTCATGAGTGTATCTCTTTCAGAGTTATTGTCTGAATCCCGATATACTAGCTGAAAGGTACAACTTCCTTAAGTTTTGTTCATGAGTGCATCATTTTGAGTTATTGTATGAATCCCGATATACTAGCTGAAAAGTACAACTTCCTTAAGTTTTTTTCATGAGTGCATCATTCTGAGTTATTGTCTGAATCCCAATATACATGCTGAAAGGTACAACTTCCTTAAGTTTTGTTCATGAGTGCATCATTCTGAGTTATTGTCTGTATCCCGATATACATGCTGAAAGGTACAACTTCCTTAAGTTTTTTTCATGAGTGCATCATTCTGAGTTATTGTCTGAATCCCAATATACATGCTGAAAGGTACAACTTCCTTAAGTTTTGTCCATGAGTGTATCATTCAGAGTTATTGTTTGAATCCCGATATACTAGCTGAAAGGTTCAACTTCCTTAAGTTTTGTCCATGATTGTATCATTCATAGTTATTGTCTGAATCCCGATATACATGGTAAAAGGTACAACTTCCTTGAGTTTTGTTCATGAGTATGTATAATAAATTAAAGAACTTAGTATGGATTATTTTTCATAGTGAAAAGCTGTGGTGAACGCGACAAGCCTTTTGCCAATTTGATACACCACACTGCTCTAATATAGAATTAGACCATTCTGTCCATGTAACCGCCACACACAGTCTATGATTGGAATATTCAAGAAAACTAGGAACACAATATTTAAAGCCTGAGTAGGACATAACTTATCTTAATGTCAGAAAGCATAATTTATTTTTAACGAATTAAATGAGCAAATATTCATATTGGTTCTTTTATAGTTACCATGCGGGGGTGGGTGGAAGGATGGTCCAAACTGTTGGTTTTCGACCGCTACGACCCGGGTTCGATTCCCGAATTGAGGACTTTTTTCTGATTAAAAAAATGCTCCAATGGCCCCCGAATATTGCAAAAGTACAACCTTACCAGCGAGTACAAGTACCTAAACGGGGCTCTGACACATTTGTAAGTGCAAAGTCGAACTGCTTTTCACATGTGTAGACATGTGGTGCACTTACAGTAAAAGCAGTCGTCTACTTCTACCCACCATTATATCATGGCCTGTACCTCGTGTAATAGGGATAAGCAAAATAAATACTAAGCATTATTTCTAAAACATTTTTATTTGAAGTGTATAGAATTATTACACACAAGTTCACTTATAATTAGTGAGAGAGTGTTTAATGATGATTATTTATAAAATTTAAATTGCACAAGGTTCCTAAAAATATATTTTAAAATCCTATATATTTTAAAGCTGCTTAAAATATTATTTAAAATGTTCTAGGAATATTTCTCCAAGAATTATTTAAGTTTTACGTAGTTGTGTGGAGAAAGTGAAGAGTAAATTAAAAAACACAACGTAAATTTACATAACGCTTTAAATTATTTTGATTCTAATAATTAAACGCAATTTTACCACACGTCACCCGGTTACAAAAGAAAACACAATTTCAGGTTTTTGTGAGCTCCACAATTACCTCAGGAGAAGATTTAGTTTCAGAGAATGTTTAGACAATTTTCTCTCTGGGAATATTTAAATTCTGGGCTGGAATTCCATTGCTGGTATAATTGATGTCTAGAGGAATATTTGGACTGGTCTTCAATGTCCATAGGAAAGATATGGGGTAACCGGTGTACCATCGTTTAGTTTCCATTATATCTGTGCCATAGAAATGCCCATTCCAATGCTGGGATAATTGATGTCTAGGGGAATATTTGAACTGGTCTTCACTGTCCATAGAAAAGATATGGGGTAACTGGTGTACCATAGTTTGGTTTCCATTATATCTGTGCCATAGAAATGCCCATTCCAATGCTGGGATAATTGATGTCTAGGGGAATATTTGAAATGGTCTTCACTGTCCATAGAAAAGATATGGGGTAACTGGTGTACCATAGTTTGGTTTCCATTATATATGTGCCTTAGAGAAACACCCATTCCCACTCTGGAATATTTGATGTCTATAAGTAGATTTGGACTGTCCTGAACGCTACTGTCCATAGGAAGGCTATGAAGTAACTGGTATATCATAGTTTAGTTTCCATGATATCATCTGTGCCTTAGAAACACCCATTCCCACTCTGGAATATTTGATGTCTATAAGTAGATTTGGACTGTCCTGAACGCTACTGTCCATAGGAAGGATATGGGGTAACTGGTGTATCATAGTTTAGTTTCCATGATATCATCTGTGCCTTAGAAACACCCATTCCCACTCTGGAATATTTGATGTCTATAGGTAGATTTGGACTATCCTGAACGCTACTGTCCATAGGAAGGATATGGGGTAAGCGGTGTATCATAGTTTAGTTTCCATGATATCATCTGTGCCTTAGAAACGCCCATTGCCACTCTGCAATATTTGATGTCTATAGGTACGAGTAGATTTGGACTGTCCTGAACGCTACTGTCCATAGGAAGGATATGGGATAACCGGTGTATCATAGTTTAGTTTCCATGATATCATCTGTGCCTTAGAAACACCCATTTCCACTCTGGAATATTTGATGTCCATAGGTAGATTTGGACTGTCCTGAACGCTACTGTCTATAGGAAGGACTTAAAATGGGCGGCGCACCATAGTTTCCATTAGGCCGTGTGTCTTAGTATGTCCATCGGTATAACTCTGACTTGGCTAACACCATTTCTTAGCCCGTAAACCTTGTCATATAAAATAAAATCCAAGTTCTTTCAATCGCTAATTCTTTCATTCTATAAGCTTTCGGGAAATTTATTTTTTCCACGAATACACACGAGACGTAAAACAGTATCCTATGTACAAACAGTCTTCTTTTAATTTAGTTACAATAATTTGAATCTCTTACGTCTATATAGTGTTTCAACTCTTTGATTTTATTCAATTCAATTTTAGTTTGAATCTCAATGGGATCTGTTTTTAATCCTTTTGTCTCCAATTTGTTTGGCCTGAAGAAAAGGATTCCTCCCTGAAGACTCGCCTCGTTCTAATTAAGATATTTATTATGGTAGATCAGCTGTTGATGACCCGTAGTTACTATGGCATGAGTGTCAGAGAGAAAATGGTTCTACAGGCTACTAACCAAAGTGTATGATTTTCGAGCCCAAAAATGGATGTAGCAAGCAGACAAACTGCAATACACTATAGCAAAGTACCAAGGTGCTTTACGCCACCTAGGATGTTCAAAAAAGTTTAGATTCCCCAGGCTAAAGAAATTTAGAAAGAGACAGGTGTTGGTTTTGTGTGAGGTGAAATTTTAAATATTCTTAAAGCTTTAGAATATGTTGGAGTAAAGAAAGTGGACAAAAGATCGACCTGGAGTGGACACTGCAGGTCAAGGAGAAGACAAATGTCACCAGCCCCGCCCTCTGGTGACAAGTCGGGCGACAAAACTTGACCCTGCTGACGTCTGGTAATTTGGAGGTGTCAACTTGTCTCCTGACTTGTCCGTAGCTTGCAACCACATTCTTGGCTGCTGTTGTTCTGGCAGCTCTTTGGCCGATTGTATCCAACACTATGTCTCTTTATCTCTCTTTTTATCTACGTTTATTTATCACAATATATATTTTAGTAGAATGTGAATTAATTAATTCTATAATTGATTTCCTTGAATATTTTAATAGAAATATTATCCGTATAACTGTCCTTTTTATATCTGATAAATAATTAAATACGCTCAAATGACAAATTTTTATTTTGATGTCGCCGATCATCTGTTTTTTGAAGAAGACAGGCAATTTTGTTCCCATTTGGGTTATCTCGTGTGTCTTCAATAGAGGTCACTGTGTATCAAATATCTTTCAGAGTTATTGAATGAATCCCGATATACATGATATACATGCTAAAAGGTACAACTTCCTTAAGTCCATTAGTATATTTAAAATATATATATATATATCACCAGTATCCAGCTTTGTTTTTCTTTCTTCTGATGCTTCACTATTCGAATCTCTCTAAAAGATATTGCACTTTCTCCTTCTTAAACACTGTGAGATGATTCACTAAAACAGCTGAGAAATCAAATCAATCCATCAAATCAGTGTGTAAATTGGCGCGTTTAAAGAACACCATCATACGATAGCAACAACTTGATTTAGCAACGCCATCTGTCTTTAAAAAGATGAACTTATTGAACTGACCTCGTATACCATGAAAGAACTGATAGGATAACCATGGTATATAGAAGTGTGACATCGCTTGTACAAGGATTACCTTACACTTTGCACTTACCATTTCCACATTGCCACATCAGCCTAGGTCAGAGGTCGGTAAACTGTGGCTCGCGAGTCACATGAAGCTTTTTGGATGTGAAGCTGCGGCTCTTTATATACACCCATACCTCGCTTTGCGTCGGGGTTACGTTCCAAAAAAACACGACGCAAATTGAAACGACGCAAAGTGAAAATATGTGAAGGCGCAATCAAAAACAAAGGTGTTGCCATATTTTAGGGGTATAAAATTGAAGACTCGAATCCAAAACAACGCAACTTCGAAAATCTAACGACGCACAGTGAAAATCAGTAAAAATTAAGCAGCGACGCAACTTCGAAAAAAACGCAAAACGAAACGACGCAAAGCGAGGTATTGGCGTAGTTCCATATGTAAATATTATTTATGCGAGAATATACTATTTATTGTTATCAATAAACACATTTTGTGGCTCTTTAGAACTTTGAAATTTTGTAAATTGTAATTTTTGACTCGTTCGACTCAAAAGATTGCCGACACCTGGCCTGGTGGTATAATATTTTGTATGGCCAAATTTGCTAATAAGCTTGAAGTATTGTAATAATGGGATGCGTCGTGGATTATATTTTATATATTCACTTTTAATATTACCAGTGATTGTATTAAAAGTTAAGAAACATTTTACGTTTTTTACTGAAGGTGGATTTGATCACTGACCCGTGTGTTCCATAACCCAACTCGTCAGACTATCATATAGAGAAATTAAGCACTTTCAGGAATACACTGAAATCCCGACAGAGAATTGGTATGGCACATACAACTATCATATTATAATTGTTTAATAAAATCAATAAAGCATCAAGGTTTCTTGTACAATTTTTATTTCTCAAACTTTCAGCCCTCCAACGAGAGTATCATACTGACTAAACGTGTAGGATATATATTTATATATATGTTGTTGTTGTTGTTACTTATTCCTCAAGTCGTTTAAACAATCTCCATTAAGTTCCATTGTCTCAGCTTTTCTATTATAGTCCTGGGGTTTTCCCATATTTATATATATAAATGCTGATTATTTTACATATTTCAACTATATATATATAATATTAAGATAATATACATATTTACATATTAGAATTGTATACACGTTTTTACTTTATTCTCACTTCATATTTTCACTGGGATTTGTGGAGGAAGGAAACAGCCTGTCGTCTTTCGACAACTACCATCGTGGGTCGAATCAAACATTGTTTGAAATTATTCTATGTTATAATTTGGGGTATGCTAGTTCCCTCCATCGAGCACCTCCCCAGATGGAAGATAAGGTAAAGCCTCCCAGAAATAGTTGGTACCAGGGAAATAAGGGGTAGACCAAAGACTGTGGCAGGTTCCCTGTCACTGTATCAGCTCCAGAGTAACACATGGTCTTTGGTAAGCTCCAGGGGAAGAGATCGAGGGGAAGGAGACGACAGGGATACACAGGCGATCAAAACAATGGACTGGACGACACATCTACGAGGAGATGAAGAGAATGGCGGGAAGTATGGAAGGACCATGTGGCCCACCCTCAGAAGACGAAGGCACTGAAGGAGGGAAGTATGGAGAGACCATGTGGCTCACCCTCAGTAGAGGAAGGCATTGAAGAAGGGAAGTATGGAGAGACCATGTGGCCCACCCTCAGTAGAGGAAGGTATTGAAGGAAGGAAGTATGGAGAGACCATGTGGCCCACCCTCAGTAGAGGAAGACATTGAAGGAGGAGGAGGATAATTTATATACGTTGAAATATAGAATACAGATGTGTTACTAACGTCCCCACATTAGGGTTTGAAGTAATATCCCACCTGCTAATAATTTGATTATTTTTCCTGGATTGTCAAACATATCCTGTTTTGTGGCTTGGATAAACTCAATGGGATGTCGGGGACTGAAACCATCAGTTTTTCACCTTGTGCATGTTTGTAATGTCTTGATATTAGTCCGCAGTCACTGTTCGTAGGAGATTAATAGAATCACCGAATACCGTGGTCAATTTAGATGAGAAAAGCTAAGGCTAAAACTCGGCTGATTCCACACTAGCTTTTTCAATGATACACTAACCTATGACGGTGGATTCTGTGGCCACTGGACATGCGTCGGACCAAGAGGCTGTTGGGATCTGCATTGCTTAGAGTATAGGAGCTCCATCTATGATTCCTTCTTGTGGTGAATCTGTATAATAACGGTGGTCTTGATAAAGCTGTGTGTAAACGACATTTGAAAATGATCCCGCACGTGTTTCTTTTGGATGAAAAAACGAAAATAATTTCAAGGAGAAATAACGATTATTTCTAACCTTAGGGATGAGGTATGAAAGGATGAATTGTGAAGAGTAATGATAAACGTAGAAATAAAAGTGTCCAGGGATGGGAATCGAACTCACAGTGTTCCGCTTACCGGGCAGATGCCATGTACACTAGGTTACCCTGTGTGTGTACATTTTTGGTATGTCTTGATATTTCCTGTAAACTCAGGATACTTGAGATGTTCTATCTTTGAATCTGGTAATTATCGCGACTGTTCCTCTCTATTTAAAACATACCAAATGGAAGAAAGCTATTTTTACACTATATAAAACAGTATGATTATAAGGGAATTAGATTCAGAATGCAGCTTCCTCTTTATCTAGATACATTTTCCCCAGCTAATGATCTAGATAAATGGCTTATGTGTCTACAAATATATTAAATATAGATGAAATAATTATTCCTGTCACTAATTGATGCAAAATTAATGCCATTGACTTCACATTAGGTTATTAATTGGTTAGGACGGATCCTTTCTGCAGATTTTACAATTAACTTGGTTGGACGAAGGGTCGTCTTCATGCTTCATCCTATTGGGTCGATGAATAACCCTTGTGTGGCCTTTTTTGATACTTTTTTTCCTTTAAAAATGAGCGTTTTGTGTATTTTTAAATATAAATATAATTTATTCTTGTTGTTAATGAAAAAATAAATACACTCATGAACAAAACTTAGTGGAAAGTCTTTTTTATCTCTCTCGCCGGTCGTCTGTTTTTTTTTTTTAAGGAGACAGAAGATGTTTTGTAAAACGAAAATTAAAATTATACCGCGAATGTTTCTTTTAAAAATCGAATTTATTTTCAAAGAGAAATAGCGACATTTCTAACTTTGAGGATGAGTTATGGAAAGGTGAAACATGAAGAGTAATAAAGAACGGAAAAATAAAAAGTGTCCAGGGGCGGGAATCGAACCTACACCCTTCTGCTTACCGGGCAGGTGCCTTGTCCACTCGGCTACCCTGGACGTATTTTTCCGTTCATAACTTGTATTTAAAGTAACATTTAAAATACAATATAACGCGGCTGATGATTGTAAAACGAAAATTAAAATTATACCGCGAATGTTTCTTTTAAAAATCGAATTTATTTTCAAAGAGAAATAGCGACATTTCTAACTTTGAGGATGAGTTATGGAAAGGTGAAACATGAAGAGTAATGGAGAACGGAAAATAAAAAGTGTCCAGGGGCGGGAATCGAACCCACACCCTTCTGCTTACCGTGCAGGTGCCTTGTCCACTCGGCTACCCTGGACGTATTTTTCCGTTCATAACTTGTATTTAAAGTAACATTTAAAATACAATATAACGCGGCTGATGATTGTAAAACGAAAATTAAAATTATACCGCGAATGTTTCTTTTAAAAATCGAATTTATTTTCAAAGAGAAATAGCGACATTTCTAACTTTGAGGATGAGTTATGGAAAGGTGAAACATGAAGAGTAATGGAGAACGGAAAAATAAAAAGTGTCCAGGGGCGGGAATCGAACCCACACCCTTCTGCTTACCGGGCAGGTGCCTTGTCCACTCGGCTACCCTGGACGTATTTTTCCGTTCATAACTTGTATTTAAAGTAACATTTAAAATACAATATAACGCGGCTGATGATTGTAAAACGAAAATTAAAATTATACCGCGAATGTTTCTTTTAAAAATCGAATTTAGTTATCTTTTGCTTAAAATATCTGGGCTCAGCTGACCCGGCTGATAGCACCCTATAAGAACCTATGATCTAAGAATATGGATGAGCAGCGTCTGTACTCCATGTACAAAAACAAATATTCTGGCTTATTCTTTCTCGTTAGAACTTTGAATACCTTTCTTTATAGGAGTTAAAGTTTAAATGGGAATTGATCAAATATGTTTAATATTATATTGCTTCAAAACTTCCTTATTAACAGAAATACAAAGACAAGGTTCTAGGACTATGGCTAGTACTATAGATAGATCTGTGCCCTCCCCTAGTTGTCTGCCAGATGGGCAGTAAAGCTGTCAGCCTGATTTGGCAACCTGATTTATCGCGTATCGATCCATCCTGATGATTCTCCTTTTCTTAGAACGCAGGCGGCAAGTGGGCGTCTTCTTATTTCTTATCTCCATTCACAATCATAAAAACAACCATCATGATTGGGTGAAGTAGAATGCGTCTACCTTTTTTATTAAGACTGGGAGAACTACTCAGTAACAGGCTGACTTAACTTCAATATAAAATGGCTGCCTTTGACATGAGGAACCGATGCCTTGTGTAGCCGCTCCTAACATGGAGTACAGACGCTGCTCATCCATATTCTTAGATCATAGGTTCTTACAGGGTGCTATCAGCTGGGCCAGCTGAGCCCAGGTTTTTTAAGCAAGCTTATTACTGCTCCCCCTCCTCCTTTTTCATCCGGGCTTGGGACCGGCAAAGACGGAGTTGGAACTGAACGTGAATGCATCAAGACACCCCTTGTCTTGAAACCTATAAACTCTTGAGTTATAAATAAAAATCTTATCAAACGTTCACCTATCTATAGGTAGAATTTATAAAGGTAAAAACCGCAATACACTCATGGACAAAACTTAATGAACATTGTGACTGCTGTGATAGAGATACATGTAGACATCTGAGGCTCTTCATTGGACACGACAACAACAAACTTCTACTATTCTTACTCCGATGAAAAATATAAGGAGGGTTTGTCTCATCAATCAGCGGTTTCGCCAATTTAATCTACCAGAACGCTTTTTAGATCTCTAATACTGTATTCGACGATTCTGCTTATATACGCTGTAATGAAGTGTGGAATCTTAGAAATGGTATTCAAGCAACTTTAGACATAATCTTTATTACAGTAGAATTACACATAAACATTGTATCAAGCAAAATAAATACGTTACACATGGATTACCTTCATATCTAAGGAAACCAATAAATAGTTGTAGGATAGAATAGTTAAAATTAATTTTAAAATGAAGATTCCATTTATACAACGATATAAAAGAAATTTTCTTGAATCCTTATTGGCTAAACCACTCTAATTGTACAAGTATTTAATTAATGGTCGCTAGGAGGTCTCTCATTGTGTGTATAATCCAGTTCATTAATTTCATTAAAAGCTTAACTTATCTCAAACTCATTTATTTTTTAATCAAATCGGCTCTCCTTAATTGCAAACTAACAAAAATCAATTATTTTAGAAAACTAATTAAGTTTAGCATATACATACAGTAGCAATCAATTCTGTCCATTTGTTATTAATAATCAAATGGGAAGTTTTTCTCTTTTTTTACTCTCAATTCTTTTTTTTTTTGTTTGATGAAAGATTTGCCTTACTAACTTAATTGGTGAATATGAAATTGAAATTTGTTTCAGTTGGTTTTTTTTATATGAAAATTACATGAAGAATATTAAATAAATTTCTAAAAATGTACATTAATATATTTTATATTAATATATTTAAACCTAAGTGGGCTTTTTGTCTGAAATTTCCAGTTTTGGAGTTGTGGCTTTATGGTCATCTTAACATTCGGTATTGCGTTGTAGGGTGATGGATTGAAATCTATAGTTTTAATGTATTTTTTAACGGGAGAGGTACTTTGTATGGTATATTGTAGCGAAGTATTTATTAATTTTTTAACAGAGTATCATTTTTGATGTTTATATTTTGCTACTCTGTAAACTTCCCTCTTTGCTTATCTTTTGCTTATCATTCATAGCTTGTTCTTGCCTGAAATAAATTACGGTGTCATCCTGAAATCTTTCCTAATTTTCCACGTGGCAATATTCATTTATTTATTTAAATTGGGGCTTTTGTCTGGATTTTCCAAATCTGGAGTTGTGGCCATCTTAACATTCGGTATTGCGTTGTAGGGTGATGGATCGAAATCCATAGTTTTAATGTATTTTTAACGGGAGAGGTACTTTGTTTGGTATATGAATATCATCTTCCTGTAACTTTATACTATATATATGTTGTAATATATTCCAATATATACCTATATATTCTATATCCCCATGTGTTTTATGGTTATAATGTAATTGCCAAGTTGACAGATATAAAATTTCGAGTGAGTGACAGTCGGCGCAAGTGGAGGAAAAAGGTCCGAAAAACAAGTCGGGTTTCCAGGTGTGCCCCTTTCTTGCTCAAACAGAGTAGTCCGCTTTGAGACAAGATGATTGACAGACCCCTCTTGACAGAAATCCCATGACCAGTGTCGGCTTCACTTACTCTCTCGCCATCTCTGTAGTGACATCAAACATGTCTCGTTCTTTTGTATAATCCAAATTCCACACCTGAACCCACTCTAATCATTGTGACTACCACGACTGCAACCAACATGCCACATTACAGTCATCCAACAGAACAACATACTATCATAATATCATATAATCATATTTATCATAATATCACATGTTAAAATGCATCTTATTTTTCAATAAAGACAATATGTGTATAAGTATAAGGAGAGGAAGGTTGGCTTGTCAGAACAACCCTATTCAACCACCTGTCCTGCTTTCTTAAAATAGGCATTCGGCGAGTTACGTCCAGTTCCCCCCCCCCCCCCCCCCTCCCTTAAGGGTAACTATTTTAGCCTACTGAAAATAGTTTAAAAGAACCTGAAATTGATGATCTAGACACAGTTCCTTTTAAGGCGGTCTCGACGCCAGTTGTTCCCAGGGTGGTTCTCGGACACTTTATCTTTCCTTTCCTATCTACTTCTCACGGGTGTTTGTTCCTGGATCCTGTTGTCTCCTGTGTGTTCTTACTACTGTTCACACAACCCACGACTGCTTTGAAAATCACCATTTATGTATAAAGCCGTAATCAGGTAGTATGTATAAAGTCCATTTTATTCGTCCGTTCATTGTCCCTCCTTTTCTCAACATGTATATTGATGTATTCGAAGTTTAATATATTTATGTCGCCGTTGTGTAGATTTCCAGCGAACCCAGTCGTTCCCTGTCGTTCCACCGTTTCAGTCGTTTCACTGCATTGAGACCATTTTAAAACTGGTCAATGATAGAGTAAAGAGGCTCCGGAGAGGTAAAACTGGCATAAGATAGATTATAGAGGTTTCAAGGAGGTAGAATTAGCCTAGGATAGAATATAGAGGCTCAAGGTAGGGTAGACGTAGGATAGAGTATAGAAGCTCTGGTGAGTAGAGCTGTTCTAAGATATAGAAGCTCCAGGGATAAGAATTGGCCTAGGATAGAGTATGGAGGCTCCGGGGAGGTAGTGTAGACGTAGGATAGAGTATAGAGGCTCCAGGTAGGGCAGACGTAGGATAGAGTATAGAGCCTTCGGGGAGGTAGAGCTGTCCTAAGATAGAGTATAGAATCTACAGGTAGGTAGAGTAGAAGTAGTAAGAGTATAGAAGCCCCGCGGAGGAAGAGTAGACGTAGGAGAGTGCCCCGGGGAGGTAGAGCCGGGGTAGAGGAGGATGCAGCCGTTCCGATCAATCCAGGAAAGGACGTTGACCTCTGCCAAGTCATCCCAAAACTTGCTAACAGATGGCGCGCATCCGTCCAATCGATACACACGAGGTAAATGCCCTTAATATTTAGGAGCTCAGCTACTCGAAGCTTTACTCTGTGATATTTTAATATTCACAGAGGGTTTGAAACCATTCTCTCTTGATTACTCTTGTGGACACACGTACAGCTTTCATTGGATGGGATAGATAAATGCTAATTACCAACACTCACTGACACACTTGCCTCCTTTTGTATGTCCTCTACATAATTCCTTCGTTCTATGAACCTACCTAAGACACAGTCTCTCTTTCCTAATTCTTATTAAAGATTAATAATAATTTTATATATTACTATTATATCATTAGATATGTTATATATAATTTGTATAATATCAAGATGTATAATTTCTTTTCGCCAAAATAAATATGTAAATATGTTAAGCCTGTGTTAAAATTTATATATGCAAATTCATCCATCTATAAAAACTGTACAAAAATAAACGTGGCAGACATCGCGGGCGAATGCTACGGCACGTCGCGGGTGCGCTGCTCACTTGGCTGGTACTAATTATTGGGGATTGTAAGTATAACGGTTGCACCTTTCCATTCGATCACGACATATATTTATATATTATCAACATATATAGTCACGACCGTCTTTCCACCGTCAATTCCTCAATTCCTCATCGCTGTCACGGATGCGCGCGCATCATCATTATGATCATTATCATTATCTAATGATAATAATAATTATTATTATTATTATATTATTATTATTATTATTTTATTATCAACATATATAGTCACGACCGTCATGGGCGGCCGGTTCTGTCACGGATGCGCGCGCATCATCATTATGATCATTACCATTATCTAATGATAATAATAATAATAATAATAATTATTATTATTATTATTATTATTATCCCTATATATAGTCACGACCGTCATGGGCCGGTTCTGTCAGGGATGCGCACGCACAGGGAGGTCACGTGCTCGCCGGCAGCCAACGGGCGCGCGCCGCCGGCATTATGTATAGATTATAAACACAAGGTAATAAGGCCAAATAAAAAATAGTGTGTGATAAGGCACAAATTGGATTATCTACTTATATAATTGCCTTATTCTCTCTGTGTGAAGTTCACTGTGTGAAGTTCACGGATAGATTTTGGTCAGAATGGATAAAATAAAAAAAGTGTCAAGGGATGGGAATCGAACCCACGACCTTCCGCTTACCGGGCAGATGCCATGACCACTAGGCTACCCTGGACATATTTTTCCGTTGACAATTTTATTTTTATATTTTCAAGACACACACAGTTTGGGGCGGGACCTTTCACAAGAGAGACATCCACGGCGCCAATTTATAATTGTAACGAATAGTATTTTAATTAAAACATTTTTAAAATATATACGCACTCGGGTAAAACCCGGGCGTTGCCCGGGCCATTCGTCTAGTATAATCTAAAATGCAAATATTTTATTTTTTAACAACATGTATTTTATTTTCATCATTGACTATTCTTTTATTTTTGACCATAGATTTAGAATACGTTTTGAATATTTGTTGTAAATATGTATAGTTAATCTACCTATTTTTTAATTCACGAATATAGACTTCATTTTATAAATTCTATATTACTGTGATAAATATTTAATGTGTGTAATTATTTTCAAGTAATTGAGAATAACACACACACACAAAAGCCTTTATTAGGGACTTTCCCCATACAGATTCTCCCAATTGGGTAAGGTAATAATCATCTTGTGTTATTTACATAGAAATTGAACTGGCTTTACTCTTCTCAAAGTCATTCAATTGTTGACTGGTCCTTACATGATGATGATCTAAAATATTTATAGTAGGCTATTGCCTTAGATTTGTTTGCTGATATTTTTTAAAACAATACGTAGGGTGAAGTGTTGGTACATTTAATTTGTTGATATAGGGCCTTCCTTTCTGCATCAAGGGCTGTACAATTAAGCAGGTAATGGGGGAGTTCTTCAGTAATTTCCTTGTCACAGTGTACATATTAAGTTTTTGGCCTCAAACGTCAGAACGTGTTTTTTTTTTGAAGACTGTAAATAGTATTCTCGATTGAGCTATACATCGTTTGACTGGTAAAGGGAAATCATCGGTTAGGTAGAATTCTGTTTCTATTGAGGTATGGAAATTTTATAATGTGGATAAAGTTTTGAATTTCTTATTCTTGATTGGTCTTCTTGTATCGATTGATCTGACATTGTCCTAATAATCAAAGGAATATAACTTTGCAATATATTGTGATCCGAGCATCCAATAAGCCACGAGAAACCGGCGTTATTTAGCGTATTTGTTAAACTCTTTGTAAATCCAATATTTTGTCTTGTAGAGGTATAAACATCCCACAACTGAGCAAAACAGATTGAAGGTAATCTCGTAGTGTCCATGTGATTGAGAATAAAAGCTACTTGATAAGTAAATAACTTTATTTCCTTTTTCACGACTGCACCTTCAATTCTCTATCTTTTTCAGCAACAAAACAAAATATTCATAACATATATATATTCTTGAATATTGAGAATTCAATTTGGAATTATTAATTAAAAGGCTTATTTTGGATCAAAAAAAGAAATTCATATATTACAGAATAAATATTTCGCTTGACTATATGCCTATATAGAGACCCTGTCGAAGATAGGGGTATAGCCTAGCGAAATATTGGATTCTGTAATAATTAAATGAATGACACAGCAATTTATTTAAGGCAAACACAAAATCAACATTTATAAGATATAAGATAAGCAATGAGGGAAGTTTTCAGAGTAGCAAAATATAAATATCAATATAAAAATTAATAATCTGTACATCAAATATAATAAATACTTTGCTACAGCATATATATATGTAATGAGTTGAGTTACTGTTGACTCTTGTAGAATCCTGTCGATTAACTTTGTGATGAAGTATCCAGTTGACTTAAACTATGTGATGGGATCCGAGAGGAACAGTCAGGATGGGGAGTTTTCCAGTACCTCTCTGCACCTTGGAAGACCTTTTACAGTTCTCACAAAGTACAGGCAGTCGTGGTCGAGGCAGAGTGGAAAGCTTGGGAATGTCCACACAAAAAACGAAGACACAGTTGCACTAAGAAAGTTCCGTGCACAGATAAAAGTTGAGCTAGGAGCGAAAGATGAAGAGATAGAAGATTTCTTACTGACTACATGGTGGATGAGGAGGACCTTGGTGACAACCGACGTGGGCTTGCGCTGAGGTGAACTAACTGTCAAGTGACTGTAAAGTGACTGTATTTATAGGTTAAGACGGGAGGCCTTATGCGACAGGGGCCGTTTCTTAGAAAGGGGGCTTTGCATGTCACCAGATGTGAGAGGGGGCTTTGCATTCCACCAGATGTCAAGAGTGTGGGTGGTCTGGCCCATTTTTAGACCTTGTTGTGGAAATTCTAAATCCATCTCGATTTTAACGTTATGACTTCTATCTCTTGCTTAGCTCAACTCTTAATCTATTACAAATTTTTATTTATTTATCCTGTTTGTACAAATTGCATTACATATGATGATGTAAAGACACATGTCAATAATGCGTATAATCATTTACAGATGTGTTTCTATTATACAACATTAAAATCTTGTCATAAGTTATATACAATATGGGATTGTTGGTTTAAATTACCATATATATATATATTAAAAATAAAAAGTGCATATCCTGACCAGGAGCACATGTGCTCTGCCATCCGAAAAGCACATGTGCTCCTGGTCAGGATATGCCCTTTTTTTTAATATCAGCACCTGACCTTTTTATTTTTTATTTTTTTACATATATATATATGTCATAATTCGGAAATATAAATAAAATGGCCTGTGTGGAATTACAAGGAAAAAGGGAAGATAGCCGGGTTAAAACAACCCCCTTGGTAAACAAGTTTCAAGTCTTCATTCTCCCCTAGGGAATTTATCTTACTCAAATCGGTTTAAAAGCGGCTGGATGTGATAAGAAAGGTCAGTTCTCACCGAGGTGGTCTTGACACTAGTTGTTCTAGGGGTTGATCCCGGACCTTCTATCTTTTCTTCCCGATCTATTTCCTCACGGGGCCTCTGGATCCTGTGTGCCCTTATCACCCATCACTCAACCACCACGACTGAAACCAATATGCCACACTACAGTTATCTAACAGCAACAACAACTACATTACTACATATATATATATAGAGAGAGAAGGAAATTTTGCCAATAGCATATTGATCTATATAAAAATAAAGATAGCTTATCCTGTTAAAATAGAGGCTAATATAGAAGGAGATAAGTTTAATGTCTTTTTTGACGGTAGGTAATCATTATTTTATCAACGAAATACTTACTGATGAAACATACAAGATATTAGAAACACTCATTGACAAAACTTTAGGAAGATTTACCTTTTAGCATGTATATCAGGGATCAGACAATAACTCTGAAAGATATTTGATACACAGTGATCTTTATTGAAGACACGAAGTTTGAACAAAATTGCCTCTGTCTCCTTAAAATAAAACAGATGACTGGCGACATTAAACATTTTCAACTTCCTTGAGTTTTGTCCATGAGTGTATTTTAACTTTGAATACTACAGTAGAGTATACCAATGATAGATAGAATGAAAACAACAAGGCTAAATCAGGTCGCTCCTGGAGGTAGTCACTCATCAGAGACTGCCATATCAGGCCAAACTGAGGAGAATTTCTACCGAAATCACGAAGAGACTTCGTTCAAGTTTCGCCATGTTGTTAAGCTATGATTTTTTTCTTGGAAGACTTTTTTTTCTTTTATGGAATTTATTCTTTCATTTTGTTATTTTCTTCATAGTTGTCATACACAGGAATCCTTATAGAGTTCGCTATGTAGCTTAACATTTGTGTAGTTAACTACATACAAATTCTTTATTGATATCAGTCTTATACCGATTCTCCTCTCTCATTACCGGCTTGAAACGATATCCTCACCATATGTTGTAACACCCTACAAAAATGTCCATATAAAATGTAATAAGACATTAAACAGCTTATCCTTAGCGTAATTGCTTTTTCGAAATTTATCTAAAAGGTTTATTTGGGGGATAATTTGAATAAAATATAGCCATCATTGATGTTTATTTTTTTAGCTTGTTTATAAAATATATATCCATTTTTACATGTTTTCAAATATACCTATGTGATGTATAATATATGTATTAAATAAATATGTCATAATTTGTCTAATACCCAAGAGGTATCTTTTCCACAAAATAAGTATGTAAATATGTTAAGGTTGTGTTAAAATGTAAATAGGCAAATCCATCCATCTATAAAAATTGTATAAAAATAAACGTGGCAGACATTGCGGGCGAATGCTACGGCACGTCGCGGGTGCGTTGCTCACTTGGCTGGAACTAATTCTTGATGGCATTAATAACACCCTTCTATTCGATCACGGCATGTATTTATTATATTCTAGTGTAATATTATTACTTGACACACACAAGATGATTCAGTATTTGTCCAATATTTTGGAATTTGAATTATTAACCTTTATGAAAAACAGTACAAATGTAATATTGTACTGGGATAAGGTGCATAAATTAAGAAAAAGGCATCTCCTTATCGTGCAACTGAAAGTTGCTAATGGCTTGCGCCATCTATCGGAATAACGAGAATAGTTGATATTTATTCCGATAGATGGCGCAAGCCATTAGCAACTTTCAGTTGCACGATACGGAGATGCCTTTTTCTTATTAACCTTTAGTTGAAATTGATTATGATAGATGGCGTTTTCCATCATGATCTTTCATTTGCACGATCATATACCTTTTTTTCAAAATTATCATTTGTTTCATAATATTATTGAATATGATAATTATATAGTTATATATTATTTGCATATGTTTATATGTATGCTGTTAGTGGATGAGAACCCATTCGCTTTTGTATCTTTCCTCGTGGTTTCTTTATTAATACCAGCTAGCAAGGTTGGAATGCTGAACTTGGTCTGAACTGGATTAAGAAGACATTGAAACAAACGAATCAAAAAAACATACAATCCACACACATACAGCTTAATTAAGACCACCGGTCTTATACAGATTCACCACAGGAAGTAAGCATAGATGGAGCTCCTAGGCAGCGCAGAACCCAACAACAACCTCCAGGGCCGATGTACAACCTTCTCTAAATCCTAAAGTTCCCTGTCAAAAAATTGAAGAATAATCACCAAAAATGTCATATCTATATATATAAAAATGAATGTTTGTATGTTTGTCTGTTGGTCTGTTTGTATGCACGGTATACAAATTTGCAGTAGTTCACTAATTCAAACCAAAATTTCCATACATAGGTAAAAAATAACGGGGATGACGATAGGCTATTTTAAAAAATATATAAATAAATTATTAAAACTATATATTCAAATTATTCTACTTAGCTCACGAGCAGCGCCCTCTAGAACGCGTGGCGGTCTGACGGCGGGGGGCGCCCATTGGCTGCCGGCGAGCACGTGACTTCCCTGCCCCCGGGCCCCACCCCTTCCGAGAAAATGGAATCGTCCGGCTGCCATCCGGTTGGCCAGTTCAAGTTCCCACCGCGCGCGGTCCTGGCATTGGTGACACAGCTGTGCCAAGTGCCAAAAAAGCCTCGCGGGTGACCTCCGGGAACTACGTCCATCTTCCATATGTAAAATACATTTAATCGTGTAAACCCGGGCGTTGCCCGGGTCATTCGTCTAGTTACTTGTATATATCAGGAGATGGCCTTCTTCAAAATTATCATTGTTTCATAATATTATTGAATATGATAATTAGAGAGTTATAAATTATTTGCATATGTTTGTATGTATGCTGTTAGTGGATGAGAATCCGTTCACTTTTGTTTATTTCCTCGTGGTTCCTCTGTTAACCCAGCTAGCAAGATTGGAATGCTGAACTTGGTCTGTACTGGCTTACGAAGACATTGAGACAAACGAAGCAAAAAACATAGCACACATACATACAGCTTTATCAAGACCACCGGTCTTATACAGATTCACCACAGGAAGGTAGCATAGATAGAGTTCCTATACTCCAGGTAGCACAGAACCCAACAACAGCCTCCAGGTCCGACATACAACCATCTCTAAATCCTAAAGCGCCGTGTCAATAAATATTTATTATTGAAGGATAATTATTAAGAATGTGTGCTAGCTTACTTTTTTTTTTTTTTTTTTGCTTATCCCTAGTACACGTGGTACAGTCCATGATAATCATGGTGGGTAGTTAGCGACTGCTTTTTTTCTGTAAGCGCACCACATGTCTACACATGTGAAAAGCAGTTCGACTTTGCACTTACAAATGTGCCAGAGCCCCGTTTGGTTACTTGCACTCGCTGGTGGGGTTGGACTTTTGCAAGAATCGGGGGGCCATTGGAGCTTACATTTAAATTTTCATAGTAAATATGTTATATTTTGCAAAACTCTGATCATTTGGTGATTTTATCTACATAGCTCTGTCACAAATTTGGGACGATATTACAGGAAATTGAAGCAGTAAATTTACAAACGCTGAATAACATTTCGAAATGGAGCTTCTAGGTCATTCTAGCTTGGGCTGAATTAGGTCAGAAATATTCAATAGCGATAGACAAGATGTTTAAATAAAAGGATTAAATCAATAATTCATGAACCACCATTAATGGCAGCCTGTCATACCTGATGGATTCCAGGACATCGGATTCAGGTCAAGTACAGCAGAGTTGGCTGCTGCTTGCTATCATCTGGTATGACAGGGGCTACCTAGCAACGGGACTGCTGCCACAATGATCGTTGGTAACAAGACAAGAACGATATCTTGTTCAATAAACTGGTATTGAAGTCGCAACGTTATTGGTTTGTAAAGAATATAAGTCATGTTGCTCGACGCAGGGGAATGGAGTACACCATACTGACCAGAAAGACTTCCACCTATCTCTTCGCCACTACTCTCTCTAAGATTAATAAATAAGAATTAGAAAACTCTAGTGCGAGAAATACTTAATATAACCTATATAACATATACCACAGCGCGTAGGACGAATACATCGATACTATCTCAACTATCGATTTCGGAAGACGACCGACTTCTGTACAACGGAATTGTTTGAGATTCTTCGGTCACATCGCGCGACCCAGAGAGATGGATTACACCATACTGACCGGAAAGACATCAGGGCGACACATATCTGGACACCCGCCGACACGCTTCGTGGACCAATTAAAGGAACTCACTGGCTTGATGGTCGCCGAGATGGTATATATAGCTTAAGACAGAGATGGCTGGTGTCGCATCGTGTTTGGGATGTAATATGAACAGTGGGCCACAACGTTCGATCATCAATAAAATTATTTATATATATATATATATATATCATATTGTGTGATTTCCAAAACTATACCCTACTTCTGTATCACCGTTAATTTTCCAACAAATCGACGATGTTGAAGTGAAGCAGCGAAAAGAAAAGTAGACAGTATGTGGAACTAGGACAGTTGATGTGACGTTTAACCAGACGCAGCCTGCATGTCACTCGGGGGATGGTGAGCTGGTTTAGTAGCTGTCTATATGGTCGGACTCCCATGGCTTTTCTCTATCAATTTTGTGAAGTTCTCCATCATCAATTATACAAAAAAAAACATTTTCCATTTGTAAAATTACCATTTTTACTATTTATCAACTCTCCAGTAAGAGGACATCTCTCCCTAAAGGACACTTTACCTCTACAATTAGATGTCCTTTACATGGAGATTCTACTGTATATATAACTCTATCGAACCACATTCATACTACAAATTCTGAAATATAATGAAATAGGTAATGATTCTGATACCTCATGCCTCTTCCTAGGAAATTACTGTCATAAACGAAGTACATGGAAGACACAGTATATACAGTTCTTTATTATTTATCACCATTGTTAAAGGGATGTTTAGGTCGTTAATAGGCAATAAAGAATCAAACTTTCCTTGTTGGTTATTTGCTGATTTATGTGGACTAGTGTAAAAGTGTATCTCAGGAAGCCTCTGGGACCAAACCTTTGGTCATAGAGGTATAGTCTGCACCACGCTGAAGAGGGCCAACAGCCCGAAACACGTAGGTGGCTGACTTTCTTGATTTATCAATAAATTGGGTTGGCCATATATCTTTGGAACAAATTAAATCAACATTCAGTTGATTTTTATTCCACTAGATGGTGCTATGCCATCTAAAAAGCTCATGTGCTCATGGTCAGGATATGCCTTTTTTGATTTTAATACCAACACCTGACCTTTATATTATTTTATATTTATTTTTTATTATTCACACACACATATATATATATTTTATATAACATTTTCCCGGACAGGTTCGAATTCTGTCGACTATTGTTATAATAGAAAAAAAAAAAGATTTTTCTGTTTGATTTTTGATAATTAGTTATATAGAATTAATACTTGATGCTGATTATATTTTGAAAATAGAGATATTTGTTGAGCAGTCGTGGCAATGATAAATAAAATCAGTTATCAAAATAGATTTAATTGATCTTATGGAATATATAAAAAAAAACATGGTTTGATAAAAGTAATGCCTGGCTTAAGGCGAGTAGAATAAGGAAAACAAAAGATTATTTGCATAATGTACAAAAGTTTTGAGCCATTGGGATTTTATTTATTTCGTCTCAATTTACAGGTGTTACATTCGAGCACAGCTCGCGAGTCACCTTGTCCTGGCTATTTACACATGGCGAGTTGGTGGAGTAGAAGTGGTCCCCCTAGGCCTTGCAGGAGGGCAGCTGTTGGGCGATGAGCTCTTGACTAAGTGTCAGGGCCGGGTCGTCGGAATCGGGGATTGATATCTCCTTTATTTTGTAGAATATCTTGTATGGTTGGATTATTTGAATTTTGCATTTGAAGGTATAATTTCTTAAAACGGAAGTTTGGTACATATCTTCTAGATCGGGTTGGTTCAAGTCCTCCTTCAGTATCTTGTTTGATAGGTTGAATGGAGCTCCTATACTTGTCCGAAGGCAGATTCTCATAAATGCGTTTATCCTATTTTTGTTTGTGGTTGTGATATATATTTACACCAAATTGGGAGTGCGTATGTTACTATCGGGAGGATACAATTTCTGTATAGAGTGAACTTTTGTTTTGTAGTCAATTTGCTTCTATAGTTGAACAGGCTTGATAATGTTATTTTTGCGATTTTTGCTTTCTTTATGATATTTTTGACATGCATGTTGAATTTCAACTTGGAGTCTTGGGATAAAACAACAACGAGTTTTTATAGGGGAAGAGTGACCTCTGGCGGTCGATTTAGCAGAGTATTTGAATCTATGAAATTATAATTTAAAATAAAATAATATTTTTATATAACATATATATATATACCTATAAAGCACCTAAATGACTGAAAATTGATACACACCTGATGACAATGCAAGATGACAAGATTTCAGTATTTGTCCGTAAAACAAATCAAATAAATTGTTTACAGACAGTAAAACGTATTTCTATAGAGAATGCCCAGAAGTTTTAGAAGTAACAATTCACCAAATGTATAAAGAACGGCGTGTTTTTCTCCCTTGCTAACTTCGAGAAGCCAGTCGTTCTATAAAAAGAAGAAAGGTGAACCAATTAAATCCCCTTAGCTAGTTAACGTGAATTCAACTCCAATTTAACTAAGTGTGGAAGTAGGATTTGTTCGACTAAATGTAACAACAATTCTCGTAGATACACTCAATGCCATAGAAAGTAAATTCTTTTATTTTCTTATTTTCATTTTGTTTCAGACTATTTCTATTTCAAATCATTTTTATTGGATTTTTGGGTTTTAACCATAATTATTCCATAGATTTCTTTCTAACATATTGTATCGCTTGTAATTCCATTGCAGTAAGGGCAGTAAAAATTGTTTAATTTCACACACACATACACACACAAAAGCCTTTATTAAGACACACAGGTCTTACAGAGGATTCTCCTTGGGGTTACAAGACGGAGAAACCTATGAAAGTGGGAAATATACAAAGGGGTAAAAATGGAGAAAGATTATATACACATGGTAAATATATACAGATTATTATTTGAATAATCTTATGGAAAATAAGAAAATAATTGGAAATATGGATGGGAGAAGTGGAGAGCGAAAAAAGGAAAGTAAACAGGTATTTACATATGGAACATACATATGATGGAACAAGTCAATTTAACCTCTTCTGCTCACACAGCACAGGTGGACCATGGCTTTTCAAAAAAATATTCAAGAGATTTTCCAGGAAAATCCTAGTGTTCAGAGTTATAATGTAAACACCGTTATTGTTTAATTTCAAAAAGAATCTTACGCGTTTAAAATAGTTTCGAATTTTGATATTGTATCGTAGTAACGGATAAATAGTTAGATCACAATGTTAAAGGAAATTTTATTTATTTATTACGTCAACACAACCAGGTGACTACAATTCAACTAACAAATTATATAGCAGCTATAGAATATTAAACAACAAAGCTATGGAACATATATGATGATTTCATAAATACAGAGTTATAGTATGTTTATGTTTATTTTCATTGATTAATTAAATAATAAAATAGGTTGTAAAATTATTTCTTCGTCAGGTAATCGCACCCTGGGTGTTATGCCGCTGATTTCTGTATGTGATGACATCAGTGAGAATCCTCCACACAATGCTTCAAACAAAACCCATACAATTGTCCAATACTTCTCATTACTGTATTCATATACTCCATGATTCTAGTTTTGTATGTATCACTATCGGAAAGATACAAAAAAAATAGGACGTCTCTCGTTCGGACCCTACTCGAAGCAAAACCCTTTAGATAACTATGTAGCTACCACTGTATGGTCACCCAGGCTATGTACTTGATCCAGCCATTGTCTATCTAAACATTGGCTATCCAGCCATTGGCTCTCCAACCATTGGCTCTCCAGCTATTGGCTATGCAACCATTTTCTATCCAACCATTTTCTATCCAACCATTAGCTCTCCTACCATTGGCTATCCAACCATTGGCTCTCCAACCATTGTCTATCCAACCATTGTCTATCCAACCATTGGCTATCCAACCATTGGCTATCCAACCATTGGCTCTCCAGCCATTGTCTATCCAACCATTGTCTATCCAACCATTGGCTATCCAACCATTGGCTCTCCAGCCATTGTCTATCCAACCATTGTCTATCCAACCATTGGCTATCCAACCATTGGCTCTCCAGCCATTGTCTATCCAACCATTGGCTATCCAACCATTGGCTCTCCAGCCATTGTCTATCCAACCATTGTCTATCCAACCATTGGCTATCCAACCATTGGCTCTCCAACCATTGTGTATCCAACCATTGGCTATATCCAACCATTGGCTATCCAACCATTGGCTCTCCAATCATTTGCTCTCCAACCATTAGCTCTCCAACCATTGGCTATCCTTTGGCTCTCCAAACATTGTCTATCCAACCATTAGCTCTTCAACCATTGGCTCTCCAACCATTGGCTATCCTTTGGCTCTCCAAACATTGGCTGTCCAACCATTGGCTATCCTTTGGCTCTCCAAACATTGGCTATCCTTTGGCTCTCCAAACATTGGCTGTCCGACCATTGGCTATCCTTTGGCTCTCCAAACATCGGCTATCCAACCATTATTTCTCGGTCTTTTCTGTGTCCATTTATGACCTAACGTACACAGATAGATTATACAGGATATAGAATATTTAAATATTCTATTCTTTCACCAAGTTAGATGCTTAGCCAGGATGGGACAAGGGAATTTGACAACAGGACATGTGTGCAGGTCATGTCCACGCTTGCGCATCAACCTCCGCGGATTCGGCACAAGGTTCGGCACTTGCTCTCTTCCACAATGCTGTGCTGCGGGCGGCGGAAGGTGAGTACTCTCCTCTGGATGCTTAGACGACATGCTCAATATCCCCACCACAATAAAATCAAAGTTTTAATCGACAAAATAATTATAATCCCAATAAAACTAACGTCCACACCATTACACAAGAATCCTTAATGTCCAATGTCAGGTTATCCAACTCAACCATCCATTGAAGAAAAGAAACAGCGTTAAGAGAATCCAGACCAATTAACCCAGTCAATTAGGTAAATTGATAATTAGCGCTTCTAAATGATGGTCTACTTAACTGGTATCGTATTTGTTGTTCTAAAGTCAACCTTTGTGCCGTATGTCGTAATGTAATTCCTGGCAACTCTATTGCCCTTTTAAAATTATGTTTGTTCTTTGTCCTTTACTGATGCTTATAAATATCATTTTCTAAGAACAACATAGCATTCTTGTTGCTGCTTCTAACGATATCAAATGTCCAATCGGCATTGAAAACCTCTTTTTTGTATAAGTTTTCTAAAGGACAACATACCATTCTTTATGCTGTGTCCAACGATATTAATTAAGTTTCCAATCGGCATTAAAAACCTCTTTTTGTGAGAATTTTCCAAAGGACTACATACCATTCTTGCTACTGCTTCTAACGATATCAATTAAGTGTTCAATCGGCATTAAAAACCTCTTTTTGTGAGAATTTTCCAAAGGAAAACATACCATTCTTGCTGCTGTGTCCAACGATATCAATTAATAATACAATATAATGCGGCTTATGATTGTAGAACGGCATTTGAAAATTATCCTGCATGTGTTTCTTTTGGACGAAAAATAAAAATTTATTATAGGGAGAAATAACAATTATTTCTATCCTTACTAATGAAGTATGAAAGGATGAATTGTGAAGAGTAATGATGAACGAAAAAATAAAGTGTCCAGGGACATCTTCCCATCCCTGAACACTTTATTTTTCCGTTTATCATTACTCTTCAATTTTCATCCTTTCATGCTTCATATTAAGGATAGAAATAATTGTTATTTCTCCTTAATATATATTACGATTTTTCGTTCAAAAGAAACATATACATTATTAATATTTATTAATATTGATTTCCTGAACTTTTTATGATAATTTTTTAAAAATTAATAACGCAAAACCTTTTGATTGTGTTATTTCATTTTTTATAATGCCTAAGCATGTATAAGAAGAATTAGTTGTTCTCAAGGTAAGGTAAAAATATGTTATACATAATAGAGATGCTTATCACGCAATTATAAACCACCAAGTAAGTACGTAAGAAAAACTAAGAAACATAAAGTGACAACATACATAATGGTGTGACAACCATTCTAAATTCTCTAAAAAAAAAAACCGAAAAATAAAAAAGCAGACGACACGCACGTTAAGCCTAATTTCTAGAGAAAGTGGTCCCGAGACTTCCTGACACGCGGTCGATTCCGGCACAATTCTCCGGGGGGGCCAAATTGAAAATATAATTAGATTTCAGGGAGGGGAAGAACCGAGTTTGATGACACGTGTATCTGTCGATGGTCAGTTTCGATACAACTGGAAACTGAAGGATGAGAAATCGTGAAACAACACATTAAAAACCGATTTAAAAAAAAGAAGAGGTAAGATGTACGACATAGTATTGAAGTATGTTGGTATGCTAAAATAACAGGCAAAACTTGCAACAACCCAGAGATAAAAACCGGTGATCCTAAAAAAATAGGCAAGCCTTGCAACAACACAGAAGTAAGTTGGTGTGTTAAAAGAACAGGCAATGTGTGCAACACAGCACAGAAGTAAGCCGTAGTGCTAAAATAAGAGGCAGGCCGTGCAATAACACAGAAGTAAGCCGGTGGGCTAAAAGAGCAGCCAGGCCGTGCAATAACACAGAAGTAAGCCGGTGGGCTAAAAGAGCAGGCTGGCCGTGCAACAACACAGAAGTAAGCCGGTGTGCTAAAAGAGCAGGCAGGCAGACCGTGCAACAACACAGAAGTAAGCCGGTGGGCTAAAAGAGCAGGCAGGCAGACCGTGCAACAACACAGAAGTAAGCCGGTGTGCTAAAAGAGCAGGCGGGTAGGTCGTGCAACAACACAGAAGTAAGCCGGTGTACTAAAAGAGGAGGCAGGCAGACCGTGCAACAACACAGAAGTAAAGCTGTGTTCTAAAAGAGCAAGCAGGCAGGCCGTGCAACAGCCCCAGTAATCCATGAAGAAGCCAATAAAGACAACAACCAAGCTATTTATGGCCCCGACGCCAAATTACCCCAAGTTCCTCTATGGAGTTCCTCGATCAATTTTCCTCGAGCCGATGTGCGGCTTCCTGGCCGTGGCAAGTCTATAAAACTGAGAGGTGTTTGTTCCATTTCATCCAAATTCATATATGATTTTCAATAAATATAATCCAACTGGCTTCATATATGTGCCTAAAATTAGATGGGATTTGTGACTCAATATAGATTTCAAGGAAACGTTGCTTGTCCATAGGCCCCTACAATGGAATATTTCTAAATTTTTAAAACTTAGATAAAGAATAACTTGGAAGATATTTTACAAAGATCATCAGAAAACTGCCATTTTATTTTACTACCCCTCCCTCATCAGGAATATTAAATTCCCAGATTTAACTCAATGACGATAGATTGTTCTTTTATTCATTTATCTACTAGCCGAATGACCCGGGCAACGCCCGGGTTTTACATGAATAAATGTTTTATTCAAATACTATTCGTTACAATTATAAATTTGCGTCGTGGATGTCACTCTTATGAAACGTCCCGCTCCAAACTTTAGATGTACATTAGGTCAGCTGATAATACCTCCCATCTTCACCGCTAGAGGCGCTGCTCGCGAGCGAAAGAGCAAATTTGCAAATAACTCGAAGAATATTCGGGAAAAAAACCTGAAATTTTCACAATAAGTTTCTCCAGATACTACTCTATATATTGTTAAAATTTCAGTCAGATTAGTTACGTATTGTTGACGTGTATAGCCGACAAACATACATACATACATACACTGACATACACATATGTAGGTATAAGTCAACCAGGCGCGATTAGAAATACAGTATATGTGCCTATTATAGAGGAAACAAACAAAAAAACAAACGAATTAGAACTTAAAATTAAATTGTTCTTCTTTATATATATATATATTAAGGGTATCATAATTTTAAAAGATAACTGGTGTCTACACTAGAAAAAAAGGCCAATATATTATAAATATCAGCGCTAATTATTTTATTCTACCTTTGAGACAAATTCTACCACCACTACACGGTATATAAAAAATTAAAGTAACTAATTTTTTCATTTTCTAAATTATTGTTTGTTGACATAAAAGTTTTCAAACTATCGATTGAATTGTCACAACTGAAATTTCGTAATCTATAGAACCAAAAAAAAATAATAAAAAACTACGTTTATGGATTGAAATTGCTTCATAAAATATTCATGTAACTTTGGCATATATGGTATACAATTGAACTATTATGATTCTCTTGTGTATTTAATATTTCTTTTGCATTGATTTCACATTTAAACAGCCTTTTTTATCCCATGTATTTGATGCTTTTCTGTTTATATTGTTCTTTTGGCCAATATAACATACACACAGAGTAACAATATAACGTTTTTTAAATATAAATAGTAAAATAGTAAATAATATTCGTATGCCTAAGATTTATTATACGAGGTGTGTTCAAAAAGTATCGCGACTTTTGAATTTTCGCGGGTTACGTATATTCGAATTTCGATCTTTTTGTGGCTTTATGTTGGTACTTATGTCTCTCACTTATGCCGACAACCTCGGCCATTTTGAATGTTCACTTAATTGTTGACAGTTGCTTTGCTTGCAGGTGTTTTGGATCGTCTTCGTTTTTTACCTATTAAAAAAAATGGATCAAAGAACCTGTATCAAATTTTGTGTGAAAACAAAATTAAGTGCGCGGATGCATTCCGAATGTTGACTGTGGCATACGGAGAAGCTACCTTGGACCGAAGCAACGTTTATCGGTGGTACAAAATGTTATCAGAAGGCCGGGAAGATGTGAACGACGAAGAGCGTGCCGGACGCCCGAGCACTTCAACAACAGACGAAAAAATTAATGAAGTGGAGAAAATGATATTGGCCAATCGTCGAATCACCGTTAGAGAAGTTGCTGAGGACCTAAACATATCGATTGGCTCGTGCCATTCTATTTTATCAATGATTTGGGCATGAGACGGGTCGCCGCGAAATTCGTACCAATATTGCTCAATTGCGACCAAAAACAGCATCGCATGAACATTGCTAATGAGATGTTGGACTCTGTCCGCGACGACCCAAATTTGCTCCAGAGGGTCATAACTGGTGAGGAAGCGTGGGTTTATGGTTATGACGTGGAAACCAAAGCTCAATCATCTCAATGGAAGCTGCCGCACGAACCAAGACCGAAAAAAGCGCGCCAAGTTCGGTCGAATGTGAAAGTTTTTCTGACAGTTTTCTTCGATTGCAGGGGCGTGGTGCATCATGAGTTCTTGCCCCAGGGTAGAACGGTCAATAAGGAATATTACCTGCAAGTTATGCGCAATTTGCGCGAAGCAATCCGCCAGAAACGCCCGGATTTGTGGAAGAACAAAAATTGGCTTTTGCACCACGATAACGCCCCTGCTCACACATCGTTGCTTGTGCGCAACTTTTTGGCCAAAAACAACACACTAATGATGCCGCAGCCACCGTATTCCCCAGACCTGGCCCCCAGTGACTTTTTCTTGTTCCCTAAACTGAAGAGGCCCATGAAAGGACGACGTTACGCTACGCTTGACGAGATAAAGACGGCATCGAAGGAGGAGCTGAAAAAGATTTTTAAAAATGATTTTTTGAAGTGCTTCGAAGATGGGAAAAACCGTTGGCACAAGTGTATAATATCTCATGGGGATTACTTTGAAGGGGACAAAATAGGTATTCATGAATAAATAAATAATTTTTGAAAAAACACAAAAGTCGCGATACTTTTTGAACACACCTAGTATATACAAAATTCTGGAATTTTAAAAGGTTAAAGGTAATAACAAAATTGTTATTTTATTCTCATGAACGGTTTACCTCAATCTATATTCACGGTAATTAAAATTACTGATCACAGATAATGGAGAGGAAGCGAAAATATTTTTAAATATTTAATACCTAATCGTTATTTTTTAAAGGTATCATTAGTGTATGTTGATGGAACTTAATAATTAGAAATTGTGTGAAAGAGAAAATAAATAAAATTATGAGACGACTCCATTTAGATTTTGAAATTGGTAAATCGTGTTTGATCATTCTATTGTGAGAAAATAGATAATTATATGTTGATTATATTTTATTTTTATTTTATAATTTTAGCCTTTATTTTATGGATATCAATAGATACACATTTATAAACAATACATAACGTGATTTGATTACTAAATATGAACTTACGTGTAAAATAAATTATAGCATTATATCGTATCACAAATATTACGGATAAATACGTTAATATTTACACTGTATACTCAATTTGGCTATAAATTTAGGCTGTTACACATGTAAATCTTACTCCAAATACTGAACCTTTTCGAATTAGCATTTATAGCGATTTTTGAAATAAAAGTAAATATTTAAGCTACATAAAAACGGTTGTGAAATTTAAAACAGAAAATAGCTAGAGCAGTGTCGGGCAACCTTTTTCGAGTTGCGGCGCACTAAGCTTAATTTCTTTTTTTCGCGGCGCACCTGTGGTTCTCACTATAAATTTCCTCGTAGGTAATTAAAATACAACAATAAATACTAGTAAAAATTTAAACATATATATCACATTTTATTAATTTTCAATATTAAATTAACATAATCAATGCGAGCATTGCGATTGTTTTTGAGAGCATATCAAATCAATACGGGGATCTACTTGTGAAAGACAAACGCGCATCTCCTCATCTATCATTTGAAGTCTTTCGCGCTTCTTAGACTTCATTTCTGTGAGTGTTGAAAAACCTTGCTCACACAGGTAGGAACTTCCAAATGGCAACAATGATTCGATATGGCCGCATTACTAAGTTTAGGAAATTTGGAGTTTAAGCACAACCAAAACTCAGATAGCTCCTTTTCAGTGAGTAGTCTTTTGAAAACTAAATCGTTTTTTAAATCAATTAAGTTTTCTTGCATTTCTTCTTCCAGATGTTGAATTTCACAGTGCATAAATGGGTTAACTACCCATTCCATCTTTTCAACGTCCAAGTAAGGAAAATATTTATCAAAAGAAGCGGATAGTAATGTCAAAGTTTCTTCGACTTCTTTTTTGATAATAGATTTTGATGGATTCTCTTGAACCATCGGAAAAGATGCAAAGTTTTCTTTAGCAATGTTTAAATTCCATAAACTGAGTTTTTCCTTAAACGCTTTCAACTTGGTGGAGATAGTGATAATGTTCTCCTGAGCACCTTGCAAATTTAAATTAAGGTTGTTTAATTTGTCGAAAATATCACCCAAAAATGAAACTCGTAACCACCAAACATCACTCATCATGAAAGGAAAATTAATCTCTTCGTTATCAATGAATGCCATTATTTCATTTTTCATTGAAATAAATCGATTTAAAACTTTGCCTTTCGACAACCATCTGACTTCAGTATGAAACAATAATTTTTTATAATCGGAATCCATTGCTTCACAAAATGTTAAAAAAATTCTCGATCGAAGAGCATTTGATTTGATGTAATTGACTACTTTGACAACTTCATCTAGAGTTGTGACAAGGATGGGAGGAACCGACTTTGACACTAACATTTATCTATGAATCATACAGTGAACAAATTTGATATTTGGATTTTTTTTTATGACATGTGCTATCAATCCCTTTCTTGAACCTTTCATAGCTGGAGCTCCATCCGTACAGACGCTAACACAATTTTCCCATCTCAAGTTATACTTCATAACATTTTCATCAACTAATTCAAAAATGTCCGCACCAGTCGTTCTTTGTTTTAATTCTTTCCAAAAAAATAGTTATTCACAATTTTTCCTGTATCGACGAACCTCAAAAATGCCAGCAATTGAGCTTTATTACTAATATCTGTGGTTTCATCAAGCTGTATAGCCCATTTTGTTGATGCATTAAAAAATTGTTTTATTTGCAACTCAATATCTTCTGACATATCTTCAATTCTTCTCGCAATAGTTTTTGATGATAGTGGAATTTTCGTAACCTTCTCCATAGCATCATTCGTTAACATACATCCAGCCACAATTTTTAAAGCAGGCAAGATTTTTTCCTCTGCTTCCGCGTGAGCTTTCTTCTTTCGAGCGATGAGTTGAGCTATCATGTAACTAGCTGTTTGAGCTTCATCTGAGGTGGTCATAAATTTCTTGAATTTTTTTGATTGCTTTTGAAAACTTGATCGTATATTTTCAAAGTAGCTTATTGGATTGTTCATCTGCTCCCGATGATTTGTCTCAATATGTCGAAGTAGTTTACTTGGCACCATTGTTTCGTTGCTGAGGGTTTTTTGGCAAATTAAGCAAAACGGCATTGATGGATCATTAACAGATGGTATAAATCCATATTTGAGATAATCTTCAACGTATTTCCTCTTATTTCCAGTTGATTTTACTATTTTCTTATCTTCTTTATTTTCGTTTTGATTTTGTTTATCACTGGCACACCTTCTCTAATTAGAAATCTCTCCATCTAGTTTTGAGAGAATTTAGAAAAAAAAACACACAAATATAATAATAAAATGTTTAAATAAAGTTACCTTGAGTTAAAAGTGAGTGAGAATTTCGTAACAAAAATATTTTTTTCCTTTTTTAACCAACAGATTTTTCGGTGTACAAAACTTATTGTGTGAATGTGTGTGTGTTTTACAACATGCAAAAAAAAAATGAAGAATTACTACAGCAATACTTTGACGAAAACTCCGAATAAATTTTTTAAATAAATTTATAAATTTTTTTTGTTTTCTTTTTTTTAAGCTTTGTAGCTTTGAGTCTCTATTAATAAACAGCTGTGGCAAAGATTGTAAATGACGGTTAAGTTTGGTCATACGGAGGGTGTTTCCTTTCAAATGAAACGATTTCAAACGTCCGTTAGAACTTTATTTTTCGAATGTGAATTTTTTTCATGTGTTCTATGTGCTTCCCCTTCTTCTTGGCTATCTCCCTGCATCGGACTTTCCAAGCTGCGAACACTTCCTTGACTTTGGAGAGCGAAACATTCGACCACTCCTCTTGTGCGGCTTTCCAAAGAAGGAAACAGTTATAGCGTCATAGTGAAAAAGCTAAAAGCAGAAGGACTAGATGTTGGCAAAGCTACAATATGTAGGGTAGTAAATGGCATCGGAAAGAAAAGGGAAGCTGAATCCAATGGGCAAAAATTTCAAGTCGATCGACCACGTCCGGTTCGGACCCCCGCCACGGTTTCCAAGGTAAAGCGGCTAGCAACTACTGAAAATCAACCATCTCAGCGCCAACTTTCCAGAATGTGTGGAACATCGCTAAAAACGATAAATAACATCATTCACAAAGATTTGGAACTGGATACCCGACGAAAAGGCAAGGTTCACAAGCTCACCCCTTTCCACATGAAAAACCGTGCAACGAATGTCCGGAAGCTCTACGAGGAACACCTGGCCGGTTCCAGATCGGAATATACTGCAACATTGGACGAAGCATGGATGTATGTGACGTATTGCAATGGGATCCGGAAGATCTGTTACATCAAAAGAGGCAATCAGGTGCCGGATAATTGGGTTCACCAATGATCCGAAACTTTCCCTAAAGGTTTCATGGTTGTCGGGGTAATGACTGGCCGTGGAGTCCTTCCGCTCATAAAGGTTCCATCGAAGGTGAAGGTGAACTCAGAATTCTATATAGAATGCGTTCTGAAACCTGTCATCGAACAACTGAAGGACATTTACCCAGGGGAAATGGACAAAGTGTTCCTTCATCACGACAAAGCCTCTTCCCATACCTCCAACAAAACCCAACAGTTCCTACAAGAAATGAAGGACACCCTAGGCCTAAATTTTATCAGGAACTCGGACATTCCAGTGAAGTCTCCCGACGCCAGCCCACTGGATTTTTACGGGTTCGGTATGTTGAAACAACGGCTCTTCAACCGACGTCCCGAAACTGAGGCCGAACTTTGGAAAGCCGCACAAGAGGAGTGGTCGAATGTTTCGCTCTCCAAAGTCAAGGAAGTGTTCGCAGCTTGGAAAGTCCGATGCAGGGAGATAGCCAAGAAGAAGGGGAAGCACATAGAACACATGAAAAAAATTCACGTTCGAAAAATAAAGTTCTAACGGACGTTTGAAATCGTTTCATTTGAAAGGAAACACCCTCTGTATTATTTTAAAAATTAGGTATTTTCCCGCAGTATGTATTCAACTTTATTAAATAAAGTTGTTTTCGCGGATTGTTTTTTTTTTAACTTATGATTTTAAATAGGTACGTACCTATTTGCATTTTTATTTTTTAATAATGGCACGTGCCAGTTATGTACGTCAAGATTATGTAAATACGTTATATGAAATATAAAATTATGCAAACTGTTGTAATTATAATACCAAAATAAGTTTTATATAAAATGAAATTTGCTTTTTTTTTTATTTCATTTTTTATATGAAAATTTTTGAAAAAAATTATTAAAATTGAATAAAAATTATAAAAAATATTTTTTGAAACATTATTTTTAAATTTAACCAAAAGTTCTAAATACCTACAAAAATGTTCGCGGCACACCTAGAATTCTTCGCGGCACACCAGTGTGCCACGGCACACCGGTTGCCCGACACTGAGCTAGAGGAACGCGAACCTATTGGGAATAAAATATATAATTTCCCATTATATTTAAAGCAATAAAAATACATTATTATAATAATTACTGATATATTTTATTAATTTATGTATAATATTTAGATGACCCAAATATATTTTTTAATAAAACCATGCTCAAATAATTATTCAAGCATCAAATATTTACAAATAATATCATCATTTTATTTGTTTTTAATTTAAAAAATGTTTTATAATAAATTTACAATAATATTTATACTTAACACAAAATTTAATTTTACAAATATATTTTACTCAAAATACACACAAATTATCAAACTAGGTCAAAAATAATATTAATTATACACATATTTACCTCTGAATAATCAATTACACATATTTTCAAAATTTTAGACCTTTTTCATATAAATGTATACCCATAAAATAGAACTTGTTCCAAAAATGTGCTAAATATTTGACAATAAAAACATTTTAATATGCAAAAAGAATTGCGAAAATTGATATCGCGCGGTCGTGTTTATGTCCTACTCGAATTTTCTTAATTTTTAATACAAATTTTCATAAATTATTCGATCTCCTAATTACCGATTGGCTGATAAAGGTCACGTGATATTAAACAACAAATCAGAGTGCGAATAGACCGAATTCCATATGAAAAGTAGTCCTCGACACATTTAGCAATATATCGATTAAATTATCTTATTTTTTGCAAAATTTAAAAGTTTATTTCTCTAACTAAGGGATATTAAGAAAATAATTTACTAAAAGAGCATATCGAAATGGGCGTCTGCCTTTGTGAAAATCCTTTCCATCGTTCATACCATGTCAGAATAACTTGGATCGCGGAGAAAAATCACTTTCCTTGTCCAGTCGCATCCTCATTGCGGTTTGTCAAGGCTACAGATGTTCTCTGCAAATATATATATTCACAGAACGCTTTTAACGATACTCTAATCTCTTTTTCTAGATTCCGAGGTCAAAATCAATTCAAATATTCATGATTCGATAAAATAATTCTTTACATCAAGCATGTCAAACTCAAATCCTAACACGGGCCAAATAAAAAAGTAATAAGATTATGTGGGCCGCAAAAAAAAGAAAACAAGTATTTAAATTTTTATAGTAACATTTATGTAGGTTTATTTTAAAAAATACTAATAAGAAAAAAGAAAGTAAAGTTAATATTTTCTCCCTGATATTTGGCATCTCTTTTCTGCTACCATCTTTCCTACTTCGGGGGAAATCTTGTTCGCAGTGATTAATTTTAAAACTGACCCAAGGTGAACGTCAGTAATTCTCGATCTGATTGGAGACTTATTTCCTTTCATAAGTGAAAATAACTGCTCGCACCGATAAGTACTTCCAAACATGGACATAATTTCATATGCTAATTTTCGAGTGTTTTCAAATCTGGCTGGCAAATATTTGTAAAATTCAGAAACGCCAACTTCAATGAATTTTGCCTTGAAATCTGAATCGCAATGGATATCTATTACCTCCATTTGCATATGATTAGGTACTGATTCTATATTTATCGAGAAAATCGAAGAAAACAAAGTAAACTTGCCTTCCAAAGATTTGAAATCAGAAAACCTTGTTTCAAATTCATTTCTAAGACTTAAATTTTTTCCACATATTTTTGATACGATGCAGTTTCACCTAAACTTGATTTGTACATGTTGCATGTCGGAAAGTGCATTAAATCTTCGTTTTTCAACTGCTTATCCCAAAGAACTAGATTACATTTGAATGCATTAACTTGGTCACACATGTTGGTAATGATCTGATCCTTTCCTTGCAGTTTCAAATTTAAATCTGACAAGTGTTTTGTTATGTCAACCATGAAGGAAAAATCTTGCAACCATACTTGATCAGAAAACAAAGTGATGTCTTGATTCTTGGTTATTAAAAACTGACATATTTCTTCTTTCAAGTCCCAAAATTGTTTGAGAACCTTGGAGCATGATAGCCAACGTACCTCGGTATAGTATGATAAACCTGAATATTCGCTTTCTAATTCAGTTGAGAACAGAGAGAACTGTCGCTGATTTAAACCTCGAGATCTTATGAAATTGATGAATTTTTTGATAGGTGTCAACACATTTTCCATTTTTATTACCTTCGTACATAATACTTCCTGATGTATAATGCAATGCGTATGATGAATATTGGAACCATCAGAAATTTCACTTAGTTTTTTTCGCAGTAATGCTACGAAACCGTTGGTTTTTCCGGTCATTGAAGGAGCTCCATCTGTTGCTACAGAAGTCAATTTTGATTGAGGTAAATTGTATTTTTGCAGAAGATCATAATCGCAATTAAATATATCTTCTCCTGTAGTAGTGCCATGCATCGGTACTAGTTCCAATAATTCCTCAAAAATGTTGAAATCCGTGTCGCTAGCTCGAAAAAAAAACCAGCTAACTGAGCTACGCCCCCAATGTCCGTGCTATCATCACAGGCAATGGAAAATGCTTCGAAACAAGATGATTTTCTTTTATCTGATCATTTAAATTTCTGGCCATATCAGTAACTCTTTCCACAACGGTATTTCGAGACAAAGATATTGCTTGAAACGTCTTCACACTTCCAGGACAAACAATTTCTGCAGCTTTAATTAAACATTCCTTGATGAAATCACCTTCAGTAAAAGGTTTTGAGTGTTTAGCTATCATCTCCGATAAAACGTAGCTTGCATGCACCGCCGCTTCACTCTCTTGTGATACTTTAGTAAACATAAACTGTTGTTTTTTTCATTCCCAACTTGAACTCTTTTAACTTTTCTTGTCTAATTAAACCTTCGTAGGTATCATATTTTGATTTATGTTGTTCATAATGACGTTTAATGTTATATAATTTTGGTACACTAATAGCATTATTACATATCAAGCAGATGATTTTATCTTTTACTTCAGAGCAAAAATACTCTAATTCCCACTTTTCTTGAAAATTCCTATGTTCGTCAGCAATTTTTCGTTTAGTTTTACTGTCACTTGGTTTTGATGAAGACATATTGAATACAAAGGTCTGAAAAAAAAATAGTAATCGCTAACACAAAATAATAAAACGTTTTAATTAATATTTTAAAAAATTTTCAAAAATTAATATTTTTTAACTTACCAGACACACAGAATAACTGCACAAATTATTGAACGTAACTTAATAAAAAAAAAATTCTAGTACTCCGAAAGAATATTTTCTTTAAACTTTAAGGCACACAATACTTATGGCGATGTACATACGTTATGTATATAGTTATAATATTATCAAAACTTACGACTTATGTATGGCGACCAGTGGTTCGTTATTAATAAATAAATTATGTATTACAATTTTTAAAAATTAGGCTACAAATTTTTATTATTATTATTTTTTTTTTATAAAAAATTTTATTAAAATATATTATCTGGTGGGCCGCAAATTTATTCGTTGTGGGCCGCATGAGGCCCGCGGGCCGCGAGTTTGACATGCTTGCTTTACATCAATATTGATGTCAGAGTATCAGGTTTTGATGTATCAGTATTGATGGGGTATCAGGCATCAAGGAATATGTTTCTTTTTTTAAAAGAAAACAATATTAATGAAAGTATTAAGAAAGCCTGTTATTTTCACCTTGATGCAATTCTTGTTGATGCCGTCATTACAGGAGATTATCTTCTTGATGAGCTTCCATGATGCCAAAGTGTTGACCGTCCTTGGCCATTCTGATTTAAGAATCAGCCAAATTGTCTTCGGTCAAGGTATTGCCTGCCTCACCATTCTCCCAGCCACTCTGAGATAATAAGGCAAAATATCCTAGCTGCCAAAGCTTTAGACTTTAGAACCTGATGTCCCTGATTCGTTTTCGCTATCTTTTTATTTTTTCTAATTATTTTTGTGATCTCTTCCTCATTTTGTAAATATTGACTGAGTTGTCAATAAATTTGTTTTTATTGTCACTCCGAGATGGAGTCAAGTTGGCAGTCGTTGCGCAATGAGAACATCTCGTAACTTAGACGTTCGAATCTATTTTTGAGCATTCTATTTGTTAACATTCGCCTGCCGAGATCTTACAAATCCACGCTTCCACACGCTTTAAAACTAGCTTTAAGGCCATAAATAAATAACCGATAAAGCTTCCCTGAATATACCCAAACATTAAGGTGTATATAATATCGTAATATATTTCTTTTTTATATATATTATATATATTGTATATATTTTTATTATATTATATCTACAGTATATGTGTTACAGGCCAGGATAATCATGGTAGGTGGTAATTGGCTACTTCTTTTACTGTAAGTGCACCACATGTCTATACATGTAGAAGACAGTTTGACTTTCGAACTTACAAATGTTCCTGAGAGTCTTGTTTGATTTTCTTAAACTCACAGCGAGTTCAAGTAAACAAACGGGGCACACATTTGTAAGTGCAAAAGTCGAACTGCTTCTCACATGTGTAGATATGTGGTGCACTTAGAGTAAAACGCAATCGCCAATTTCTACTCACCATGATTATCGTGGTCTGTACCACATATACTTGAGGTAATAAAATTAAAAAAAAAACTGGTGGAGTTGGACTTTTCCGAGAATCAGGGGTCATTGAAGCAATTTTTTATTCAGAAAAAAGTGTCTAGTGCGGGACTGTCGTAAATCAATGGTTTAGACCAACCATCCACAGATCCTTCTTTTATATAAATGATGAAACATTAGATTGTGGAAGAATAATAAAACATCTGTATGAAAAAGTGAAAGTTGTATAAGCTTATGATTTTGTTTTAAAAATGAATCGATGTTGGTTCCATATGCTTGAATTGAATATCACACCTTACTCCTATATATTTTATGGCTTAAAAGAAACACAACAAAACAAAAGATAAACTACAATTGCAATTTATTTGATAAACTAATAAAGAAAAACAATATAAGAAAATGATGATGATAAAAAATTGAATATGTCTGCTAGAAAAATGCTTCTATGAATTAAAAAATAAGAATGATTACAAAATTAACATATAAACTTAAAACAACATCTTTACACTCATAGCTAAAACTTGAGGAAGTTGTACCTTTCAGCATGTATATCGGGATACAGACAATAACTCTGAAAGATTTTACATTGACATTTATTGAAGACACACAAGATAACCAAGTGTGAACTGCCTCTGTGTCTCCTTCAAAAAATAAATAAATAAATAAACCACCGGTAACATCAAAGATTTTCCACTTCATTAAGTGTTGTCCATGAGTGTACTTTGTATAGGATGATGCATTGTAAGTTAACTGTGAATTCATCCTATCTTTCAAAATAGGTTTTTACTACCTCTTTTACTCTTCTACCTGGCGGGCGGGAGAAGCAGCACAAGTAAGGGACTGTCCTGTAGGGTGAAGTACGGTGTCGTGAGCCCCGAGCCGCTACGGTAACCGTGAACAAGGAACTCTGAAATGTGGCTGACTAACGGGGTAATGGCATCTCTCTTTCCATGGAGCAGCATCACCACCATCACCTGAAATTGCGAGGTCTCAGGGAACTAACTCCCATGATCACTAACTCTTACTTAGCGTGAAATGTTTACAAGTCATGACATAGGTATAGTTAGTTTAGGTTCAGGGGTTAGGGTTAATGAATAAAGGATCTATAGTCCTGAGTTCAGGTTAGGGTTATGGAATAAAGGATCTTGAGCCCTGAGTTCAGGTTAGGGTTATTGAATAAAGGATCTGGAGCCCCCTGAGTTCGGGTTAGGGTTATTGAATAAAGGATCTAGAGTTCTTGGTTCAGGTTAGGGTTATTGAATAAAGGATCTAGAGTCCTGAGTTCAGGTTAGGGTTATTGAATAATGGATCTAGAGTCCTGACTTCAGGTTAAGGTTATTGAATAAAGGATCTAGAGTCCTGAGTTCAGGTTAGGGTTATTGAATAAAGGATCTAGAGCCCTGAGTTCAGGTTAGGGTTATTGAATAAAGGATCTGGAGCCCCCTGAGTTCAGGTTAGGGTTATTGAATAAAGGATCTAGAGTCCTGAGTTCAGGTTAGGGTTATTGAATAAAGGATCTAGAGCCCTGAGTTCAGGTTAGGGTTATTGAATAAAGGATCTAGAGTCCTGAGTTCAGGTTAGGGTTATTGAATAAAGGATCTAGAGTCCTGAGTTCAGGTTAAGGTTATTGAATAAAGGATCTAGAGTCCTGAGTTCAGGTTAGGGTTATTGAATAAAGGATCTAGAGCCCTGAGTTCAGGTTAGGGTTATTGAATAAAGGATCTAGAGTCCAGAGTTCAGGTTAGGGTTATTGAATAAAGGATCTGGAGCCCCCTGAGTTCAGGTTAGGGTTATTGAATAAAGGATCTAGAGTCCTGAGTTCAGGTTAGGGTTATTGAATAAAGGATCTAGAGTCCTGAGTTCAGGTTAGGGTTATTGAATAAAGGATCTAGAGTCCTGAGTTCAGGTTAGGGTTATTGAATAAAGGATCTAGAGTGCTGAGATTCCAATCTCTGAATTTTTAAGACCCTAAATACAGACCATGCTGAATCTGAGAGAGCAAATTGGATAAAAATGGTATGGCATAATCATCATTTCTCAAGTTTATTTATCGTTGTTGTGATTTACAAGGCGTAAGAATGTACAACTATTATTTATATCAAGTAATGATTTATTCTATCATTGACAGACAATATAGATTATAGATACACCCCCATATATAGATAGAGCGAATAACTATATAGATTAAAATAGATATCAAAAAGCTTATAGTGCCCTTTAGTGTTCTTCTAATTATTTCATATCAATAAAGCCCTCACAGAATGTTTTTAGCATTGTACAATATCAGTACAAATTAGTATAAACCCAAAAAAAGATAGTAAATATATTTCCACGTGGAAAATTAGGGAAGACAAAAACTTCAAGAGGAGACAACAATTTATTTCAGGCAAGGACAAACTATGGTAAACAAAATATAAGCTACGAGGGAAATTTACAGAGTAGCAAAATATAAACATAAAAATGACCACTATGTTAATAAAAATAATAAAATTAATAAATACTTTGTTACAATATAATCTAAAAATGTTCCACAAAATAATTCTTTAATGTAGATGTGTGTGCGACATTAATTTTTTTATTTAAAAAAGAAAATAGTATTCAATATTTGTTATAAACGATGTGTGTGTAAAATAAAATATTCAATGTTGTGATTTCACAGAAATTTGGCCAAAGTAATGGTGTGGGAATATTTACCAAACTAAATCCATTTTCCAGAAATTCTATTTCCGGGTGGAAGCAACTTTTCCAATAGACGGTGTGATTGGGTCTTCTTCTCTATAAGCCGCCTCCAATGGCCGCTTGTTCTGTACCCGACCTAGTTTAGTCGATTGAGGGCGCATTGTTTCGAGTCTTTTTGACTAAAGAGGCGACCTTTATTTTTATACGCTAATGAACAAAACTTAAGGAAGTGCAAAGTATTTGGTGTCGCCGGTTGTCTTTTTCTCTGAAAGAGTCAAAGGCAATTTTTTGTTCACACTTGGTTATCTCGTGTATCTTCAATAGAGATTTATCAAATATCTTTCAGAGTTATTGTCTGAATCCTGATATACATGCTAAAATGAACAACTTCCTTAAGTTTTGTCCCTTAGTGTATCTTTCAGAGTTATTGTCTGAATCACGATATAGATGCTAAAAGGTACAACTTCCTTAAGTTTTGTCCTTGAGTGTATCTTTCAGAGTTATTGTCTGAATCCCGATATACATGCTAAAAGGTACAACTTCCTTAAGTTTTGTCCTTGAGTGTATCTTTAAGAGTTATTGTCTGAATCCCGATATACATGCTAAAAGGTACAACTTCCTTAAGTTTTGTCCATGAGTGTATCTTTCAGAGTTATTTTATCAATCCCGATATACATGCTAAAAGGTACAACTTCCTTAAGTTTTGTCCATGAGTGTAGATCAATATTCTCCTGGGCAATATATGCATCTATATTTCGGCAATAGAGAGAGAGATTTGGATTCCACATCTAACATCTCTGTCAAATTCTAAGAATTGTATAGGTACTATGTGGATTTCATGAAATCAGAATCTGTCCTGACGAGGGTAATCAATCCGAAACCATGGTCTCCATGTAGACTTTATGATCTTTTACGAGGCAGGTTTGTAGCTTTGTCACCGACCTGGACCATTATTTTTATACTCTATACTTGCTATGTTTAATTTTTATTTATTGTTAGGCTTGAATATTTTATTGTATTTTTAAATGAAATTATATTATTTCTTCTTAAGAAATACATGCATCATTTCAAGACAGGCCATAAGTATCTTGGCAAAAAGTTTCCATGCCACCCAGGAGGTACCGGCTAAGCGCGTTGGCCTTCATTATAGTGGCGTTTCTACTCCCGTAAAAGCTTTATTCTATTCTTCTGGAAGAAGAAATGGATCATCCAACTCGCTCGGGTACATCCAAACTACATTTTGGTATGACTGGACCAAGCTAGATGGTTCAAGCCCGGCCAGGAACTGGTCAGCTGATGCTATGGACTCCATCTAAGTTAGGGGAATGAAGAGGCAAAGCCTCAATATCTGATACCGCAATTATTTTCAGGCAGAGTACAACAGCATACCTCCTTACAACACCCCCTAATCTGTGTCATAGTCAGAGAAGGCGCAGCGCCTGAGAGACGACCAGCAGATGGTGATAGGAAGATCGAAATTTGCCATCCACCTTCTCATTAGCTGGATGATGGGCAGAGCTGCCAGGCGCGGACGCTAGAGCATGCCTTGGTAAATCTATGAGATTTTAGTGACCAGGTCTCACCATCATAAGGGTGACGGGTGTGTTGCATCCATCATCATTATATAAAACAGTTTTGAACAGTATTATAAATTGAAACAAGGCATTGCGTCAAACATCAAAATTCAGCTATCAAAATTTGGAAAAGAGTAATCAAGCACTCCTCAACGATGCGAGCAACAATATTGGAATGGTATTCAGGATTTTAAAATGGGAGAAGATCGATTGAAGGTGATCCTCTTAAAGGCCGTCCTATTCAATAAAAGCCTGGAGAAATTATGAAATTGCTCAAAGAAACCTTCGATTTACTTAACATGAACTGAGGAAGAGGTATCTCTCAAGAATACTGGTTGGATATATTATAAGAGAAGATTTGAACCTAAAAGGAACAGCATCCCAATTCATCCCAAAATTCTTCACAATCGAGAAGAAGCTATACCAGCTCTCTCTTTTTTTTTAGAATATATTGGGAATGACAATAACGGAATGGATGAACAAAGTTAATCACAAGTGGTGAAACTTGGGTCTAGGGCCATAACGCTGAAACCAAGCATCAATCTGTCGAATGTAAAGGTCAGGGTGAGCCTAGACCCAAAAATCAAGGATGTGATTAACGAAAAACAAATTAATGCTGGTCATGTTTTAGGACCTTAAGAGCATGGTCCACCACAAGTACCTTCCAAAAAACACAAGTAACAGGGAATTTTATTTGGACATTTTGAGACGTTTAAGGGAATCAATTCAGAAAAAAAGACATTAAAAGTATTAAATGGTTTTTGGATCTCAAATCATCACAATGCTGGTTCACACACGACGCATTTGGGTCGGGTTGGGTTGACATTTTTTGGGTATAAAACTGAATTGAAATCCGATCCCAACCACTCTATTTCCTGAATATAGCACCTAATGACTACCTCCTATTCTCTAAACTCAAATTATCTCTAAAAGAAGGGAGCTGGGACACAAGGAATAACATTATTGACAAATGGCCGGAGATAGAAGTACTTATTGTATCATTCTTTAAAAACAACTTGCTGGTGCTTGCAGTGTCTTGAAAATAGTACCATTGTGTAGCCGAATTCCTTATTCTACACTCATACACAAAACTTAAGGAAGTTGTACCTTTCAGCATGTATATCGGGATTCAGACAATAACTCTGAGAGATATTTGATACACAGTGACCTTTAGTGAAGACGTACGAGATAACCAAGTATAAACAAAATTGTCTCTGTCTACTTCATAAAAAAAGACGACCGTCGACATAAACGACTTTCCACTTTCTTAAGTTTTGTCAATGAGTGTAAATAATACAATCAAAAATCAGCAAAAAGACCTTGAATCGTTTTATCTTCAGTCCAAATTAAATAGAAAAACATCAGCAAGTCATCGGTATAGAAAATAACTTCGCGCTATTATATTTTCAAACAAACAAGTTTGAGTTCGCTTACTGTGATATTCCAGGCCCTCTTAATATTTTCCATTGTTTTGGACTGTAGGAAATTGTTTCATTTCTCTAAAATGGCGCTAAATAATTTATTTTCTCAAAAGTAATATATATAAAGGACTCTATAGACTTTTCATATTATATAAGCTTCTATATTTACCATGATAAAACGAAGTATATATACACAACATATTACTTTTTAAACAAACAAATATACTTTAATTTGATTGTTTAAATGAAATTATTCTGTGATCTATATATATTGATTTAAAAAAATAATAATTTGACCAATAGTTTATGAGAGAAATATGTGCAGTTAAAGTTTTTCGCCGTAAAAAAAAAACAATTATTTCAGACGACGCCTATATAAAGCCAGAAGAAAAAAAAATTCCAAAAGAAGTTTATTGAGCGCCTGACCTTGCCCTCAATGGCGTTATTAACCCACCAACTCTGTGGCTAGGCCTTGTTGTTGTTGGTCGTTTGGTTCGGAAATATTTGGCACAAAACTTTTTCCCTCCGTCGTCTGCATTTTATTACTACTTCTTTATAAATATTTTAATTTAAGAAAAATTCTGCGTATTCATTCAATAATTTTCTTTCCTGCATATTTTTAAACGAATATTAAGAAATTATAAATAAATCATTTAAATTATATCTTAAATCTTATATGAGTTTTATAAAGATAGTAAATACAAGTACAATTTGATGCATTTTTAAAGCAAAATATATATTTTTTTAAATTATTATTTTCATTTATCGATAATAAGACCAGACGCACAAAAGAGTAGCGTCATGTATAAACTTTTAATACTTTTTAAAATAAAATTTTCATTTATAATAATTAAGATAAATTTAGAAAATATCATATATATTTCTCAACGCAGTACAAAATAAATGAATACGTAATAATTAAAAAAAGAAAATATATCAAATACGATATCTCCCATTAATTTTCGTTATTTGAAACTGAGAGCCATCAAGGAAAAATCCCTTTACTCAGGCAAAAACGTATCAAGGTTTTTTTTTTTTTTTTGGCCTAAAAACAAAGATTTTTCTCAGAAAATGCTCGATATTTTAAATAAATGATATTATTGGAAGATAACACTTATTGTTAGAATCACCTACCATATACACACGTCTTGTCCACATAGAATAAAGAGATCCACTTGGAGGAGAGATATGGCCGATAGAAGAAAAATGTGTTCAGTAATACAGTAGAACTACCACCATGAGAGGACACCTCTCTATAAAGTACAGTTTTCAATGGTCAAAATTACCATTTTTACTATTTAGTAGCTCTCCAGTAAGAAGACACTTCTCCCTAAAGAACACTTTGGCTCTGCAGTTGCAACTCTCTGGTAAGAGGACACCTCTCTCCAAAGGACACAAGGACACAATAATAGAAAATAGATATTTGTGAAAAAATAGCTATAAGTTAACAGTGTTAAAATAGAAATTTAAACATATAAAGTATATTTAGAATCAAATTATTCAGAATTCTCTCTATCTTTTAATCATATAGGGCAGAAGTCAGCAACCAGCAGCTCATGAGCCACATGTGGCTCTTTGGATATGAAGCTTCAGCTCTTGATATAGTTTCATACGTAAATATTATTTATACGAGTACTATTTGTTGTTGACAAGAAAATATTTTGTGTCTCATTAAAAACTTTGAAATTTTGTAAAGTGTAATTTTTGACTCTTCCGATTCAAAAGATTGCCGATCCCTGATATAGGGTGAACTTCTACAAGTAGTAATGTGAAGATGAGAAATAATTGACTCATCAGTGATTAACCTTTTCAACGATTTTACCGATTTTGCTTGAACGCAAAAAATAGGTTTTTTTCATATTCCTTAAAGGTAGGAAGCTTAAGGTCAGATGAAAAACACCAATTTTCTCGTCCAATTAGTTCCCCAAGGTTCAGTTCTTGTGGCAGGTACCATTCCAATCTATTCGTGCCTCTCCTTCTTCAACATGAATCCAACCTCATACAGACGATACTGCAGTATTCATCATATCTAGGAGCTTCCAGAAAAGTCTGAAAAAATTACAGGAGGCCACTGATGAAATTTAGGATTGGTGGTTAATCTGGAAGGTCAAAATGAATCCAGAAAAGACAAGATAATTTTATTTGAGAACAGCAGAGTCAAAAGGTTCGACGATTAGCATGGTGACCTTTTTCTGCCACCAGGTTATATAGAACAACAACGTAAAATATTTACAGATTATTCTTTATCAACGTTTTACTGTCAGCTATCATATCTAATTAAAAATAGAGCAATCATTGTTAAAGATCAGGTTATAAGTCTATATTGACCATAGAAGCCACTAACATTCAAGAGAAAGTTAGAAACGTATCTAGTTATGATGAGGCCTATACTTATATATGTTTGTACCAGCTGGATCACGGCATCCTGATCAAGCTTATATCATTAATTGACATGTTAAAACTGGATAGTTCGACAGGTCAACCAAGAGAGTTCCTTCTTTGTCTTGAATTCTTTGATTAGATAAGACGCTAGAGTTGTGAACCTATAGGATCCTTCATAAAAACGGCAACAAAGAGAATTTTCTAAAGATCCCTAACAAATAAAACATTTAAATAAGCCACGAATTACTTCCCAGAGTGGCAGTGCCAAGACCAAGGCAATTATTGTTGGATCAATCATCAATTGATTATTTCTAAAGAAATTTAGCTCTGACTTAAACAGAAAACTTCACATTAAAAAAGTAGAAATAGAAAGTAAGATAATTTCCATATAGTTACTGGAATTTCCATCTATACGCATTTTGAATAAATATTGTTACTAATAATATCCCAATAATTGTACATATGTTGTCACATTTTTGCATATTTCTTATATAATACGAAATTGTATATATTTATTTGAAACTTAGTGCCGTTGCCACGTTAGTCACCTTGGACCAGAATTTGGTCAAATATTGCAAGGGTCCAAGGGGGACTGGTGTGGTCGGACTTCTCTCCCTCCCCCCCCCCCCCTTTTTTTTTACCACCCAATATAGAGAACATTGCGACTGCTGTGATAGAGATGTATGGTGACATCTGAGGCTCTTCATTGGACACGACAACAACAACAGAAATTTGACATGGACCCAGAACAGCAGCTTTACACACCCAAGATAGAGGACATTGCGACTGCTGTGATAGAGATGTATGGAGACATCTGAGGCTCTTCATTGGGCACGACAACAACAACAGAAATTTGACATGGACCCAGAACAGCAGCTTTACACACTCTAGATAGAGAACATTGCTGTGTTAAAATGCATGGAGACATCTGAGGATCTTCATTGGGCACGACAACAATAACAGAAATTTGACATGGACCCAAAACAGAAGCTTTACACACCCAAGATAGAGAACTTTGCTGTGATAGAGATGCATGGAGACATCTGAGGATCTTCATTGGACACGACAACAACAACAGAAATTTGGCATGAGCCCAGAACAGAAGCTTTACACACCCAAGATAGAGAACATTGCTGTGATAGAGATGTATGGAGACATCTGAGGCTCTTCATTGGACACGACAACAACAACAGTAAATTGACATGGACCCAGAACATCAGCTTTACACACCCAAGATAGAGAACATTGCTGTGATAGAGATGCATGGAGATATCTGAGGATCTTCATTGGTAAACGAAAACAACAATTATATATATATATATATTTTTCACAATCTAATAGCTACCCAGTGTCATGTTATCTTTCTTAGCTTCAGATAAAAGACACTCCTCCAAAACTCAGTTTGTTCATTTTCAATAAAAGAATTGGAACTTACAGAGAATTTTGTATCCTTTATTATATTAATAAACGTCATTTAAATGTTTTACTATTTATCATATATACAAGGTTATCCCAAAAGTTCGTGAACACTTTCAAAAAAATTCAAATACTAATATTATTCGTCGTTATGTATAATATCTTTGTATTATGTATTATTATGTATTTTCCGTAATAATATTCGCCAAGTAATAAGAAAACAACGTTTAAAGAAAAACACGAACTTTTGGGACAATCTCATATCTTGGAATACAATAGTATTATATAAAGTATATATGCAATCAGAGGAAAGATGGAACACACAATCTATATAAGATATATAATTAGAAATGGATTATCTTGGATCTAAATTATATTATCTATTCTTTCTATATTGCGACGTGGATGGTTGTCCATCTTATTACATCAGTAGGAACACTCTATCCGCCTAGTTGTGTAACATCAAAGTTTTCTATTGTTGACTTTGCTTAGAATTTTTAATGAAACTGATTCCAAGAGAATTATTAATTAAACATTATATTATTGTTAATATAATCCCTTCGGTATAATTATTAATAAAAGACAATTCGCTGAGGGAAAAGTTTCTTTTATATTATATTATTTTATATATTTTATATTAATGATAAAAGAAACTTTTACCTCAGCGAATTGTCTTTTATTAAACATTATATTTATTGATTTACAAGAGAGAGAACAAAATATAAAAGGGAAACTAATATTAAACAAAGGAACTTTTTTTCTTGTTTTGGTTAGCGCCTATTTTACCTGTGAGCTTACACATACTCTGTGGTAACAATTAATTTATATATATACAACATCTATTGATGCTGTTTTTATCGCGGTTGGATGCCTAGCTTTCTAAGATGAGCCTAACTTGTTCGTCTTCTGGATATTGTTATGAATATTATACAGTAGAACCTCCCTTTAAAGGGCAACACCTAGTTACAGAGCCAAAATGTCCTTTAGGGAGAGGTGTCCTCTTACCGGAGAATTTCTAAATATTATTGGTAATTTTGCCAATGAAAAACTAGTCCTTTATAGAGAGGTGCCCTCTAGCGTGAGTGTCCTCTCATGGAGGTTCTACTGTATCACCAGAATATGGTGCCTAGTTCTAAACATATCTACATGAAAGATCAGAAAGCCAATAGGAGAGGGATGTTCAGTAACAAAATATTGAAATAATATTGTCACAACCAAAAATGTACATAGCTTATAACTGTAAATAATACATCGGCAGCTTGGTGAATGTTATGTACCTAAGCCCCGATAGGTGTCGCGCGCTGTCAACTCGGCGAGTGTTATGTACCTAAGCTCCGATAGATGGCGGGCGTGCTAGGCGGGAAGTTTGTAAACAATAGCCGCCATCTTGAAGCGGGTAGCCGATCACCAGCCGTTTGAGTCTTTGGCATTACTTGCTTAATTGTAATTATTTTTATCCATTTAACTTAGTTTATCTCTTTTTAGCCCTCAAACTATTTAAATTCATCTAATAAATTATTATTTTATTCTACCCAAACGTCACCTTCATTTCTGTGACAATATGTTTTAATTAATTTTAAAAAATATTCTGTCATGATAATTATTAAAGTACCACCGTTTGTCTACAAGGAGAATAAGTAGAATGTCTTCATATCTCCTATATTTAATAATAGAGTAGAAATAATTGTTGATGGATCGCAATAATTACATCTCTTCTAAAATATAAATCTTCTTTGTTGAAGGTACAAAAATAATGAAGATAAATTACTAAATAAATCTAAGTTTAATTTACTAGTAAAATATCACATCTATCTAAATAATCTCTTTTTTTCTATTAACTCTCACCTCTATGTTGTAACAAAGTATTTATTATTTTTATTAACAGAGTGGTCATTTTTAGGTTTATATTTTGCTACTCTGTGAATTTCCCTCGTGGCTTATCTTTTGTTTACCATTCATAGTTTGTTCTTGCCTGAAATAAATTGTTGTCTCATCCCGAAGTTGGTCTTCCCTAATTTTCCACGTGGTAATATGTTATATGATCTTTTAGAAGAAAAAAAGAGCTGGTGAAGACTATTGACTAGTTTATTTGGTAATCTAAAGTCAAAGTTTACAAAAATTAAATAGTAATCGAAAATTGAGGCATCTTATATGTAGATTACCTAATTTTAACTAAATATATGGCCAATTTACATGATAAAAAAAAAGAAAACAAGCCTAACTCTCTCTCTCCCAGGCAAAAACAACAATTGGTCGTTTTATATATACAGCGCCATCTGGACTTCTCGACGGCGGCGTCACAGAGTTCATCTATGAAAATAAAATCGCATTATTCACATAAAAAATAAAATGGCAATATATATATATTCACAACATATATATATGTTATATTGAAATATTATTTTATTTAAAAAATTATATTTCATAGATACAAATACTCTGTTAAATCGAGCGCCAGAGGTCACGCTTACCCGATAAAAACTCATTGTGGTTATTTCCCGCTGGCCGGCTCAAATCTTTGTACATTATGTAAATAATATTTTGTTTTCCTTGTTCTACTCGCCTTAAGCCAGGCGTTACTTTTACCAAATAATGTTTTTAATATATATTCCTTAGCTCAAATAAATAATTAATGATCTGATCAAAACTATTTTATTATTCCCACGATTGCAGAACAATATCGTAAAATACTCATGTATACAAAAATCAAGCAACAAATAATAATAATTCAATATATCAATCTAATTTTTTTTAATAAAATATATACATATCTGACGCCACATATTTTAAGTCACAGATTATTACAATCATAGAATAAAAATAATATTTGACAATATAATATCCAACAATAAATCCCCATACTCTCGTGTAAATACAAGAAGGAGTTGAAATAAATAATTCTCTGTTACCAGAACTAACTCACCAATTTGTAGAACTCACAAAGTTTTATCAATTTTTAAAACTTCCTTTAACAATTCAGTTAGAATTTGTCAGCAAAACTCTTAGCTAAAATCAATTCTGTAGAGTGGAATACCGATTCTCTTACCTCCAGTTCCATATTGTAGTTGTTCACGTGGTCTTTTTAATAATTGTTCGACCTAAGGTTCTTCCAATGGTTAATGATTTCATGTCTTTTTTTCATCATATCATTTTTATAATAGTGTAGTCGGCTGATTGATACTTTCAATTCAATTGATTTAAATCCTCTGAACATAAATTAAACAATGTCACATTCCTTTGGTGATGAGTTTCTCTTCATTTTATTAATGTGGTCTTAAGCGTTCAGGCATCTCTGCCCTTCTACAGGATAACATAAATAAAACGAATAAAACGCCGTCTGATACTAAACTATTACAAAAATCTAGATTTAGAGTTTAGATGGTGTTTAGCATCATTCAGCGTTTTATTCGTTTTATTTATTTATTTTATTTTATTTATTTATTTTGAGGAGACAAAGGCAAATTTGTTCATACTTGGTTATCTAATGTATCCCTATATATATAAAAGTCAGTGTATGTATGTATGTGGGTATCTATGTCGGCTATACACGTCCACAATACGTAACTAATCTGACTGAAATTTTAACAGTATATAGAGTAGAATCTGGAAAAACTTATAGTGAAAATTTCAGGTCTCTATCCCGAATATTCTTCGAGTTATTTGCAAATTGCGTTGCAAATTTGCCTTTTCGCTCGCAAGCAGCGCCTCTAGCGGTGAAGATGGGAGGTAATATCAGCTGACCTAATGTACATGTAAAACGTGTTTTGACAGGACATAGAGAAAATCTGGAAAATATATTTATCGGATTTTTAGCCAATAAAAAATAAAATTGACAGGTTCTGGGCAAAAATAGTTGTTTTTTAGTCAGAAAATGATGCTCACAATATTGCTGTATCATGTTTGATTATCAGATACAAAATTATATCGGGAAAAATATATCAAAAAGCAGAGACCACGGGTGAAACCAGTTCATTTTTTTTTGTACACAGGAACAAAATTCTAACAGAAAAACATTCATTCGTGCAGAAAACAAAAGCCAGATCATCTTTCTAAAAAAATATCGCTTCTCAGACACAAAGTTTGGAGCGGGACGTTTCACAAGAGTGACATCCACGGCGCCAATTTATAATTGTAACGAATAGTATTTGAATAAAAACATTTAATCGAGTAAAACCCGGGCGTTGCCCGGGTCATTCGGCTAGTCTTCAATAAAGGTCATTGTAATATCTGTCAGAGTTATTATCTGAATCTCGATATATACATACTAAAAGGTACAATTTCCTTAAGTTTAGTCTACGAATATGTATATATGTAAACTTTTATTCAGTAAACTAGCTGGGGAAAGTTTCTACGGAATTTTAATGAGAATGCAGTAAACTTTTATTTGAAAAGATTTGTTTTCGAGAAAGAAATTCCTCGATTTGTTAACATCAGATTACTGAAGGAACAAACAGGAGAGATGTTGTAAAGAAATCTCTAGAGATTTAAAGAGGATTAAAGGATTGGTAGAGCGCGTGGATAATTGAAAATAACAAATTGGCTATTGTCGTACCTTATTAGCATATATTCCTCCTCAATTATTTTAGTTAATTTCTTAAAAAGCAAATATATCTACACAATCACACATTATGGTTATATAAAATTTAACTTATGAAAATAGAGTGGAATAATGTATTAAAGTAATAATCATGAAAGAAATCCAAATTTTCATTGATAGCTGGTTCTATTATGAAAAAGACATCTCCTTATCGAGAAACTGAAAGTTGCTGATGGCTTGCGCCATCTATCGGAATAAATATCAACGTTTCTCGTTGATTTTTAATTATTCCAGAATTGGCCAAATACCCATTCTTGATTAATCAAGAAAAGCTAACCACAAATGAGTTTCGGGCTGTTGGCCCTCATCAGCGTGGTGCAAGCTCTACCTCAACGACCAAAAAACCTGGTCATTCAGGCATCCTGAAAAATCATGAAACGGGTAGTTAAGGCCAGAATTGCGTGAGAACACAAAACAATGTGAAAAATAGTACAAATATGAAATCGTATTGGGATAAAGTGCATAAATTATGAAAAAGACATCTCCTTATCGTGCAACTGAAAGTTTATTTATTCCGATAGATGGCGCAAGCCATCAGCAACTTTCATTTGCACGATAAGGAGATGCCTTTTTCATAATTTATGCACCTTATCCCAGTACAATATTACATATTTTTTCCACAAATGGTTCTATCTTGTTCAAATATTAATATATCCCATCCATCTATTCTTGTCGGGTTTGACAGGAATTTTAAAATAGTTGTTGCCATCTTTGTCAAATGACTTTAAGTCAATTACTAAATATGTAACTGAAACGTCAAGAATTAAATAAATTATTGGTTGATGTAGCTTTATTTTTTCAAATCAACTTTCAACCAACAAATGATCGTTTAAAAAAAAAGATATATGTCTTATTCAGATCTAAACATCAATTATGAAGATCATATTTCTACATATCCTTCAATGTTCTATCATCATTGATTTCTTGATGATGGTTTTCAAGCGATCAAATCCTCTATTAACTCTTGTTTTTACACCAACTTGTTCTTCGGTCGATGACTTCAGCAAAAATTCTCTCTGTTAAGTAATATCATTTTATTCTCTCGCGGTAGAACGTTGTGACCCACTGTACGTATTACATCCCAAACATGATGCGACGCCAGCCATCTCTGTCTTGAGCTCGACGTACCATCTCGGCGACCGTCTTCTTCTTCTTTCTTATCTCCACTCAATCATATCTGGGTGAAGTAGAATGCGTCTGCCTTTGTCATTAAGGCTGGAAGCACTACTCAGTGGCAGGCCGACTTAGCTCCAAAAGAAATAGCCGCCTCTGACATGAGGAACAGACGCCATGTGTAGCCGCTCCTAACATGGAGTACAAATGCTACTCATCTGTATCCCTGGATTAGGACCCCTTACAGGGTACTATCAGCCGGGCCAGCCGAACCCAGGTTTTTTAGTGAGCTTGTTATTGCTCTACCTTCTCCTTTTTCATCCGGGCTTGGGACCGGCAAAGGCGGAGTTAAGCCAGTGAGTTCCTTTAATTGGTCCACGAAGCGTGTCGGCGGGTGTCCAGGTATGTGTCGCCCAGATGTCTTTCCGGTAAGTATGGTGTACTCCATCTCCCTGTTTCGCGTGATGTGACCAAAGAATCTCAAACAATTCCGTTGTACACGCCGCAGAAGTCTGTCCTACGCGCTGTAGTATATGTAGTATTTCTCGCACTAAAGTTTTCTAATTCTTATTTATAAATCTTAGTAGCGAAGAAAGAGATGGGTGATAGAGCATGAAGGTAATTGATTGTAAACATTATCCAATACTTGGGATCGAGCTAATCTCCCCGAAGACATTCCCTCGAGATACCAACTTGTGATGATAAATCGATGATCAATAGAAAGTTTGGGACATTTTTCTTGTCTCTTCTTCAAATTTTAATTTACCGCACAACCGCTTGTCCCTAATTGCCTTTGTCACATAGGATGGTGTTGGGGAAAGGAAATGAAGTCTTTAACGTGTTTAACTTTTGCTTTGGCTTATTTAGCATCCAAAAATATAGCTTTATAATAGCAATACTTAGCTTTGAACTACTTTATTACTTTTAATACACGATTATCATAATTCTTTTTCGCTTATGTATTTAACTTTTTCTCAATTTTCCATCATATTCACCTGTCCCTTTCTATTTCCGATCTTATATCCATTTTCCCATCTCCATTTTTCATCCATATTCACCTTTCTATCCAAATTTTCTACTATTTTTATCTTACCCTCTAATTACTCATCATATACACCTTTCCGTCCCAATTTCTCACGATATCCACCTTTCGTTCCCAAATTTCACTTTATATGCACCTATCCCCTTCCAATTTCTCACTATATGCACTTTTCCTGCCAATTTCTCCCTATATGCACCTTCCAACTTCTCACTATATTCACCTTTCCTACCAATTTCTCACTATATCCATCTTTCCCTCTCAATTTCTCTCTATATCCACCTTTCCTCCCAACCTCTCACTATATCTACCTTCCACTTACAATTTTCCATCATACCCAGCTTTCCGTCCTAATATATCACTATATTCACCCTTTACCCTCAAATTTCCTTCCATATTCACCTTTCCCCCATTTCTTTCCATATCCAACTCTCCCTCCTAAATTCCCACCATATCCGCCTTTTACTTTCAATTCTTCGCCCCACATCCACTTTTTGTTCTCAATTCCACACCATATTGATGAAATACAATGCTATAATAGATACCTTATCCATAAAACAATGGACCAGAGTCTATTCTTGCAATTCCCAAAATAATAAAGAAAAGGATTGCTAAAGAAGAAAGGCACTTTAATAATTTTTGACTAAATTAACACCGCGTGGAGTTTCTAAAGTACAATACCATCTCAAGATATTTTCAACGATTCTTAAAAATATTTCAAACCTCTCTCTACCTAATACATGCTTCTTAGGTGTAATTGAGCTAACATATATGAGGGGTAATACATGGACAACTGGCACGGACTTGACACAAGATGACACGTAAAACTGTGTCGTATCATGGGACATTTTTCTTTGTAGATAACTCTGTCAAAGTAAGAACACCGCGTGGCGTCTGACATGAGATGATGACACGTGAACTGTCCTAGTGCGACACACTCGGTCACACGTGACTCCACATAAATAAAACCCGTCACGTACAAGAATGACGTCACAACTATTTCCGTGAATCAAACCACGTGACCCTTCACCAATCAGAAGAGCTTGCCGTTTCCAAGAACGACCAATCAATAGCTTCCCCTCTCTTTCTTTCTTTTTAAAATTAGATTTTGTCTTTGTGTAAATAATCACTGAAGAGAGAGTGTTTTATCTCTATCGGACCATTGACTGCGGAGAAAGTGTTTTGTTTTATTTACTTTTCTTTTACTTTGTTTGTTTAAAGGCTTTGCATTTTTTGTGGGCTCGGATAATGGCTTGAGAGTAAACAATATTTTGAAGTAATAGTTCACAGTTTCTCTGTAAATAAAGGATTTGTCGTCTTATGCGAATAGACAGCCATTTAGTACTTGAGGTTTTTTGGAAAATAAAAATTTGATAAAGCGCTAAATGAATTTAACTTTTTAGAATTTATAAATTCTCATTTCAAATATATAATACAAAGGAGAAATTTTAAATATAAATATACAGTTAAACCTGTCTATAGCGCTCCCTCTAAATAGCGCCTCTCTCTCTATAGCGCCCGATTTTAAATACGTAGTACGATGCGATTTACATTAAAAGTGACCTGTCTATAGCACCCCCTCTCTATAGCACCCTATTTTGGTGAGTCCCAAGAGGGGGCGGTGCTATAGACAGGTTTACCTGTACATAATTCAGATGTCAGTAATATCATAGTTGCATCTGTTTGAGTGGGTTAGTCTCTATTTACACAGTTACGTTGCTCCTCTTACACCTATTTATAATTATTCAATACTATATGTAATATATATACTATATATGTTATATTAAAATATTATTTTATTTAAAATTATATTTCATAGATACAAATACTCTGTTAAATCGACCGCCAGCGGTCACGCTTCCCCTATAAAAACTCATTGTTGTTGTTTCCCGATGGCCGGCTCTAACCTTTTGTACATCATGTAAATAAGTTTTCCATTTTTTTATTCTTACGCCTTAAGCCAGGCAGTACTTTTATCGAACCATGTTTTTATATATTCCTTTAGTTCAATTAAATTACTGATTAAGACTATTTTAGTATATACTTTCAAGATTTTAACCACGACTGCATTGCCATAGCATAATTCTCAAGGTATTCAAAAATCAACAGAAAATCTCATTTTTTATAATATATATATATACACTATGTTTTCATATGTATCATAATTATAATTAATAATTATATAGTGTAACAGCCCCAAACTGTAGATACAAATCAACACGCCAGCCTGGTCATCATGTAATACAAACAAAGTAATAAAGTTTTATTGAGAGTCCGCCGCACCCAAGACAGGGCGAGGTCCAATTTCGTCAAGATTATTAATTTCCTTCCAGGAAACTTCCAGTAAGTTTTACGACCACCGACAAACGGCCGAACAACAACAGATCATCTCTGCCTCTCGTGTAGATCACATCGTGTGGATCTTGTCGCGTCTTCAGCGCTGAACTCTCTCAGGTGGCATTCAACCTGCCTCGTCCTTTGTGTATCCCATTGACGCCTGACCACAAGGCCCCATGACTGCTAGTGGAACGGCATATATATATATTGTCACTGAATAATTATTTTAAATATTCTGTTGTATATCATCACATAAATATTTGCATAGTCATCACCCCTTACCATGCTTGTATATTATTACTTGTAAATAAAATTGAGAAATAGTTTACATTCTAATCAATAAATTATTTTTACTTAAACTTTTGTTATACTCGTTATCACTACCGTGACAATATATATCCAAAAGATAGGCATCTATCCCCTTTAATATGTATTAAATAATGCATTTTGTTTATTCCACCAGTACAAAACGTAAAAGTGGTAATAAGGTGGGAATTCGATTTCATAACATATTACGGTCATAGCCCGAAACCATGGCATACAAGTTGTCTTTTGTTTGTATTTTTCAAAATTGGTTTTGTAGATCATTCTTTATCACCGTCATTATGTTTTACTGGGCTTATGAACAAAGTGCATTGTTCAATAAATTTTTAAAGGGAGAGGTGCCTTTTTTGGTACATGAATAACATCCTCCTGTAACTCTCTCTCTCTTTATGTTGAAATATCCTCTTTGGCTTTCTCGTGTGTCTTCAATAAAGGTCACTGTGTGTATCAAATATCTTTAAGAGTTAATGCCTGAATCCCGTTATACATGCTAAAAGGTACAACTTCCTTAAGTTTGGTCCATGAGCGCATATATAAATAGATAAAATTACAAGATAAAAACAAAGTCAAAGATAGATTGATTGATTTTTCCCTAACCAAAAAAAATAGTATAAAGGAATATCTAGCAATTTGTATAGAGATAAGATAATTTCCAATTCTAATAATTCATTCATAGAGATTCAAATGCATTTTATAGTAATCCTTCAACCATTGATATACAAATATCTTTCCTATAATGAAGTCAGTTCTAAAAGGACATAGATTTGATACCGTTAATGCCATAAAGGAAAATTATCTAAGCGCTTTGAGGGGCATTACTTCTGACGAATTTTCTGGGTGCTTCCGGAACTGGGAAAAAAGAATAAAACGCTGTATAGATTCCCTTCGGACAGTATTTTGAGGAATATTAACTATTTTTTGTATATATATTCATCTAGTAAATCTTTTATGACCCAATTCCCCGAATTTTATGATCATACCTTGTAAAAATCCATTATCTTTTCATCTCAATTATAATTATAACAATTTTTTCACATTGTGTCGCGGTCTCACGCAATTCTGGCCTTAACTACCCGTTTCATGATTTTTCAGGATGACTGAATGACCAATTTTTTGGTCGTTGAGGTACAGCTTGCACCACGCTGATGAGGGCCAACAGCCCGAAACGCGTCCGTGGTTAGCTTTTCTTGATTAATCAAGAATGGGTATTTGGCCAATTCTGTAATAATTAAAAATCAACGAGAATAGTTAATATTTATTCCGATAGATGACGCAAGCCATCAGCAACTTTCAGTTGCACGATAAGGAGATGCCTTTTTCTTAATTATAACAATGTAATGCCATCCAAGTAGGGATGGATCCATGCCGACATTCAGTAAAAAAGAACAACGCCCTGTAAAGAAACAGCAAGTGAGCGGTTGGGACGATGTCAGACGAAAGTGTGATGGAGGAGAACATAAATAAATAAAAACATCAGAAGATTGGAGATATCCGTTTCCTGTAATCCTTCTTCCCACCTGGACGACTGCCTCTTCTGGAAGTTTTACCTCGACGTCCCTCTGAGCATTCACTTTTCTACAATAGTATCCCATCTCCTGTAGAGATAGCTATAAATTATCTCAATTATATATAACTGAAGAAGAAGTTTTTAAATATTGTTTTACATAGAAATGTAATATAATGGGTACAACACCTTGTGATTTTGTAGCTAAATGTTGCTGATGACTTTTTGCCAAATATCGATAAATATTGTGAAAAAGTATCCATTATTTTATTAGCAGAGTATCATTTTTTTATGTTTATATTTTTCTATACTCTGTATACTTCCCTCTTTTGTTTATCTTTTGTTTATCACTCATAGTTTGTTCTTGCCTGAAATAAATTGTTGTCTCATCCCGAAGTTGTTCTTCCCTAATTTTCCACGTGGCAATATAAAAGGTGAAACGTGATTGCTTTTTCTTGATATATCAATAAAAAGGTATAGATAATAGAATCAACTGATGGTATCTTTTAGATGTTGGTAGAAAGCCGTCACCAACATTCAGTTCCAAGATCGGGAGGTGTCGTTTCATTATATATTATACTATATCGCGTCCTGGTTTTTATATCATCTTTTAAACTCTTTATAAACCTACAAATGTGTAGGGGCGGCTGCAGGCGTGTTACGATATATTTATAATTCAAGAATTAATTACTAAATCACATAAATTTAGCTAGTAATTTTATTATCGTTTTTATATGGAAACAAGCGTGTTCTTTGTCTATAACAATAACATGAGAATTTATGATGATAATATTTTTAGAATTAAGCTGTTGTTTTTTTATTTTGGTATTTACAATTATTGATTTAAAATAATAAGAAATAAAATTATATGAAATAAAATAATATGATTTAAAATTATAAGAAATGAAATGATATGATTTCCTACAAATGTATTTGATATTCATTTGCCATCTATCGATAAAATTGTGTAATACTTATTTTCGGCAATGTGTTTCTTTCTAATATTTGATATGTGTAAAGAAATACAAATGTTAATATGATGCATTAGCGCAACATATGTTATAAGAAATTCGAACTATTTTTGACATGTATGATTATTTTAAAAATAAATTGATTTTCTACTTCCCTTACTGCAACTGAACTCCCATTATTTTATTCATTGCAGTAAGGGTAGTAGAAAATTGATTTTTTTTTAAAGAATCATACGCATCAAAAAATAGTTTAAATTTCTTCAATACAAATGTATGTTTTAAAATAATAAGAGAAGAATTATTTCGTATTTTATATAGATATAGGTGCCTAGAGAGGAATTTCTCTCCCTATAAAAAGAAGTCGGTGGACGAGTGGGTAACACCCTCGATTCCCGACAGCCATGAACCGGGATATAATCCCACTTTAACATTTTGTTTAATGTGTAAATAACCTTCACATATTATTCATTAGGAATAAATTAACACAAAGCAATAACGCGCCATCTATACATATAAAATAAAAGGATTTAAAAGCGCGAGTGTTTCTTTTATACATAAAACGAACTTCTACTGTCCTTACTGCGATGAAAAAATATATTGGGAGGGCTTGGCTCATCAGTGGTGAACCCTCCCAGCGCCAATTTAATCCACCATCCTTCAGTGTAGCATATAAAAGCATAATGATCCAATACAATATTAGAGCTCTGAGAAGCGGTCTGGTGGATTAAATTGGCGCTGGGAGGGTTCACCACTGATGAGCCAAGCCCTCCCAATATATTTTTTCATCGCAGTAAGGACAGTAGAAGTTCGTTTTATGTATAAAAGAAACACTCGCGCTTTTAAATCCTTTTATTTTATATTATTCATTGTTGTAAATATCATAAATTAGGTTGCTCTTGTTGAGCGGTACCTAATAAAGTTATTTTGAAACAACTCCCTATAATTATACATCAGAACCATGCATACTGCTCATTACCGTAGAAAAAAATCTTTACTAGTAATGATAAAGAATGAGCCACAACACCAGTTTTGGTTAATTCAGACAAAACCAACCTGTATACCATGGTTTCAGGCTTCGGCTCTCATCAGTACAGGGGCGTCTTCGATTTCATAACATCCAACGAGAAGGGTTAAGAAACCGGTCGAATTTACTAAACAGGTGTTTAAAGGTGTCCTAAAGGCTTATGTCCTTAGATTGAAAAATACCATAACTGAGATTCCGTCCTTCATTGTCTCCTATATAAACATAATCGTCCAATACAGTATAAGAGCTATAAAAAGCGGCCTGGTGGGTTAAATTGGCCAAACCGCTGGCTGAGTTTACCACTGATGAAACAAGCCTTCCCACTATATATTTTTTATCTCAGAAATAAGAGTAGAAAATGTTAGTTTTATTTGTAAACTAAATATTCGTTCTTGATAGTTTTATTTATTTTATTAAGATGAAAATATCAGGGTTCATGGAATCAGTTACTTTTAAAACATACAATTCACAAATCTCTAGGTTTCGGGCACGAAAGCCCTTTTACAGGGGAAAACATTCTACACAACAATAAGGTTATTATAGTGTTTCTAGTAAATGTTTCTAAATTCCATAACAAAACTATGGAGAATATGGCTGGACGATTAGCTTAACCCTGGAAAGCTTTCGTTTTCTTTCCCTTTTGTTCAGGAAAACCCTGAATAAGGGCTGAGGGCACCAGAACAAAACGTTGTATGTGTAACTATCCTATTTCAAACACATCTTCAAATTTAGGCTTATCACATTGATCTTATTCTATCTACTGATCTCTAAAATGGTAAACAAGAGTTAGAATATCTCTGTACCTTCATTCATTGGACAGCCCCCCACTCTTTCTTGTCTTTGAAACGGTCAGCTGGACAGATGTATGTTCTGAAGATCAGCATATTGGCAAAACATTAAAGAACTAAGAATTTTTAAGTTTTTTACTGTATTATAAATATATTATGGAAGAATATCTCTCATTAAAGCTTTCTAATTTATCTAATTTTACAGCTACTCTAGAAAGCTTGCTCGAGATTCCAAAAGAAGATCTTCCATTATAAAAAAAAAAAACGAAAGCAATTCCTGGCATTGATCCAACAAGACTGCTTCAGTCAATGCATCCAGGCGGCAATTCGGATATTTTGTCGTCTGGATGTAATGTTCTAAAACAAATTGATATCCAGGCATCATTGCCAAATCCTCTTTGTTGCCAGGCAGTCGCTAAGGCACGTTGACCTTTGTTGGGGAAAACCCAAGTCTTCGATCAATCTTTTGTTTAATCAATACGACATCCTTTTTTTGGCAGAATTAATGTTTCTACTTATAACAGCGCCAATTGGCTCTACCTACACAAGCATTCTGTTATGTAATCTCAAGAAAAACACGCGGTATCATGCTATGAAGGGTTATAACAGCCAGAAATGTTGAATTTGCGCTTTGAAAATCTTGATGTGTTTTAGATACATGTTAAAGCGTTGATTCTCCATTGAAACAAATATAAACACCCAAAGCACTTTAATTTTAAATCTTATTTTATTGGTATTTTAATTGAAAATATTTTCTCTCATAGAAGGGCTTTCTTGCCCGAAAGCTTGAGAGATTTGTAAATAAAAATATTTAAAAAGAAACTTTTCCCTGGAGACTTAATGTTCTCATTTTGATATTGATTCAAAGGATTATTTTATCGAATTGGATACAAGCTATCTTGTTCAAAAATACAGTAAAACAATAGAAGATATACAAGTTGGGGAGAAGAGATTCTTTATACGATGACGATCGTACAAGATTTCAGGCAAAACGTCCTTCAACGAATACAAAAAAAAAAGGGCGACTTGCCCAAAAACTTGTACGATGTTGTTGTTGTCGTGTCCAATGAAGAGCCTCAGATATCTCCATACATCTCTATCACAGCAGCAGCAATGTCCTCTATCTTGGGTGTGTAAAGCTGCTGCTCTGGGTCCATGTCAATTTTCTGTTACTGTTGTCGTGTCCAATGAAGAGCCTCAGATGTCTCCATGCATCTCTATCACAGCAGCAGCAATGTCCTCTATCTTGGGTGTGTAAAGCTGCTGCTCTGGGTCCATGTCAATTTTCTGTTACTGTTGTCGTGTCCAATGAAGAGCCTCAGATGTCTCCATGCATCTCTATCACAGCAGTCGCAATGTCCACTATCTTGGGTGTGTAAAGCTGCTGCTCTGGGTCCATGTCAATTTTCTGTTACTGTTGTCGTGTCCAATGAAGAGCCTCAGATGTCTCCATGCATCTCTATCACAGCAGTCGCAATGTCCACTATCTTGGGTGTGTAAAGCTGCTGCTCTAGGTCCATGTCAATTTTCTGTTGTGGTTATTGCGTCCAATGAAGAGCCTCAGATGTCTCCATACATCTCTATTACAGCAACAGCAATGTCCACTAGCTTGGGTATGTAAAGCTGCTGCTCTGGGTCCATGTCAATTTTCTGTTGTTGTTGTCGTATCCAATGAAAAGCCTCAGATGTCTCCATACATCTCTATCACAGCAGTCGCAATGTCCACTATCTTGGGTGTGTAAAGCTGCTGCTCTGGGTCCATGTCAATTTTCTGTTGTTGTTGTTGTCGTGTCCAATGAAGAGCCTCAGATGTCTCCATACATCTCTATCACAACAGCAGCAATGTCCACTATCTTGGGTGTGTAAAGCTGCTGCTCTGGGTCCATGTCAATTTTCTGTTGTTGTTGTCGTGTTCAATAAAGAGCCTCAGATCTCTCCATACATCTCTATCTCAGCAGTCGCAATGTCCACTATCTTGGGTGTGTAAAACTGCTGCTCTGGGACTAAGTCAATTTTCTGCAAGGCTGCGGCCATTGCTGGGTATGAGAATATGTGAGTAGGTGTTAGTTCCACACCAGGACAGTTGTTACATGTCCTATAGGTTCTTGTGCCATCTGGATGTATTGTCATTCCTTTATAGTGTTTTGTTCTAAGTCTTGTTATAGTTAACTTGTACGACGTTCTCTTATATAAAGAAGCTCTTCTCCCTGACTTGTGTTTCTTCCTCTATAGGGTTGAATAGGGAGATTGTCTTAACATTAAAACAATGCATTCTGATTATCACCTCCGTACAGAACACAATGGTTGGTTATAGGATGCTATACAACAACAACAACAAAAAGGCTTTTAACACAAAACAATAACGCGCCATCTATACATATAAAATGAAAATATTTAAAAGCACGAATGTATCTTTTATGCATAATACAAACTTCCACTGTCCTTACCGCGATGAAAAATATACTGGAAGGACCCTGCTCATCAGCGGCGAACCCTCCCAGCGGTTTCGCCAATTTTCTGAGATTCCACCCTTCAGTGCTGCGTATATAAGCAGAATCTTCCAATGCAGCATTAGAGCTCTGAGAAGCGGTCTGGTGGATTAAATTGGCGAAACCGCTGGGAGGGTTCGCCGCTGATGAGCAGGGTCCTTCCAATATATTTTTTCATCGCGGTAAGGACAGTGGAAGTTTGTATTATGTATAAAAGATACATTCGTGCTTTTATTAGGGCCCATTGCGTTGTATGGATTCGCCATACAACAACAAAATAATACAGTATTTTTTTTCTCCCTTTCCCCATGTGCACATGAGCCTTTGTTTGAAAAGGGATTTATTTACACATCTGTTGTAAAACTTTCCTCACTACCTCTTTTGTGAATGAATCTATTTACAATTGATCTGTAGAAATTATAGAGGTCTATTGCTATATTTTTCTTTTCTGAAATAGTTCTCAGCGTCTTCAGTGGGTTGCTAAATCTCCAGAAGGTGTTTTTAAGAGTTTTTTCTCTTTCTTCGAGATGCTATACAAGTTGTTGGCCTTTGTCTGAAGATACCTATATATGATACATTTTATATGATAGAATAACTTTGTAGTATATAATTTTGTAATATTAAATTGAATATATATAACTCTCTTTTTATTAATTTTCTTATGACCACTGATGACCCAAGCCCTCTAATATAATAACTTTTATCATTACAATAAGGTCTTTTAGAGATAATATTTGATGATATATATGAAAAGATATGAAAAGAAAGACATTGTCAAACATATTTATTTTTAATAAAAATACAACCTTTCGCAATATATATATCATAATAAAAGAAACTCATTGCGAAAGGTTGTATTTTTATTTAAAATTTGTAGCGCAATTTTTTCGTTTACTTCAAACATATTTATTACAAATTTTATTGATAGATGGAATATATTTTATAAATTGAAATCCTATTGTTTAATAGGCTCTCTCTTTTTGAAAAAAAAAATCCGTTTTTTGTGTATTTTTAAATAAAAGGGGAGGTATCTGTGGAAATTTTTTATTATTAACAAATTCTGAGGAGAGTTTTGAAATACCTTTAAAATAAATATATTATTGTCGAGCTGAAAAGATTAAAAAATAAAATTCTTTATTTCAACAATAGTATCTGCTTGAAAAATAATTTATTCAGGTTTTGTTTAAAAATAGCAAAAAAAAAACATCCAGGGTTAGGTTTTTTTCACTATTTATTTCTCTAGCTTTTGGGCTAAAATACCTCTTTCAACAGGAGCAAATAGGAGTATAACTTCTAGCTAACTTTACACGCCGAAAATCTAATATCTATTATATATGGGAAAATTTATTTTATTTACATATTTCAAATGATTTTTATGTCTAAAATGGAAGGAATTTATTTGTTTTCTTTTCAACTGTAAATTTATTTTATATAAAAGGGTGTACCTGGATCTGTAAAGAAAAAAAAATTTTTCTCAAAATATTTCGAGAGATTGCTCCCTCTTCAATTTATTGTATGTAAATTTATTGCTTGGATGGTAGCATACATGCTTCCTCTCAAACTCATTAAATGAATAAAACCATTGAATTACTTCACAGGATTGTGGATTTCGACAAATTAAAAAAAAAGCATAAGACCCTTCAACTTTTTTATTTACTTGGTTAAAGGGAGCTTTCGGACAAGCCCTTCTCCAGATTTCAGTTAGCTGAAGGACTTTCCCGAAAGCTTTTCCTTAATCAAGTAAAAAAAAAAAAATAGTTGCGACGTCTTGTGATTTTTTGTAACCTCTTTTATGTTGAAGATTGTATTGAGATTGTATTCCATCTTCTTTCTTTCAATCTTGATGCTGCTTCCCCTGAGTATAATCTGTATTGATCATCTTCCTCTCTCTCGGTGGAAATTTTGGAGCCTTTAAATTAGGTTAAGAAAGGAGGCTTGCATCGAGTTCTCCAATGCAAAACCCCAAAAAAATGTTTTAGGCAAATCCGGTTGTTAGAAAATCCTTTGTAAAAATTATTGAAATATAAGGAATGTTGGTTATGTCAGATACCGCCTCTAAGCCTTTATATCCATAAAAATTTACACTCTATTTTGAGAATCATGTTGAATGTAATATAGTACAAGATGTCTCTCTTTTTTTAAAATTATATTCATCTGTATCTTTTCATTTCTACTTATAGCGTGATTCCCAACTACCTAAAATTAGAATTTTTGTAAACTTGCATTGTCATCGGGATAAAGCAAGTATGAAAATTTTCCGACTTCTAGGGGGGTGGTCTGGAAGTAAATATATTAAAAATTGATTAATTTATTGAATAAAAACTTTTATACATACATTTTCAACAGAATCAACACATTATGTATAGCTCTGGTACGATTTTTTATTGTAAATTCCAAACTTTATCTGCACACCAGGTATAGTGTGAGAGAAGGAAACATTTTGTACGGGTGTGTGTGTCCAGACGAGGGAGGTGGAGACGCAGGCCACCCATGAGGATGGCTTCAGGCGAGCAGGGCCCTCGCGTCCCCGGGGCTTGGCCCCCGAAATGGTGGTGCAGAGTGACTTCCGGAAAGTTAGCGGCATCTCGAGCGAAGTTTTCCGGCAGCTGGAGGTACTAGAGCGAGGCTATGCTGATCTGGACCTTGTGGAGAGGCGCGGGGAGATGGTGCTGCGGCCATTGGACCCTTCGTCGCTCGGGCGCGTGGCTGCAGAGGCTTGTCGCCGTCTCAACCGCCAGGCGGACGGCTTCGTCTCGTACGTGGAGATCATCAAACGACCCGGGCAGACCCTCGGCCTCTACATCAGGGAAGGTGATGGACTCACCACCGGTGACGGTGTTTTCATATCACGCATTGCGCTGGAGAGCGCAGTGTATTCTAGCGGCTTGTTGAAAGTAGGGGACGAGATCCTGGCTGTCAACCTAGTCAACGTGCAGCGGATGAGCCTAGACGACGTGGTAATCATCATGTCCATCCCCCGCAGGCTAGTGCTGACCATCCGCTCGAGGGCCCGGGGCATGAAGCCGGCACCAGCGGTCCTAGAGAGGATGGGCGGAGACCGCAGGCCCCCTGTAGTGGTAGTGAAGAAGGTAGAAGAAGACCCTCGACACGACGACTGGGGAGACGTTCGCGTGGATATGCAACCTTGGACACGAGTTGCCGAGCGACCGCGTAATGTCGTTGTAGCGCAGCCCGTGTCGCGCTATTACGGTCATCCTTCCCAGCTTGAAGCCTTGAACGAGCACATGTTCTACTCGGAATTCCAAAACAAGGGCATGATGCCTCCCATGCCGCCCCAACAGATGATGGTCAGCGCAGAGCCTCGTCGCCGCCTGCCCTTCTCGACCTCCTACAACGTAATCCAGCAGCCAGTGGCGCAGAGAGAGCAGCAGCGACGTAGGGGCCAGTGGGGGCCTGGCTGGGACGATATCGGCGGCACGCTGGGCCGCCCCACGGGGCCGCGGCGGGCAGAGAGCGAGCATGGCATCGCCACGTTGGGTCGAAGGGGGTTCGGAGGCTCCACTATGTCCCTAGTCTCGGCAGCAGGTTCGCGGCCCCCGCCAAGATACGAGGAGGTTCTCCGCCGAAGACTCCACGATGCCGGAGGAGGCAGCCTGTCCGACACCGAGACCGAAGCCTGGAGGGGCCCCGCCGCCCGCAGGCGAGGGTCCTTGGTCGGTGGTGCCCACTCCCTTCCTAGACGGCCCCCTCCCCACCTGCGCAATCTCCTGCCTCCAGACGACGACAGCGATGGAGCAGCTTCCGCCCCAGAACTTCCGGCATCGCGACCTCGGAGAGGTAGGTGGTCAGTTTATCATTGGTTCAACATACAGGTAAGTCTGTTTCTGGGACCAAATCTGTCTCTATGTCGTTACAGGTTGGGATCTCTTTGTGGACAGCTCTGTGTCTTTAAAAAAAAAAATTTGAATTCCTTCACGATTTATTATAAAATACAAGTGTATAAAAGAAATAAAACCAAAAGATGTAACCAAAAACTATTTTAATTATGCTCAACTACTAGGCAAAACACTTTTAGATGCTGTTTTTTTTTTACATCTTCCATACTCTCAGCTGACCTGTCTCCTTTAAAAACTCTTTTCTTTTTTAAATCTTAATGATTTTTTTTAATTAAATAACTACATCTTTTATAAAATTGCAGAGAGGAACTAATTTTATAAATTAAAATATTACATCAGAGTGAAAAATTAATTATATATTAAATATAAAATATTAAATTGCAATACACCCATACCTAGCTTTGCGTCGGGGTTACGTTGCAAAAAAAACACGACGCAAATTGAAACGACGCAAAGTGAAAATATGTGAAGGCGCAATCAAAAACAAAGGTGTTGCCATATTTTAGGGAAATAAAATTTAAAAAAAATTAAAGACTCGAATCCAAAACAACTCAACTTCGAAAATCTAACGACGCACAGTGAAAATCAGTAAAAATTAAGCAGCGACGCAACTTCGAAAAAAAAAACGCAAAACGAAACGACGCAAAGCGAGGTATTGGTGTATATCTTTATATAAACAAAATATAATATGTAGGCATCACATACATATGGTTCTGATTTCTAAAAATGATTAATCACCAAAAGAAGTTTATAAAAAAGACCCGCAAACGTTTTGTTTATCTTTAAACTCAGTGTTATCAAATCGATCAACTAAGTGTGATTACTCTGCGATATCGACATTTTATTCTGACCCTCCTCTAAGAATTGATTTTCCGTGTTAGTTGTTCAAAGTATTTTCACTTACAACACCCTTGAGATATTGGAAAAGAGAAAAAAAAACGTTATTCGTTTGGCTATTTTATTAAAATTACAATTGTATATTTACATGCTTTTTATAAATTATATATTATGGCGTTATATTTAAAATACAAGTATATATGCATATATATATATATATATATATATATATAAATTTCCTATTTTTGTCTTTTTTAACATCTGCTGCCACGTTATTTCTTACAAATATGTTAGGTACTAGGAACAAAGTGAACTAGTGGAAATAGACTTTAATTTTTTTTTTTAGACAATTCAATATATTTTATTGACGCTCTTAGTCCATTGTTACAAAAATCAAAGATAAAAATAAACAAAGATAAATGTGATTATTTACAATTTGGTGATAAAAATATATAAAAGACTGTGGAAATAGAAAGTTTTGAATTCAGAAGGAACTGGTGGAATATCATGAAAATTAGGGCACATATGAATGTACAGGTTTTACATTTAAACCTGATGTGATATATATAGATCTTACTACTGTATTGGGCTATTCTGTCACTTGAAAGGAAATATTTGTTAAGGTATTTGACGAATCAAAATTGGACATTAGTTTAAAGGACATTAAAAATAAATAAAAATATTTGCATCGAGCCATGCTTTTCCGCAAGAGTCTATAAATAAAAAGTTTTTTGAGAAATTCGATATATGAAGATGTCTGCACGACAATATATAGTTAAATATTCAAATAAAAAACTGAAAATATTCACTAGAATTTAAATTGAAAATGTTCGATAAAATTTTGGAATTGAAAATATTCAATATATAGAGAACATCCGGCACCACCGGTTCTTGAGTTACGTGCGTTTTATTTAGTTCCGGTAAACAAATCTCTTTAATATTATATTTAACGGTTTTCTTTCTTTAAATTTACTCTTATATATTTAATATCTCTTCTAATTTCATATATTCATTTTATTTTATCAATTACTGGCACATATTTTGTAAAAATCCTTTCTTTTTCCGTCATGGTGTTGAACAAACATGGCGGCGGTGATGGGAGCCTGCCAAATTCCAACAAGCGGCCCCGCCCCGAATATGATGAGTCTCCCCCATCTTCTCAGCACAAGTTCAAGTTCAACAGCACGGAAAATCTTTTCGACTTCGCCTGCCGCACTCTTGAGGCCATTCTTGCTGACTCCAGCCTTGACTCGCCTTCCAAGAAAAACATGGCTACCAGGGGTCTCTTGTTAAGCGTCGCTCAAAAAGCTGAACTTCTACTTGAAGATGCCTTCAAGGGTGCTAGCTATAGCAGACCTCAGCCTACAGAAAGCGCTCCTTCTCCCTCCACATCTTTCGCCTCTGTTGTGGCAGTTGAAGCCAAGCCGGGTATGACTGCACCTCCTATAACCAATTCAAAGCCCGCCTTTGTAAATCTAGCCCCCTCCTTCAAATCTCATGTCGTCGTGAGGTCGGTCGATCCCAAAGCGAACCCGAGGGATATTCTGAAGGAAATTCAAAAGGCTGACCCTTCACTCACAACCTCCAAGGACATGGTAGCCTCCATCAACTCCAGTGGCAAAGTGGTACTTCATACCAGCACGGACGAAGTGGCCAAAAACCTGGCATCTAAATTGGCCACACTCCCATCTAGCCTGTCCTGCCATGAGCGCCCTACCATTCTACCGAGGTACTGCCTGTTCAGTGTCGATAACAATGTGTCCGATGAGGAGATTTGTACTGGTCTTTCCTCCAACCACGCCATCCAATCCCTGCCAGGTCTTCGCTCCATCAAGGTGGTGCACCGTTCTGGAAACAATGCATGGGGCGCTGCTACAGTGTTCGTGGAGGTGGATAACAAGGTAGCTGAAATTCTGGGACAACAAGGACGGATTCCGATAGCGGGCTTAATGCATAGGTTTGAGAGGAGTCACTCCCTGAAACAGTGCTTCCGCTGCTGCGGATTTGGACACCGAGCCCCTTACTGCACTGCTGCCCATCCGACTTGCTACAAATGCGGGTCTACTGAGCACGAAGGCAAACAGTGCGCCGTCGAGGCAAGCCAGGCACGCTGCAGTAAAAAAGCTGGTGCTGCCATCAACCATCTGGCTACATCTTCCTTGTGTCCATTTGTGAAGGCGAAAATCGCCCAATCCAAGAATCATGTCTAGACCCCTAAGAATCTTGCAGGCCAATGCCCACAGGTCTCCTTCCGCCATCTTGGAGCTTGCTGATCTTGCCAATACGACTCAAGCTGACATCGTGCTTCTTCAAGAACTCCCCGCTCGTTGCACTTTGGTATCCTGGCACAGACCCAACCTGTCCTCACTGCCTTGAATGTCCCCAGACAGTGGATCATCTCTTGTTCGACTGCCCTGCTTTCCTGAGGCACAGGACGCAAACGGCTTTACTGCTTGGACAGGCAGACTTCGATTCCTCATCACTGGCCCGCCTACCAGAAACTCTGCCAGCATGGAACTTCCTGGTGGACTGGTTTAGCTCAGCAACCCGTACAGGACGTGACTAGTATTCTAAACTAGACTGCTGGACAGCCCGGGTAGTTGGCGTTTTGCGCTCCAGGAGCCCGGGTTACATCTATCTCTCTATATAGAGAATTAAAATTTAAAATATATTTTAATATATAACTGAAATTTAAAATAACTAATAAATATTTTTTTTTTAATGAAAATATTAAATATAATTGAAATTTAAAATAACAATTTAAATTTTAAAATGGAAATATTTAATTGAAATAAATATTTAAAATATTCAATAGAAATTAAACTTAATATATTCAGAATTTTGAGTTTGAAATTGGAAATATACAGTATAGAATTGTAATTAAAAATAACTAATAAAATTTAAAATGAAAATATTCAATAGAATTGAAATTTAAAATATTCAACAGAGATGAAATTTAAAATATTCAATATATGAGTATATATATAGAGTGTATATATTCATTATATAATTGAAATTTAAATAACCAATAAATTTGAAAATGAAAATATTAAAAAATAATAATTTTAAAATATTCAACATATTTATAGAGATAGATTTAAAATGGGAAAAAAATGTTCAATCTCGAATAACATATCAATAGAAAGAAGACGAAGCAATAAGCCCAAAAGAATTATATTTAAATAACGAAATTTTTATGGCTATTTTAATAGGCTGATTATATCTCGTGTAAAAAAAATTCAGTTTGAAGAACACTTCCCGAAGCTGGATGTAATTAAAAATTGACGCCATTCCTCCGCTGCTGGCCATTTTACGATGGAGTTCAGCCAATTAGAGTGAGAGCGCTCTAAAAGTGACTGGAAAACTTCCATTAAACTGGGCTGGAGCTGTTACTTCAGGAGCTGCTGGTTTCAAATAGATGTTTGTTCTTACGCGGTATCTCTCCAAAATGTCTTTTATTATTAGAGAAAACTGCATTAATGAGGTAGGAAGACCTTTTTTTTTCGTTAGTTTATCAATATTCATTGTAATTTATTTAATCTTTTTTCAATATACACTCATAGACAAAATTAAAAGAAGTGAAAAGTCTCTTAATGTTTTTTTTAATTATTTTTTTGAAGCAGACAGAAGCAATTTTGTTCACACTTGGTTATCTCGTGATGGTTGTGTCTGGTCCATTGAGCAGATCAGATCGGTCCATGCACCCTGATCACAATACCGGCCAACCGAATTGGTTATCTCGTGTCTTCTTCAATAAAGGTCAGTGTGTATTAAAATCCTTTCAGAGTTATTGTATGAATCCCGATATACATGCTAAAAGTTACAACTTCCTTAAGTTTTGTCCATGAGTCAACATCTAGAGACTAAAAGAGGTATGAGATAGACGCGTATGATTCTTTTGGAAATTAAACAATTTCTACTTATATAATTGTTTAATTTTCAAAAGAATCATACGCGTCTATAATAGTTTCGAATGTTCGGAAATATTTTTTAAAATATCGTTTAAACCAGGTTGCGGTTTGGGTGCTGTATCAACATTTACGAAGTGATTTAACATCATCAATAGTATGAGGTAAAAAATGAAGCAAGCACATTTCAAAGTAATTCAGTTTCAGAAATAAAACCATTTTTGTGATTTCTTTTATAAATACGCTCATGGACAAAACTTAAGGAAGTTGTACCTTTTAGCACGTATATCGGGATTCAGACAATAACTCTGAAAGATACACTCATGGACAAAACTTAAGGTAGTTGTACCTTTTATCATTTAAATCGGGATTCAGACAATAACTCTTAAAGATACACTCATGTACAAAACTTAAGGAAGTTGTACCATTTATCATTTATATCAGGATTCAGACAATAACTGTGAAAGATATTACAGTGAACTTTATTGAAGATACACGAGATAAGCAAAGTTTCCTCTGACTCCTTAAGAAAACGACGACAAATGATATCAAAGACTTTACAGTTCCTTAATTTTTACCCATTAGTGTATATAGATCTAGCGCCACTACAGGCTAGCCTCACATGTTGATGACATGTTGAGAACTAAGGTACGTGGCCGATATGATGCCAGTATCTGGTAGTGTTCAGATCCCCCGGGGGTATGAAGCAGTTACCTATACTATCCTGAAATTTTACCTTGATTCTCTAAGTTTTAAAAGAAGGTTTTTGTTTTTTAACGCGATTGGTCAGTAATATAGTAGAACCTCCCTGTAAAGAACACCTAGTTACAGAGCCAAAATGTCCTTTAGGGAGAGGTGTCCTCTTACCGGAAAGTTTCTAAATAGTAATAGTGGTAATTTTGCAAATGATATCTGTCCTTTGTAGAAAGGTGTCCTCTAGCACGAATGTCCTCTTATGGAGGTTCTACTGTATATTATAGCATTCAGCATTGTGTAAGGACAGTAACAAGCAAAGAATTAAGTTCATGGGTATGGGCGTATCATCAGATTATGGTAAATGACCACAAACACGATTCGCCAACAGATGATACTTTATTATTTTATTTAATTCATCTCAATTTCAGGTGTTACATTCGAGCACAGTTCGCGAGTCACCTTGTCCAGATTATTTACACATGGCGAGTTGTAATGCTGGAGTGGCCCCCAGAACCTTACAGGAGGGCAGTTGTTGGGTGTTTGGCTGTCAGTTAGCCATTGGGTCCAGGTCGTCGGATTCGGTGGCTGAGGTCACCTTGATTTTGAACAATTTCTTGTATAGTTGGATTTGATGATTTTTGAAATTGCGAGAATAGTCTTATCGCAGAGCCTTGATAAATCTCTTCTATATTAGGCTGGTTGAGATCTTCTTTGAGAATTTTGTTTGAAAGATTGAGTGGGGCTCCTATAGTGATTCGTAAGCAAATCCTCATGAAGGACTGTAGGAATTCTTCTTTTTTGAGTTCGATTCCGTTGCAATTCCATAAAACGATTTTTAAAGGTAATTTGCCTTTCATTGTAAATAAGTTTTGATAATTTCTAATAACTTTTCGCACAGTTCCCTGGTGTCAGAACGAGTAGTTTTCTTTTTTGCAGTTTCAGCGTAACTTGCCTTTTGTTTTTCAACAGTTGCTTCTTCTGTTTTAGTGGAGCTTGCTTGAGGTATGGTGTTAGGGGAGTTTTGTCTGGGAGGCTTTAGCTGCTGTTGTTGTGGCTTCGGAAAATTTGGGCATCCGCTGTAATTGGCTGTGTGCGCCTCTCCACAGTTAGCGCACTTTGGTGGGAGCTGTTTCGACTTTCTTGGACAATCCTTCGAATGGTGTTCTTCAGCACACTTGACGCATTTGGGCTTCAAAAAGCAGTTTAGCTGGCCATGCCCAAAACCCTGGCAGTTAAAGCATTGGGTCACTCGTTTTGTAGTCCTGAATGATTCCACGACTATTTTTTGGTAAGTATTTCAGTTATTCCATAGATTCGTTTATTTTGTTCATTTTTCGGTAGCTCTACTAGGACTATATTCATCGGTATTTTGGTCGATTGTCTATGGAGTCTTTTGACAATGACCTCAGTGAAGCCCATTGAGACCAGTTCAGTTACGACGTCTTCTTCTTTGAAGGCTGTTGTTACCCCCTTCAATGCCACTTTCAGTGGTTTTTCCTCCTGTAGTCTGTAGGAATATCCTCCATTATTTTTCTGTACATACTCCCTGATTTTTTTTAAGTCGCCTATGTTTTTCGATTTAATTATGGGCTTTTTGCCTGAAATCGTGACTTGGAATGGTTCCATGCACAAGTCTTTTAGTTCTTGGCAAAGAAGCTTCCAATCTGCTACATTTTCTGCAATAACAGGAGGAATTCTCGGTTTTTTCACGTTAGTGACTGTGGTCCATGGGCCATCGTTGTCGTTATTTTCTTCATCGTCTTGCGGTGGGTGAGCTGCGTTCATTTGTTGTGAAATTCCAGAAATTCTTCGATGTCCATTTTAGGCGTCTTCAGATTGCGCTCGCTCCTAGTTGGCGATGATACTTTATTTTTATTTATTTATTTATTTCGTCTCAATTTACAGGTGTTACATTCGAGCACAGCTCGCGAGTCACCTTGTCCTGGCTATTTACACATGGCGAGTTGGTGGAGTAGAAGTGGTCGCCCTAGGCCTTGTAGGAGGGCAGCTGTTGGGCGATGAGCTCTTGACTAAGTGTCAGGGCCGGGTCGTCGGAATCGGGGATTGATATCTCCTTTATTTTGTAGAATATCTTGTATGGTTGGATTATTTGAATTTTGCATTTGAAGGTATAATTTCTTAACGGAAGTTTGGTACATATCTTCTAGATCGGGTTGGTTCAAGTCCTCCTTCAGTATCTTGTTTGATAGGTTGAATGGAGCTCCTATACTTGTCCGAAGGCAGATTCTCATAAATGCGTTTATCCTGTTTTTGTTTGTGGTTGTAATATATTTACACCAAATTGGGAGTGCGTATGTTACTATCGGGAGGATACAGCTTTTGTATAGAGTAAACTTTTGTTTTGTAGTCAATTTGCTTCTATAGTTGAACAGGCTTGATAATGTTATTTTTGCGATTTTTGCTTTCTTTATGACATTTTTGACATGCATGTTGAATTTCAACTTTGAGTCTAAGGTAACTCCAAGATAGTTAACGCTGTCAGTCCAGTTAATAGGGCTCTGGTTTACCTTCAGAATGGATTGTGGCTTGAATTTTTATTGTCTAGTGGAGGAAAAATTATTGCCTGAGACTTTTTTGGGTTGATGTCTAATTTCCAATCATTGTACCATTTGGTTATACTGTTTATGTAATTTTGGAGTTGTGTAGTTATTATTCCTATTGATTTGGAGTTTGATAAAATTGCTGCGTCATCTGCGAAAAGTTTTATTTGACATTTTGGATGTGGAGGGAAATCGTTGATGTAGATGTTGAATAGGTAGGGTCCAAGGATAGAGCCTTGAGGGACTCCAATCTGGGTTGGTTTTGCCGTGGTTATATAATTCCCTTGCTTAATTGAAAAGGTTCTGTCCTGGAGATAGTTTTTCAAGAATTTGATAAAATCCCTTGGAAATTGATTTTTTGTTATTTTTACTATCAAGCCATCATGCCATACTCTATCAAAGGCTTTGGTAAAGTCTAGAAAAACAGCACCTACTGCCTCCTTGTGGGACTTTCTTATTTGGATGTAGTCTATTACTGTGATTAGCTGGTGGGTTGTGGAGTGTCCTTTTCTGAATCCAAATTGTTGAGGAATGATAAAGTTAATAGAATCCATGTATGACTGCAATCTGCGAAGAACGATTCTCTCGTATACCTTACCGATGGTAGAGAGAAGGCTGATTGGTCTGAGATCTTCAGGTGATTTGACAGGTGATTTTTTTGGAATGGTTATGATAATGGCATGTTTCCATGTCTTCGGGAAGTAGCACAGGTGTAATGCAGCATTGAAGATCCCAGCGAGGAAAACTATCCATTTGATGGGGAGGTTTTTAGTCATTTGCGGCGTAATATTGTCGTGGCCTGGAGCTTTGTGATTACCTAGGTTTTTAATCACTTCCTTGACTTCATTTGGCGTTGTCATTGATAGTATGTTCTCTTGGGGATGATGGCAAGTTATCTGTTAGGTAAGACGGAACCTCATCCTCCGCCTTGGAAAAGGAAAAATGCTCTGAAAGATAATTTCCAATTTCTTTGTCGGTCAGCAAGGTTTTTCCATTTGCATTTAAACTAGTGATTTTGTCAGTTTTTTCCTAATGGGTTTTGTTTTTTTCCAGAAGTCTGTTGGGCTCGATTCAAGTTTGCTTAAAAAACTATTCCAATTTTCAGATTTCTCTGCTTCAAGGGCTTGATTTACCTTTCCTTGAAGATTGAGGTAAGTAGCTCTATGAGCTGGATCCCAGGTTGATTGCCATCTTTTCCTAGCTTTATTTTTCTCCCTTATTAAGGCTTTGGTTTTTGGGTTCTTTATTAATTTGGAAGATGAGACTATGGTGTTTTTCGAGTAGCTATTATTAATTTTCTCGTTTAAAATTCCAACTGCTGAATCAATGTCTACTTCAGTTTTCAAGGGGAGTCTGGGGAACGTGGTGGAGATTAGATCTTGTTGAAAATGAACCCAATTAGTTACTCGGCTGAGCTGGGTTGTGAATTCATCCTTTGGGCAATTCAATTCAAAGATTACAGGGAGATGGTCAGATGATAAATCGTCGGTGGTTCTGGCCTTTGGGGTCCAGGGAATGTTTTTAAGTACAGCGAAGTCTAGGAAATCGGGATTGCCGAGTGGACTGTAATGCGTGGGTGACGAAGGTGCGACAATGTCGAGGCTTTCTCTTTCAGAGAAATTGTGCAGCACGATTCCACTGTTATTTGAAGTCCTTGATCCCCAAAGAGGGTGTTTGGAGTTCCAGTCTCCTGCAACGATTATTGAGTGGTTTTGTTTTATCAGTTGGTTCAAATCTTCTTCCAATAATGGTTCATCAGGCTTCTTATAAATTGCTGTGATTTGCAAGAGGGTTTTTCCATCTGGTTTTATCAAAATTGAAGTATTTTCCAAGTTTAAAGTATGAATCAGCATATTTTTATATTTAAAAAAGGATTTTATAATGATGGCTGTTCCCCCACCCTTTCCTGTAATTCGATCAGTTCTAATGGTTTGATAGTTCCTGAACTTTAGATCAATTGAGGGTTTAAGGGGAGTTTCACTGAGCAGAGCAATGTCAATTGAGTTATCTTCTAAAAAGTGCAATAATTCTTCTTTCTTTGATCTGATTCCGTTACAATTCCAAGCAATAATTTAAAAGGTAATTTGCAATTCATTGTAGGTATGTTTTGATTACTTGCATCAATTTTTCACACAGGTCCTTAGTTTCAGAACGAGACGTTTTTCTTGTCACAACCTCAGCATTGCTTTGGTTTTGTTGTTCTACAATTTTCGGCAGTGTTTTAGATCTTTTTGAAATCGGAAGTGGGTTGTTAGGTTTGTACTGACCAGGGTATCTTGGCTGTTGCTGATGTACTCTTGGAAACTTAGGGCATCCGCGGTAATTGGCTGTGTGCGTTTCTTCGCAGTTTGCACACTTTGGGGGAAGTTGTCTTGACTTTCTTGGGCAGTCCTTCGAATGGTGCTCCTCGGCACACTTGACGCATTTTGGTTTCAGGAAGCAGTTAAGTTGACCGTGCCCGAAACCCTGGCAGTTGAAGCATTGAGTCACACGGTTTGTTGTTCGGAAAGATTCTACTGCAATTTTCTGATAGAGAAGTTCAGTTATTCCGTAAATATTCTTGTTTTGTTCATTTTTCGGTAATTCTACCAGTACTAAATTCATTGGCCTTTTAGTTGATTGTCTATGAAGTCTCTTCACAGAGGTCTCAGTAAGGCCCATTGTTGCAAGTTCTATTGCTATATCTTCAGTCTTGTAGGCTGTTGTCACGCCCTTTAATACCACTTTGAGCGGTTTTTCTTCTTGGAGTCTATAAGAGTAGCCGCCATTGTTTTTTTTGAACATATTCCCTGATTTTTTTGAAGTCTGAAATATTTTTGGCCTTGATAATGTGCTTATTTCCTGAGATCGTGCATTGGAATTTATCTGTGAACAGGTCTTTCAGCTCTTGGCAGAGCAACTTCCAATCTGTTACATTTTCTGCTATTACAGGTGGTATTCTTGGCTTTTTTGCATGTGTAACTGTTGTAAAGGACCATATTCATCAATGTTTTCTTCGTTAACCTGAGGAGGGGTAGCTGCGGACGTTTCTTGAGGGACTTCAGTTACCTCGTTCATGGAGACATCGTTTTCATTATGCTGTGAGACAACTTCCATTCTCGGTGTCTTATGGCTACGTGGTGTTGAATCTGATGGGGATTCGCGAGTTCGTTTCTTTGTTGAAGGAGTTTCTTCTACTTTGTACTCGATGCCACATCTTTCAAGAATTTTCAAAAGTATGTTGGTGTCGATTATACTGACCTTTTCGCCAGCTGGGCCGATCGTTGATTTGATTACAATAGGCTGCATGCTAAACAAATTCTTTAATAACTATCTTGTTGATACTTTATTAGAGAAAAATATGGTTTTACGGGCTACTAACCAAAGGTTATGATTTTTGAGCCCAAGCGCGATGTCAGGTGGCAAGGAACCCTAGGAACTGACGGCAGGAGATGTGTCGCAGGGGTAGTGGATACGTTGGGCAAGCAGGGGAACAGCGCCAAGGTGCAGTGAGGCAGGAGCATTGAATTGGCCAGGAATCCAGTAGAAGTGGCAGATGGAATTGGAGGCAGAAGGTCCTTGAAGCCTAGAACTTGAGGGCCCTAGACTTCAGGATGGGGCAGCTTGAGGCTCTCGCCTCGTGCTTGTCAGGAAGGCCCTTGGAGCAGCAGTTGGCACATTTGGAGGTGCGCTGGTCAGCAATGGATGGGCAGGCGCGGCCTTCATGGCCGTCTTGACCGCAGTGGAAGCACTTAGGAGCCCTGGAGCATTGGGCAGAGTTGTGGCCGAAGCCACAACAGCGGAAGCAGACGCGGGCGCGGATAGACTCCTCGAAGTTGAGGATTACTCCATCAACCACGATTCTCCCGCGAACGCCCAGGGCTCTAAAGGTCTTGAGGTCCACCTCGATGAAGGCGGTGCAGGTCCCGCTTCTGGGTGCAGAACGGTGCGCCACGCGCACCACCTTGTCCCCAGGAAGTTTTCTAACAGCAGCGGTTTCCAGGAAGGTCTCCTCAATTGTGGAGTTGGATGTCTCCTCATCCACTTTGAAGAGGCAGATCCGTGGCAGGATCTCCTTCTGCTGGCGGACCTTCATTCCATTCAACTTGCTGGCCAGGGAGGTTGTCACCTCAGGGATGGTGTCAGGATTACTGGAGTGGAGGACCAGCTTCCCCTTGGTGTGCAGGGAGGCCCAAACGCCTTGGGGGAGAGTGTGGGCAGCGCGGACAGCTTTTAGCATCTCCCTTGGGTCAGCCTGTGGGTCATCAGAGATGACCACTGTGTGGGCCGCCGATTTTTCTCCATGGAGGATCACTTGGGCGGCCGCAGGCTTGGATACGCGGGAAGGCGCAGGTTTTGAAGGACCATTCAGGTTTGTCCTCTTTGCAGGCGGGTTGGGAGCCTCAGACTGCTTCCTTTTGGTTGGAGCAGGAGCAGGCAAGGTGGAGGCAGGCTTCTTGGCAGGGAGAGCAGCAGGAGCAGGAGTGGCGGGCTTGATTGGGTCAGTCTGGGAGCTGGTTTCCTTGCAGCAAGGAGCAGGGCAGGTTTGAGTGCCGCGGCAAGCAGTCTTGGGCTTGTTGGCCTCCTCAATTTCGTCCAACTCTGCGAAGGACTCGAGGGTGTCAGTGAGGTTCTCTACTTCGGGCCTTGATCATTTCAGTCCGCGAGGCGATGTAGCGGATCAGGTCCTCATGCAGGGATTTCGGGGCAGAATGGCCAATGGAGCTCAGGATGCTGCAGTTGCGTGAGATCACCATCTCATCTTCCCTCTCCAGGTCGGCGACGTTCACGATGGGCTTGTAGGCCTTCTTTTTCTTCTTGGCAGGATTCATGTATGCCGACTAGACTAATTTATACAGGCGCGCGATACTTTATTAAATTTTTAGTCAAAGTACATATTCTTTTGAAATATAAGGAAATGGGTAGTTAACAGAAAAATTAATTAAATTAAAAACTAAATATAGTTTTAGGAATAGAAAAATGTAATATAAATATAAACATAAAAAGGTTTGGGAATAAATAAGCATAATATCCAATTAGCTAAGGTTTGACTTAACAGCGCCATCTATGTACAGTTTTAGAAACTATTTATCCTACAAGACTATCTGCCAACAGATCTGCTATCCTTCAGTTTATAACACTCAAACATTAAAGTGAAAATATTGGGCTTCCAGGGAGAAGTTTCTTCTTGAAAAATTTAACTCATATCTCTATAGAGGTTCGGTACTAAGAATATTGTATTTTTCTTCTGTAGAAGGTTTTTCATTCCTGAAAGCTTGAGATCTGAATTATATATATATTTTAAGAAACTTATATCCCTGAAAGAGAGACTAATATTTTCACTTTAATTTTGAAAAACTGAAACAGTTTTATAGTCAAGTTAAACAGGATTGGTTATAATATTATAACGCTCCGTTTCATTTAAAAAGCTTGAAGTCAATAAAGAAATAAGTTTATCACTGGGTTATCTTTTGGGCTCGAAAATCATACACCTTTGTTAGTATCTTGTAAAACCATATGTACTCTGGGTTATCTTTCAATATAGGCTGGTATAAGATACCCCCAACTTTTCCATGTTCAAAATCTATGGGATTAGCTTTTACCAGCCTATATTGAAATAAACTTCGAATATATATGGTTTTACGAGCTACTAACCAAAGTGCATGATTTTCGAGCCCAAAAGAGAACTCAGTGATAAGTGTTCACTAGATAAACTTATTTCTTTGCTGGTTTCAAGCTTTTGAAATGAAACGGGGCGTTATAATACGTATTATAACCAATCCTGTTTAACCTGACTATAAAAGTGTTTCAGTGTTTTATATAAAAAATAATATCAGTATCAATATTGTCGCGGAGATAAATAAAGCAAGGGCAAATTTGGGAATAATTAATTTATTATAAAGGTGGGTATTTACCTTTTAGTTCTCCAATAAAATTATATACAATTGGTATTTATAGGGAGAACAACTTATCCCAAAGTAAAGATAATAATTATGAGAGTGGTCAGCCACCGTCCCGTTTTCCTTATTTGCAGATCAGATCCCGAGAACCCCTCACACTGTAGTCCTCCCGGAGTCCAGGGATGATTGACAGGTGTCCCATGGAGCTTCTTGTGACCTGAGTTGCAGAGCTACTTGACAATATTAAAGTGAAAATATTAGGATTTCTCGTATATATATATGATTCTCGAGCTGTATTCCAGAAGAGATTTTGCTATTCATGGAATGTGTCCCCGAGAATGGAATGTCAAACTGAGAGACCTTACCTGTGCTACGACAGGTGACATACCCCCAGCCCACTCTTAATTATAATGTTACCACGTCCTTCTCCTTTCATAATCTAATTATCCTTGATGAGCCCACGTGGGGGAATATCTTAATTAACGTGACAGACGTGTGCTCCACGTGGATAGTCCCCCTGGGTCGCCTCTTTAAATCTCTTCTAAATATACGAAATCTCGTAATAGAGAAGGCTTGCAGAATATCTAAATTTTCAGGGCATTTCTCTCATTCCATTCAGGTGCAGGCATTGTCAAACGTAAATATTTTAAGACTTTCTTCCCCTCTTGATATATGTGATCAAACGATTCAAGAAAAGGAATTTCTTTAATGTGACAATCGCATATACTTTCAAGCATCCCAACCTTTCAACAAGTGTCAACGCAAATATATGAATATATTTGTGAAAAAAAATAATAGAAAATATTTAAAATAAAAAGGTCAGGTGTTGATATTAAAAATAAAGAAGGCATATCCTGACCAGGAGCACATGATGGCAGAGTGCCATCTAGTGGAACAGAAATCCACTAAACGTTAATTTAACTTGTTCCGTGATATTTGGCCAACCCAATTTCTTGATAAATCAAGAAAAGTCAACCACGAACGCGTTTCGGGCTGTTTGCCATTGTCAGCGTGGAGCAGGCTGTACCACTGCGACCAAAAAATGTTTTAGTCCCAGAGGCTTCTTGAGAAACCAAGAAATATATATATATATATATATAACACAACACAAAGTTGCGGGAGGATGATATTCATGTACCAAAAGATGCAACTCTCCCTTTAATTTTGATGATAAATCATAAAAAATCACAAATTAAAGTGATGATATACCAGTTTTGACAAATTCAGACAAAAGGCGAGCCTGTCTACCATGGTTTCAGACTTTGGCCTTCATTATTACAGGGGCCACTTCACCAGCCTAAACACCAGTTTGGTAAATTCGACTAGGATTCGACTAAATTCTCGTAGAATGTTATGAAATCGAAGTCGCCCCCTGTACTGATGAGAGCCGAAGCCTGAAACCCTGGTATACAGGTTGTTGGCTTTTGTCTGAAGTTGCTTAAACTGGTGTTGTGGCTCATTCTTTATCTTCACTACTAATGTATTTTACAAGGGTGATGTACAGTGCCATCGTTCTGATGTACAATTAAAGGTAGAGGTGACTCTTTTGGTACATACAAGGGTCACTCCAAAAGTTTTTACAATTAATATTAAATAATTAAAATATAAAAAAATAAATGATAATTAAAAACACTGCAATCCTTTATCAATACCGTAAATTCCATCCCCGAAGATGACTGGTATAAGTACTCGAGAATTGGTTTTCACGGATGAAATCTTACATAGGTGTTAAGGATGAATACTTTGAGAAACTCTGCAATTTTGAAAGTTGAAGCTTTAATAAAAATAAGTGATTGCACACACACAAAGCTTTATTAAGATCACCGGTCTTATACAGATTCACCACAGGAAGAAAGGAATCATAGATGGAGATCCTGTACTCCGGGTAGTACAGTACCCAACAAAAATAAAGTGATTGCACACACACACAAAGCTTTATTAAGATCACCGGTCTTATACAGATTCACTACAGGAAGAAAGGAATCATAGATGGAGCTCCTGTACTCCAGGTAGTACAGTACCCAACAAAAATAAGTGATTACACACACACACACATAGCTTTATTAAGATCACCGGTCTTATACAGATTCACTACAGGAAGAAAGGAATCATAGATGGAGCTCCTGTACTCCAGGCAGTACAGTACCCAACAAAAATAAGTGATTCACACACACACACATAGCTTTATTAAGATCACCGGTCTTATACAGATTCACTACAGGAAGAAAGGAATCATAGATGGAGATCCTGTACTCCAGGTAGTACAGTACCCAACAAAAATAAGTGATTACACACACACATAGCTTTATTAAGCTCACCGGTCTTATACAGATTCACTACAGGAAGAAAGGAAGCATAGATGGAGATCCTGTACTCCAGGCAGTACAGTACCCAACAAAAATAAGTGATTACACACACACACACACATAGCTTTATTAAGATCCACCGGTCTTATACAGATTCACTACAGGAAGAAAGGAATCATAGATGGAGCTCCTGTACTCCAGGCAGTACAGTACCCAACAAAAATAAATGATTACACACACACACACATAGCTTTATTAAGACCACCGGTCGTATACAGATTCACTACAGGAAGAAAGGAAGCATAGATGGAGATCCTGTACTCCAGGTAGTACAGTACCCAACAAAAATAAGTGATTATACACACACACACATAGCTTTATTAAGATCACCGGTCTATTCAGATTCACTACAGGAAGAAAGGAATCATAGATGGAGCTCCTGTACTCCAGGCAGTACAGTACCCAACAAAAATAAATGATTATACACACACACACATAGCTTTATTAAGATCACCGGTCTTATACAGATTCACTACAGGAAGAAAGGAATCATAGATGGAGATCCTGTACTCCAGGTAGTACAGTACCCAACAAAAATAAGTGATTACACACACACACACATAGCTTTATTAAGATCACCGGTCTTATACAGATTCACCACAGGAAGAAAAGAAGCATAGATGGAGCTCCTGTACTCCAGGCAGTACAGTACCCAACAAAAATAAGTGATTACACACACACACACATAGCTTTATTAAGATCACCGGTCTTATTCAGATTCACTACAGGAAGAAAGGAATCATAGATGGAGATCCTGTACTCCAGGTAGTACAGTACCCAACAAAAATAAGTGATTACACACACACACACACACACACACTAGCTTTATTAAGATCACCGGTCTTATACAGATTCACTACAGGAAGAAAGGAATCATAGATGGAGATCCTGTACTCCAGGTAGTACAGTACCCAACAAAAATAAGATGATTACACACACACACACATAGCTTTATTAAGATCACCGGTCTTATACAGATTCACTACAGGAAGAAAGGAATCATAGATGGAGATCCTGTACTCCAGGTAGTACAGTACCCAACAAAAATAAGTGATTACACACACACACACACACATAGCTTTATTAAGATCACCGGTCTTATACAGATTCACTACAGGAAGAAAAGAAGCATAGATGGAGCTCCTGTACTCTAGGCAGTACAGTACCCAACAAAAATAAGTGATTACACACACACACACACAAAGCTTTATTAAGATCACCGGTCTTATACAGATTCACTACAGGAAGAAAGGAATCATAGATGGAGATCCTGTACTCGGGTAGTACAGCACCCAACAAAAATAAGTGATTGCACACACACAAAGCTTTATTAAGATCACCGGTCTTATACAGATTCACTACAGGAAGAAAGGAATCATAGATGGAGATCCTGTTACTCCAGGTAGTACAGTACCCAACAAAAATAAGTGATTACACACACACACACATAGCTTTATTAAGACCACAGGTCGTATACAGATTCACTACAGGAAGAAAGGAATCATAGATGGAGCTCCTGTACTCCAGGTAGTACAGTACCCAACAAAAATAAGTGATTACACACACACACACACATTGCTTTATTAAGATCACCGGTCTTATACAGATTCACTACAGGAAGAAAGGAATCATAGATGGAGCTCCTGTACTCCAGGCAGTACAGTACCCAACAAAAATAAATGATTATACACACACACACATAGCTTTATTAAGATCACCGGTCTTATACAGATTCACTACAGGAAGAAAGGAAGCATAGATGGAGATCCTGTACTCCAGGCAGTACAGTACCCAACCAAAATAAGTGATTACACACACACACACACACACACATAGCTTTATTAAGATCACCGGTCTTATCAGATTCACTACAGGAGAAAGGAATCATAAATGGAGCTCCTGTACTCCAGGCAGTACAGTACCCAACAAAAATAAGTGATTACACACAAACACACATAGCTTTATTAAGACACCGGTCTTATACAGATTCTCTACAGGAGAAAGGAATCATAAATGGAGATCCTGTACTCCAGGCTGTACAGTACCCAACAAAAAATAGTGATTACACACACACACATCATAGCTTTTTAAGATCACCGGTCTTATACAGATTCACTACAGGAAGAAAGGAATCATAGATGGAGCTCCTGTACTCCAGGCAGTACAGTACCCAACAAAAATAGTGATTACACACACACACA
>CP092865.1:131555709-131589455 GCA_030710605.1 Cordylochernes scorpioides | reverse complement strand
AAATGAGGAAGAGATCACAAAAATAATTAGAGAAAATAAAAAGATAGCGAAAAGCGTGTTCGAACCAGGGACATCAGGTTCTAAAGTCTAAAGCTTTGGCAGCTAGGATATTCTGCCTTATTATATCAGAGTGGCTGGGAGAATGATGAGACAGGCAATAGATGAACCGAAGACAGTTTGGCTGATTCTTAAATCAGAATGGCCAAGGACGGTCAACACTTTGGCATCATGGAAGCTCATCAAGAAGATAATCTCCTGTAATGACGGCATCAACAAGAATTGCATCAAGGTGAAAATAACAGGCTTTCTTAATACTTTCATTAATATTGTTTTCTTTTAAAAAAGAAACATATTCCTTGATGCCTGATACCCCATCAATACTGATACATCAAAACCTGATACTCTGACATCAATATTGATGTAAAGCAAGCATGTCAAACTCGCGGCCCCGCGGGCCTCATGCGGCCCACAACGAATAAATTTGCGGCCCACCAGATAATATATTTTAATAAAATTTTTTATAAATTAAAAAAAATAATAATAAAAATTTGTAGCCTAATTTTTAAAAATTGTAATTATACATAATTTATTTATTAATAACGAACCACTGGTCGCCATACATAAGTCGTAAGTTTTGATAATATTATACCTATATACATAACGTATGTACATCGCCATAAGTATTGTGTGCCTTAAAGTTTAAAGAAAATATTCTTTCGGAGTACTATAAATTTTTTTTTATAAGTTACGTTCAATAATTTGTGCAGTTATTCTGTGTCTGGTAAGTTGAAAAATATTAATTTTAAATTTTTTTTTTAAATATTAATTAAAACGTTTTATTATTTTGTGTTAGCGTTACTAATTTTTTTCAGACCTTTGTATTCAATATGTCTTCATCAAAACCAAGTGGCAGTAAAACTAAAGGAAAAATTGCTGACGAACATAGGAATTTTCAAGAAAAGTGGGAATTAGAGTATTTTTGCTCTGAAGTAAAAGATAAAATCATCTGCTTGATATGTAATAATGCTATTAGTGTACCAAAATTATATAACATTAAACGTCATTATGAACAACATAAATCAAAATATGATACCTACGAAGGTTTAATTAGACAAGAAAAGTTAAAAGAGTTCAAGTTGGGAAAGAAAAAAACAACAGTTTATGTTTACTAAAGTATCACAAGAGAGTGAAGCGGCGGTGCATGCAAGCTACGTTTTATCAGAGATGATAGCTAAACACTCAAAAACCTTTTACTGAAGGTGATTTCATCAAGGAATGTTTAATTAAAGCTGCAGAAATTGTTTGTCCTGGAAGTGTGAAGACGTTTCAAGCAATATATTTGTCTCGAAATACCGTCGTGGAAAGAGTTACTGATATGGCCAGAAATTTAAATGATCAGATAAAAGAAAATCATCTTGTTTCGAAGCATTTTCCATTGCCTGTGATGAGAGTATGAACATTGGGGGCGTAGCTCAGTTAGCTGTTTTTTTTTCGAACTTGCGACACGGATTTCAACATTTTTGAGGAATTATTGGCACTAGTACCGATGCATGGCACTACTACAGGAGAAGATATATTTAATTGCGATTATGATCTTCTGCAAAAATACAATTTACCTCAATCAAAATTGACTTCTGTAGCAACAGATGGAGCTCTTTCATGACTGGAAAAACCAACGGGTTTCGTAGCATTACTGCGAAAAAAACTAAGTGAAATTTCTGATGGTTCCAATATTCATCATACACATTGCATTATACATCAGGAAGTATTATGTACGAAGGTAATAAAAATGGAAAATGTGTTGACACCTATCAAAAATTAATCAATTTCATAAGATCTCGAGGTTTAAATCAGCGACAGTTCTCTCTGTTCTTAACTGAATTAGAAAGCGAATATTCAGGTTTATCATACTATACCGAGGTACGTTGGCTATCATGCTCCAAGGTTCTCAAACAATTTTGGGACTTGAAAGAAGAAATATGTCAGTTTTTAATAACCAAGAATCAAGACATCACTTTGTTTTCTGATCAAGTATGGTTGCAAGATTTTTCCTTCATGGTTGACATACCAAAACACTTGTCGGATTTAAATTTGAAAATGCAAGGAAAGGATCAGATAATTACCAACATGTGTGACCAAGTTAATGCATTCAAATGTAAGTTAGTTCTTTGGGATAAGCAGTTGAAAAACGAAGATTTAATGCACTTTCCGACATGCAACATGTACAAATCAAGTTTAGGTGAAACTGCATCGTATCAAAAATATGTGGAAAAATATTTAAGTCTTAGAAATGAATTTGAAACAAGGTTTTCTGATTTCAAATCTTTGGAAGGCAAGTTTACTTTGTTTATTCGATTTTCTCGATAAATATAGAATCAGTACCTAATCATATGCAAATGGAGGTAATAGATGTCCATTGCGATTCAGATTTAAAGGCAAAATTCATTGAAGTTGGCGTTCTGAATTTTACAAATATTTGCCAGCCAGATTTGAAAACACTCGAAAATTAGCATATGAAATTATGTCCATGTTTGGAAGTACTTATCGGTGCGAGCAGTTATTTTCACTTATGAAAGGAAATAAGTCTCCAATCAGATCGAGAATTACTGACGTTCACCTTGGGTCAGTTTTAAAATTAATCACTGCGAACAAGATTTCCCCCGAAGTAGGAAAGATGGTAGCAGAAAAGAGATGCCAAATATCAGGGAGAAAATACTAACTTTACTTTCTTTTTTCTTATTAGTATTTTTTAAAATAAACCTACATAAATGTTACTATAAAAATTTAAATACTTGTTTTCTTTTTTTGCGGCCCACATAATCTTATTACTTTTTTATTTGGCCCGTGTTAGGATTTGAGTTTGACATGCTTGATGTAAAGAATTATTTTATCGAATCATGAATATTTGAATTGATTTTGACCTCGGAATCTAGGAAAAGAGATTAGAGTATCGTTAAAAGCGTTCTGTGAATTTGCAGAGGACATCTGTAGCCTTGACAAACCGCAATGAGGATGCGACTGGACAAGGAAAGTGATTTCTCTCCGCGATCCAAGTTATTCTGACATGGTATGAACGATGGAAAGGATTTTCAGTGGCAGACGCCCATTTCGATATGCTCTTTTAGTAAATTATTTTCTTAATATCCCTTAGTTAGAGAAATAAACTTTTAAATTTTGCAAAAAATAAGATAATTTAATCGATATATTGCTAAATGTGTCGAGGACTACTTTTCATATGGAATTCGGTCTATTCGCACTATGATTTGTTGTTTAATATCACGTGACCTTTATCAGCCAATCGGTAATTAGGAGATCGAATAATTTATGAAAATTTGTATTAAAAATTAAGAAAATTCGAGTAGGACATAAACACGACCGCGCGATATCAATTTTCGCAATTCTTTTTGCATATTAAAATGTTTTTATTGTCAAATATTTAGCACATTTTTGGAACAAGTTCTATTTTATGGGTATACATTTATATGAAAAAGGTCTAAAATTTTGAAAATATGTGTAATTGATTATTCAGGGGTAAATATGTGTATAATTAATATTATTTTTGACCTAGTTTGATAATTTGTGTGTATTTTGAGTAAAATATATTTGTAAAATTAAATTGTGTGTTAAGTATAAATATTATTGTAAATTTATTATAAACATTTTTAAAATTAAAAACAAATAAAATGATGATATTATTTTTAAATATTTGATGCTTGAATAATTATTTGAGCATGGTTTTATTAAAAATAATATTTGGGTCATCTAAATATTATACATAAATTAATAAAATATATCAGTAATTATTATAATAATGTATTTTTATTGCTTTAAATATAATGGGAAATTATATATTTTATTCCCAATAGGTTCGCGTTCCTCTAGCTATTTTCTGTTTTAAATTTCACAACCGTTTTTATGTAGTTTAAATATTTACTTTTATTTCAAAAATCGCTATAAATGCTAATTCGAAAAGGTTCAGTATTTGGAGTAAGATTTACATGTGTAACAGCCTAAATTTATAGCCAAATTGAGTATACAGTGTAAATATTAACGTATTTATCCGTAATATTTGTGATACGATATAATGCTATAATTTATTTTACACATAAGTTCATATTTAGTAATCAAATCACGTTATGTATTGTTTATAAATGTGTATCTATTGATATCCATAAAATAAAGGCTAAAATTATAAAATAAAAATAAAATATAATCAACATATAATTATCTATTTTCTCACAATAGAATGATCAAACACGATTTACTAATTTCAAAATCTAAATGGAGTCGTCTCATAATTTTATTTATTTTCTCTTTCACACAATTTCTAATTATTAAGTTCCATCAACATACACTAATGATACCTTTAAAAAATAACGATTAGGTATTAAATATTTAAAAATATTTTCGCTTCCTCTCCATTATCTGTGATCAGTAATTTTAATTACCGTGAATATAGATTAAGGTAAACCGTTCATGAGAATAAAATAACAATTTTGTTATTACCTTTAACCTTTTAAAATTCCAGAATTTTGTATATACTAGGTGTGTTCAAAAAGTATCGCGACTTTTGTGTTTTTTCAAAAATTATTTATTTATTCATGAATACCTATTTTGTCCCCTTCAAAGTAATCCCCATGAGATATTATACACTTGTGCCAACGGTTTTTCCCATCTTCGAAGCACTTCAAAAAATCATTTTTAAAAATCTTTTTCAGCTCCTCCTTCGATGCCGTCTTTATCTCGTCAAGCGTAGCGTAACGTCGTCCTTTCATGGGCCTCTTCAGTTTAGGGAACAAGAAAAAGTCACTGGGGGCCAGGTCTGGGGAATACGGTGGCTGCGGCATCATTAGTGTGTTGTTTTTGGCCAAAAAGTCGCGCACAAGCAACGATGTGTGAGCAGGGGCGTTATCGTGGTGCAAAAGCCAATTTTTGTTCTTCCACAAATCCGGGCGTTTCTGGCGGATTGCTTCGCGCAAATTGCGCATAACTTGCAGGTAATATACCTTATTGACCGTTCTAACCCTGTGGCAAGAACTCATGATGCACCACGCCCCTGCAATCGAAGAAAACTGTCAGAAAAACTTTCACATTCGACCGAACTTGGCGCGCTTTTTTCGGTCTTGGTTCGTGCGGCAGCTTCCATTGAGATGATTGAGCTTTGGTTTCCACGTCATAACCATAAACCCACGCTTCGTCACCAGTTATGACCCTCTGGAGCAAATTTGGGTCGTCGCGGACAGAGTCCAACATCTCATTAGCAATGTTCATGCGATGCTGTTTTTGGTCGCAATTGAGCAATATTGGTACGAATTTCGCGGCGACCCGTCTCATGCCCAAATCATTGATAAAAATCGAATGGCACGAGCCAATCGATATGTTTAGGTCCTCAGCAACTTCTCTAACGGTGATTCGACGATTGGCCAATATCAATTTCTCCACTTCATTAATTTTTTCGTCTGTTGTTGAAGTGCTCGGGCGTCCGGCACGCTCTTCGTCGTTCACATCTTCTCGGCCTTCTGATAACATTTTGTACCACCGATAAACGTTGCTTCGGTCCAAGGTAGCTTCTCCGTATGCCACAGTCAACATTCGGAATGCATCCGCGCACTTAATTTTGTTTTTCACACAAAATTTGATACAGGTTCTTTGATCCATTTTTTTTAATAGGTAAAAATCGAAGACGATCCAAAACACCTGCAAGCAAAGCAGCTGTCAACAATTAAGTGAACATTCAAAATGGCCGAGGTTGTCGGCATAAGTGAGAGACATGAGTACCAACATAAAGCCACAAAAAGATCGAAATTCGAATATACGTAACCCGCGAAAATTCAAAAGTCGCGATACTTTTTTAACACACCTCGTATAATAAATCTTAGGCATACGAATATTATTTACTATTTTACTATTTATATTTCAAAAACGTTATATTGTTACTCTGTGTGTATGTTATATTGGCCAAAAGAACAATATAAACAGAAAAGCATCAAATACATGGGATAAAAAAGGCTGTTTAAATGTGAAATCAATGCAAAAGAAATATTAAATACACAAGAGAATCATAATAGTTCAATTGTATACCATATATGCCAAAGTTACATGAATATTTTATAAAGCAATTTCAATCCATAAACGTAGTTTTTATTATTATTATTTTTTGGCTCTATAGATTACGAAATTTCAGTTGTGACAATTCAATCGATAGTTTGAAAACTTTTATGTCAACAAACAATAATTTAGAAAATGAAAAAATAGTTACTTTAATTTTTTATATACCGTGTAGTGGTGGTAGAATTTGTCTCAAAGGTAGAATAAAATAATTAGCGCTGATATTTATAATATATTGGCCTTTTTTCCTAGTGTAGACACCAGTTATCTTTTAAATTTAAAATACCCTTAATAAAAAGAAGAACAATTTAATTTTAAGTTCTAATTCGTTTGTTTTTTGTTTGTTTCCTTTGTAATAGGCACATATACTGTATTTCTAATCGCGCCTGGTTGACTTATACCTACATATGTGTATATTAAAAATGGCATATCCTGACCAGGAGCACATGTGCTTTTCAGAAGGCAGAGCGCCATCTGGTGGAACAGAAATCAACTATTCATTGATTTAGCCTGTTCCCTGATATTTGGCCAACCCAATTTCTTGATAAATCAAGAAAAGCCATCCACGAACGCGTTTCGCGCTTTTGGCGCTCGTCAGCGTGGAGTAGGCTGAACCATTGCGACCAAAAAATAATTTTTGATCCCAATGGCTTCCTGAAAAACCAAGAAGTGGGTATTTAAGGCCAAACTTGCGTAAATACGCTTAGCACATTAAAAAACGAAAGAAAAAATAAAAGATAAAAAGATCAGGTGTTGAAATCAATATTAAAAATGGCATATCCTGACCAGGAGCACATGTGCTTTTCAGAAGGCAGAGCGCCATCTGGTGGAACAGAAATCAACTATTCATTGATTTAGCCTGTTCCCTGATATTTGGCCAACCCAATTTCTTGATAAATCAAGAAAAGCCATCCACGAACGCGTTTCGCGCTTTTGGCGCTCGTCAGCGTGGAGTAGGCTGAACCATTGCGACCAAAAAATAATTTTTGATCCCAATGGCTTCCTGAAAAACCAAGAAGTGGGTATTTAAGGCCAAACTTGCGTAAATACGCTTAGCACATTAAAAAACGAAAGAAAAAAATAAAAGATAAAAAGATCAGGTGTTGAAATCAATATTAAAAATGGCATATCCTGACCAGGAGCACATGTGCTTTTCAGAAGGCAGAGCGCCATCTGGTGGAACAGAAATCAACTATTCATTGATTTAGCCTGTTCCCTGATATTTGGCCAACCCAATTTCTTGATAAATCAAGAAAAGCCATCCACGAACGCGTTTCGCGCTTTTGGCGCTCGTCAGCGTGGAGTAGGCTGAACCATTGCGACCAAAAAATAATTTTTGATCCCAATGGCTTCCTGAAAAACCAAGAAGTGGGTATTTAAGGCCAAACTTGCGTAAATACGCTTAGCACATTAAAAAACGAAAGAAAAAAATAAAAGATAAAAAGATCAGGTGTTGAAATCAATATTAAAAATGGCATATCCTGACCAGGAGCACATGTGCTTTTCAGAAGGCAGAGCGCCATCTGGTGGAACAGAAATCAACTATTCATTGATTTAGCCTGTTCCCTGATATTTGGCCAACCCAATTTCTTGATAAATCAAGAAAAGCCATCCACGAACGCGTTTCGCGCTCGTCAGCGTGGAGTAGGCTGAACCATTGCGACCAAAAAATAATTTTTGATCCCAATGGCTTCCTGAAAAACCAAGAAGTGGGTATTTAAGGCCAAACTTGCGTAAATACGCTTAGCACATTAAAAAACGAAAGAAAAAAATAAAAGATAAAAAGATCAGGTGTTGAAATCAATATTAAAAATGGCATATCCTGACCAGGAGCACATGTGCTTTTCAGAAGGCAGAGCGCCATCTGGTGGAACAGAAATCAACTATTCATTGATTTAGCCTGTTCCCTGATATTTGGCCAACCCAATTTCTTGATAAATCAAGAAAAGCCATCCACGAACGCGTTTCGCGCTTTTGGCGCTCGTCAGCGTGGAGTAGGCTGAACCATTGCGACCAAAAAATAATTTTTGATCCCAATGGCTTCCTGAAAAACCAAGAAGTGGGTATTTAAGGCCAAACACATATGTGTATGTCAGTGTATGTATGTATGTATGTTTGTCGGCTATACACGTCAACAATACGTAACTAATCTGACTGAAATTTTAACAGTATATAGAGTAGTATCTGGAGAAACTTATTGTGAAAATTTCAGGTCTTTTTCCCGAATATTCTTCGAGTTATTTGCAAATTTGCTCTTTCGCTCGCGAGCAGCGCCTCTAGCGGTGAAGATGGGAGGTAATATCAGTTGACCTAATGTACATCTAAAGTTTGGAGCGGGACGTTTCATAAGAGTGACATCCACGACGCCAATTTATAATTGTAACGAATAGTATTTGAATAAAACATTTATTCATGTAAAACCCGGGCGTTGCCCGGGTCATTCGGCTAGTAGATAAATGAATAAAAGAACAATTTATCGTCATTGAGTTAAATCTGGGAATTTAATATTCCTGATGAGGGAGGGGTAGTAAAATAAAATGGCAGTTTTCTGATGATCTTTGTAAAATATCTTCCAAGTTATTCTTTATCTAAGTTTTAAAAACTTAGAAATATTCCATTGTAGGGGCCTATGGACAAGCAACGTCTCCTTGAAACCTATATTGAGTCACAAATCCCATCTAATTTTAGGCACATATATGACACCAGTTGGATTCTATTTATTGAAAATAATATATGAATTTGGATGAAATGGAACAAACACCTCCCAGTTTTATAGACTTGCCACGGCCAGGAAGCCGCACATCGGCTCGAGGAAAATTGATCGAGGAACTCCATAGAGGAACTTGGGGTAATTTGGCGTCGGGGCCATAAATAGCTTGGTTGTTGTCTTTATTGGCTTCTTCATGGATTACTGGGGCTGTTGCACGGCCTGCCTGCCTGCCTGCTTGCTCTTTTAGAACACAGCTTTACTTCTGTGTTGTTGCACGGTCTGCCTGCCTCCTCTTTTAGTACACCGGCTTACTTCTGTGTTGTTGCACGACCTACCCGCCTGCTCTTTTAGCACACCGGCTTACTTCTGTGTTATTGCACGGTTTGGCTGTTCTTTTAGCCCACCGGCTTACTTCTGTGTTATTGCACGGTTTGGCTGTTCTTTTAGCCCACCGGCTTACTTCTGTGTTATTGCACGGTTTGGCTGTTCTTTTAGCACACCGACTTACTTCTGTGTTGTTGCACGGTTTGGCTGTTCTTTTAGCCCACCGGCTTACTTCTGTGTTATTGCACGGTTTGGCTGTTCTTTTAGCACACCGACTTACTTCTGTGTTGTTGCACGGTTTGGCTGTTCTTTTAGTCCACCGGCTTACTTCTGTGTTATTGCACGGTTTGGCTGTTCTTTTAGCCCACCGGCTTACTTCTGTGTTATTGCACGGTTTGGCTGTTCTTTTAGCACACCGACTTACTTCTGTGTTGTTGCACGGTTTGGCTGTTCTTTTAGCCCACCGGCTTACTTCTGTGTTATTGCACGGTTTGGCTGTTCTTTTAGCCCACCGGCTTACTTCTGTGTTATTGTACGGTTTGGCTGTTCTTTTAGCCCACCGGCTTACTTCTGTGTTAGTGCACGGCCTGCCTCTTATTTTAGCACTACGGCTTACTTCTGTGCTGTGTTGCACACATTGCCTGTTCTTTTAACACACCAACTTACTTCTGTGTTGTTGCAAGGATTGCCTATTTTTTTTAGGATCACCGGTTTTTACCTCTGGGTTGTTGCAAGTTTTGCCTGTTATTTTAGCATACCAACTTACTTCAATACTATGTCGTACATCTTACCTATTCTTTTTTTAAACCAGTTTTTAAAGTGTTGTTTCACGATTTCTCATCCTTCAGTTTCCAGTTGTATCGAAAGTGACCATCGACAGATACACGTGTCATCTAACTCGGTTCTTCCCCTTCCTGAAATCTAATTATATTTTCAATTTGGCCCCCCGGAGAATTGTGCCGGAATCGACCGCGTGTCAGGAAGTCTCGGGACCACTTTCTCTAGGAATTAGGCTTAACGTGCGTGTCGTCTGCTTTTTTATTTTTTGGTTGTTTTTTTTTGGAGAGAATTTAGAATGATTGTCACACCATTATGTATGTTGTCACTTTATGTTTCTTAGTTTTTCCTACGTACTTACTTGGTGGTTTATAATTGCGTGACAAGCATCTCTATTTTGTATAACATATTTTTACCTTACCTTGAGAACAACTAATTCTTCTTATGCATGCTTAGGTATTATAAAAAATGAAATAACACAATCAAAAGGTTTTGCGTTATTAATTTTTAAAAAATTATCATAAAAAGTTCAGGAAATCAATATTAATAAATATTAATAATGTATATGTTTCTTTTGAACGAAAAATCGTAATATATATTAAGGAGAAATAACAATTATTTCTATCCTTAATATGAAGTATGAAAGGATGAAAATTGAAGAGTAATGATAAACGGAAAAATAAAGTGTTCAGGGATGGGAAGATGTCCCTGGACACTTTATTTTTTCGTTCATCATTACTCTTCACAATTCATCCTTTCATACTTCATTAGTAAGGATAGAAATAATTGTTATTTCTCCCTATAATAAATTTTTTTTTTCGTCCAAAAGAAACACATGCAGGATAATTTTCAAATGCCGTTCTACAATCATAAGCCGCATTATATTGTATTATTAATTGATATCGTTGGACACAGCAACAAGAATGGTATGTTTTCCTTTGGAAAATTCTCACAAAAAGAGGTTTTTAATGCCGATTGAACACTTAATTGATATCGTTAGAAGCAGTAGCAAGAATGGTATGTAGTCCTTTGGAAAATTCTCACAAAAAGAGGTTTTTAATGCCGATTGGAAACTTAATTAATATCGTTGGACACAGCAACAAGAATGGTATGTTGTCCTTTAGAAAACTTATACAAAAAAGAGGTTTTCAATGCCGATTGGACATTTGATATCGTTAGAAGCAGCAACAAGAATGCTATGTTGTTCTTAGAAAATTATATTTGTAAGCATCAGTAAAGGACAAAGAACAAACATAATTTTAAAAGGGCAATAGAGTTGCCAGGAATTACATTACGACATACGGCACAAAGGTTGACTTTAGAACAACAAATACGATACCAGTTAAGTAGACCATCATTTAGAAGCGCTAATTATCAATTTACCTAATTGACTGGGTTAATTGGTCTGGATTCTCTTAACGCTGTTTCTTTTCTGGATGGATGGTAGAGTTGGATAACCTGACATTGGACATTAAGGATTCTTGTGTAATGGTGTGGATGTTAGTTTTATTGGGAGATTTCTTTTGTCAAATAAAACTTTGATTTTATAGTGGGGGGATAGGTATCTTGAGCATGTTGTCTAAGCATCCAGAGGAGAAGACTCACCTTCCGCCGCCCGCAGCACAGCATTGTGGAAGAGAGCAAGTGCCGAACCTTGTGCCGAATCCGCGGAGGTTGATGCGCAAGCGTGGACATGACCTGCACACATGTCCTGTTGTCAAATCCTCTTGTTTCCAACCTGACTGAGCATCCAGCTTGGTGAAGTAGTCAGAAAACATTCAAAGAGAATTTAGAAGATTTCAATATTCTCTATCCTGAATAATCTATGTATGTACGTTAGGACATAAATGGACACACAAGAGACCGAGAAATATTGGTTGGATAGCCAATGTTTGGAGAGCCAAAGGATAGCCAATGGTTGGAGAGCCAAAGGATAGCCAATAGTTGGAGAGCCAATGTTTGGAGAGCCAAAGAATAGCCAATGGTTGGAGAGCCAAAGGATAGCCAATGGTTGGAGAGCCAATGTTTGGAGAGCCAAAGAATAGCCAATGGTTGGAGAGCCAAAGGATAGCCAATGGTTGGAGAGCCAATGTTTGGAGAGCCAAAGAATAGCCAATGGTTGGAGAGCCAAAGGATAGCCAATGGTTAGAGAGCCAATGGTTGGAGAGCCAAAGGATAGCCAATGGTTAGAGAGCCAATGGTTGGAGAGCCAATGATTGGAGAGCCAAAGGATAGCCAATGGTTGGAGAGCCAAAGGATAGCCAATGGTTGGAGAGCCAATGGTTGGAGAACCAATGGTTGGAGAGCCAAAGGATAGCCAATGGTTAGAGAGCCAAAGGATAGCCAATGGTTAGAAAGCCAATGGTTGGATAGCCAAAGGATCAATGAAAATACACATCAACAGAATATAACTCTATTTATGAAATCATCATATATGTTCCATAGCTTTGTTGTTTAATATTCTATAGATAATTTGTTAGTTGAATTGTAGAGTCACCTAGTCGTGTTGACGTAATAAATAAATAAAATATTCTTTAACATTGTGATCTAAATAGTTATCCGTTACTTCGATACAATATCAAAATTCGAAACTATTTCAAACGCGTAAGATTCTTTTTGAAATTAAACAATTTTACTGCCCTTACTGCAATGGAATTACAAACGATACAATATGTTAGAAAGAAATCTCTCTCTATGGATAAATTATGGTCAAAAACCAACAATTTAATAATATGATCTGAAATAGAAATAGTCTGAAATAAAATGAAAATAAGGAAATAAATAGAATTTACTTTCAATGGCATTGAGTGTATCTACGAGAATTGTTGTTAGATTAGTTGAACAAATCCTACTTCCACATTTAGTTAAATTGGAGTTGAATTCACGTTAACTAGCTAAGGGGATTTAATTGGTTCACCTTTCTTCTTTTTATAGAACGACTGGATTCTCGAAGTCAGCTGGGGAGAAAAACACGCCGTTCTTTATACACTTGGTGAATTGTTACTTCTAAAACTTCTGGCCATTCTATATAGAATTACATTTTTATGTTCGTAAAGAATTTATTTGATTTGTTTTACTGACAGATACTAAAAAAGAAAGGATATATATGGAAAAACAATAGAAAATTAAAAAAATAAATAAAAAAGGTCAGGTGTGACTGTGACATACGACCGTTGCTAACCCAGATCACCACCCCGAGTGTCATACAGGCTGCGTCTTGTTACACGTAACATCAACTATCCTAGCTCCACATGCTGTTCACTTTTTCCTTCGCTGCTTCACTTCAACATCGTCGATTTGTTGAAAAATTAACGGTGATACAGAAGTAGGGTATAGGTTTGGAAATCACACAATATGACAAATCTATATAAATCATTTTATTCATGATCGAACGTTGTGGCCCACTGTACATATTACATCTCAAACACGATGCGACGCCAGCCATCTCTGTCTTGAGCTCGATGTACCATCTCGGTGACTGTTAAGTCAGTGAGTTCCTTTAATTGGTCCACGAAGCGTGTCGGCGGGCGTCCAGGTATGTGTCGCCCAGACATCTTTCCGGTGAATATGGTATACTCCATCCCCCTGCGTCGCGCGATGTGACCGAAGAATCTCAAACAATTCCGTTGTACAGAAGTCGGTCGTCTTCCGAAATCGATAGTTGAGATAGTATCGTTGTATTCGTCCTACGCGCTGTAGTATATGTAGTATTTCTCGCAATTAAGTTATCTAATTCTTATTTATTAATCTTAGAGATAGTAGTAGCGAAGAGATAGGTGGTAGTCTTTCCAGTCAGTATGGTGTACTCCATTCCCCTGCGTCGGGCAACATGACTTATATATTCTTTACAAATCAATAACGTTGCGACTTCAATACCAGTTTATTGAACAATATATCGTTCTTGTCTTGTTACCAACGATCATTGTGGCAGCAGTCCCGTTGCTAGGTAGCCCCTGTCATACCAGATGATAGCAAGCAGCAGCCAACTCTGCTGTACTTGACCTGAATCCGATGTCCTGGAATCCATCAGGTATGACAGGCTGCCATTAATGGTGGTTCATGAATTATTGATTTAATCCTTTTATTTAAACATCTTGTCTATCGCTATTGAATATTTCTGGCCTAATTAAGCCCAAGCTAGAATGACCTAGAAGCTCCATTTCGAAATGTTATTCAGCGTTTGTAAATTTACTGCTTCAATTTCCTGTAATATCGTCCCAAATTTGTGACAGAGCTATGTAGATAAAATCACCAAATGATCAGAGTTTTGAAAATATAACACATTTATTATGAAAATATAAATGTAAGCTAGCACACATTCCTAATAATTATCCTTCAATAATAAATATTTATTGACACGGCGCTTTAGGATTTAGAGAATGTCGGACCTGGAGGATGTTGTTGGGTTCTGTGTTGCCTGGAATATAGGAACTCCATCTATGCTTCCTTCCTGTAGTGAATCTGTATAAGACCGGTGGTCTTGATAAAGCTGTATGTATGTGTTCTATGTTTTTTGCTTCGTTTGTTTCAATGTCTTCTTAATCCAGTTCAGACCAAGTTCAGCATTCCAATCTTGCTAGCTGGTATTAATAGAGGAACAACGAGGAAAGATACAAAAGCGAATGGGTTCTCATCCACTAACAGCATACCTACAAACATATGCAAATAATATATAACTATAAAATTATCATATTCAATAATATTATGAAACAAATGATAATTTTGAAAAAAAGGTATCTAATCGTTCAAATGAAAGATCATGATGGAAAACGCCATCTATCATAATCAATTTCAACTAAAGGTTAATAATTCAAATTCCAACATATTGGAAAATACTGAATCATCTTGTGTGTGCCTTAAGTAATAATACTCCACTAGAATATAATATATATATATGTCGTGATCGAATAGAAGGGTGCAACCGTTATTAATGCCATCAAGAATTAGTTCCAGCCAAGTGAGCAGCGCACCCGCGACGTGCCGTAGCATTCGCCCGCAATGTCTGCCACGTTTATTTTTATACAATTTTTATAGATGGATGAATTTGCCTATTTACATTTTAACACAACCTTAACATATTTGCATACTTATTTTGGCGAAAAGAAATTATACCTTTTGTTTATTAGGCAAATTATGACATAATTTTTTAATACATACATTAGACATCACATAGGTAAATTTCGAAACATGTAAATTTGGATATATATTTTATAAACAAGAGAAAAAAGAACATATCTATGATGGTTATTATTGATTCAAGTTATCCCAAATAAACCTTTTTGATAAATCTATAAATATCAATCACGCTAAAGATAAGCTGTTTGATGTCTTAATACATGTTATATGGGCTTTTGTAGGGTGTTACAACATATCATATGGTGAGGATATCGTTTCAAGCCGGTAATGAGAGAGGAGAATCGGTATAAGACGGATGTCAATAAAGGCTTTGTGTGTGTGATGTGGTTAACTATACAAATGTTAAGCTACATAGCGCTCTCTATATGGATTCCTGTTTGTGACAACTATGATAAAAATAACTAAATGAAAGAATAAATTCCATAAAAGACAAGAAAGTCTTCCAAGAAAAAGACCATAGCTTAACAACATGACTCGTGGTTTCGGCAGGAAATTCTCCTCAGTTTGGCCTGATATAGCAGTCTCTGATGAGAGACTACCTCCAGGAGAGATTGGATTTAACCATATTGTATTCATTCTATCATAGGTATACTCTACTGTAGTATTCAGAGTTAAAATACACTCATAGACAATACTCAAGGAAGTAGAAAGTGTTTAATGTCGCCAGTCATCTGTTTTATTTTAAGGAGACAGAGGCAATATTGTTCACACTTGGTTATCTCGTGTGTCTTAAATAAAAGTCACTGTAATATCTTTCAGAGTTATTGTCTGAATCCCGATATACATGCTAAGAGGTACAACTTCCTTAAGTTTTGTCCATGAGTGTATTCAATATCTTTTATGTTTCATCAGTAAGTATTTCGTTGATAAAAATAATGACTGCCTTGGGTAAAATAAACGTCAAACTCATCTCCTTCTATATTCGCGTCTATTTTAACGGGATAAGCTACCTTTATTTTTATATAGATCAATATGCTATTGGCAAAATTTCCTTCTCTCTCTCTCTCTCTCTCTCTCTCTCTCTCTCTCTATATATATATATATATATAATAATAAATAGTTATTTAATTTCATAGTCCAGTTTTGTATTAAGATTATCTTCACTATTTTGATCATTTAAATTCAAATTATAAAATTTGTAAAATGTTATTAATTTGTAGATAGAGAGAGAAAAAAAATCCTTTACTTCTAATACATCCTCAAGTTAATTATATATTTATATTTATTATTTATTATTATATTAGAAGTAAAGGATTTTTTTTTTCTCTCTCTATCTACAAATTAATAACATTTTACAAATTTTATAATTTGAATTTAAATGATCAAAATAGTGAAGATAATCTTAATACAAAACTGGACTATAAAATTAAATAACTATTTATTATTATAATTAATTTAGATTTAGCTTGCTAATCTAATCAAATCTAATTGATATAAGTTATCATTATTATCAGTTTGCTCCTTAAGTTTTAAAATTAGAATCACTGTTATAATTTTGTTATATAGTTTCTACACTATATATATATATATATATATATATATATATATATATATATATATATATGTAGTAATGTAGTTGTTGTTGCTGTACGATAACTGTAGTGTAACATGTTGGTTAGAAGCAGCCGTGGTGGCTGAGTGATGGGTGGTAAAGACACACAGGATCCAGAGTCCCCGTGAGGTAATAGATCGGGGAGGAAAGATAGAAGGTCCGAGAGCAACCCATAGAACAACTGGCGTCGAGATCACCTCGGTGAGAACTGACCTTTTTCTTATCACATCCAGCCGCTTTTAAACCGATTTGAGTAAGATAAATCCCCTAGGGGAGAATGAAGACTTGAAACTTGTTTACCAAGGGAGTTGTTTTAAAACGGCTATCTTCCCCCTTTCCTTGTAATTCCACACACATAGGCCATTTTATTTATATTTCCGAATTATGATAAGATATAATTAAAATATATATGTAAAAAAATAAACAATAAAAAGGTCAGGTGCTGATATTAAAAATAAAAAAGGCATATCCTGACCAGGAGCACATGTGCTTTTCAGATGGCAGAGCACATGTGCTCCTGGTCAGGATATGCACTTTTTATTTTTAATATATATATATGCTGTAGCAAAGTATTTATTATATTTGATATACAGATTATTAATTTTTATATTGATATTTATTTTGTTACTCTGGAAACTTCCTTCATTACTTATCTTATATCTTATAAATGTTGATTTTGTGTTTGCCTTAAATAAATTGTCGTGTCATTCTGAAGTTTGTCTTTCTTAATTTTCGACGTGACGATATACACAGCACACTAATAGAGTTGTCCAACAATTGTAAAGTTTTCGATATCTACCCTAAAGATACTAAATTATAGGTAGCGATTTATATACCAACATTTCCCATAATTTTCCATCATTGGACAGATTCGTTTTTATATTTTTAGATTACTAATCATCCGGTTTAAAACCACTTTATTAGGTACCGCTTAACAATAGCAACTTAGTTTATGATAATTGAAACAATGAATAATATGTGAAGGTTATTCATATATTAAACAACATTTTAACGTGGGATTTAATCCCAGTTCATGACTGTCGGGAATTGAGGGTGTTACCCACTCGTCCACCGACTTCCATATTTTTATATTACTAATCATGTTTCATTTAAAGTTTTGTTAATTGATTTTTATTCTAAAATATTTATTGATTGCCATTATTCATTAATAAGCTTCCAGTATATATAATATACATATAATACACACCAATAGGGGATATCCGAAGATACAAATTATATCTGTAACTAACCTATATACCAAAGAGTTTTTCTTTTAAAATAATAACTAATTCTATAAACGTAAAGATTAAGTTAATTATTTGTTTTTATCCCGTGCTTTAGATGTTATAAACAATTTGAAATATCGTTTAAGAACGCCCTTGCAGTCTTAGAATAATTTCTAACGCCTTTCCAAATGTTTTATTTTTTATTTGCTCCTGACGAGAACAAAAGATTTTTGTTGAAACATCGAGATAATAAAAAGATTTTCTGGCCGACGTATCTTTAATTTTAAAAACTATTTCTATAATGATATAAAAATATAATTTTGAAAATGAATCAATCCATAAATAGATCTTTAATTAAAAAAGCATATATTAGATCCAAATATAATTTATTTAATAATATTTCAGTTGTGTGGCTGAACGCCAACCTTTTTCAAGGTATAACAACATATTACTGTGAGTGTGTGTCAACAACAAACTTAGCGCAAACATAACGTCAATAGAATTAAGTTTAATTATATAATTATATGTAATTCTGCTGTCCTAAAAGCTTATGTCCATAGTTCATCTAAAATACCCATTCGAAGAGTCTAGCATCAGTATCACCATAAAAGGAAGTTCCAAAAATGCAATATAACAGCGGTATGGTAGATTAAACTGGCGAAACCGCTGGGTGGGTTCACCACTGATGAGCCAGGCCCTCCCATCAATTTTTCTATTGCAGTAAGGGCAGTAGAAATTGTTTTATTTTAAAAAGAAACATACGAGTCTAAAATAGTTTCGTAATTTGATAACAGATGGCACGCTAGTGCATCGTAATAGAATTAAGTTTATAAAATATTATTTTTGCCTATATTCAATGGGGAGAAAATATTTGATACATATATCATAGACAAAATAAATATAATACATATAATTTAATATAATTAAAAGGCTCATTTTGGGAATCAAAATAAAACATTTTGATTATTACAGAATCCAATTTTTCGCTAGGCTATACGCCTATCTTCGTCAGGGTCTCTACAGAGGGTGTTCACACTTATAGGAAACAAGTTTTATTATAAAATATTAAAAATTAACACCATATTTTAAAATTTTCAAATGTTCTATTTGAAAGCCTTTTTGTTTATTTACAGAACGGCACCTGATTCTTCACGATAGCAGACACTTTCTGATCATGGTCATACTCAAAAGATCCCATTCTTCCTTTACCACTTTCCAGAGACCTTCAATTGTCCTAGGGTGTCTCTTTCCAAGTGCTCTTTTAAGGCATCCAAAAATGCAAAAATCCATCAGGGCTAAATCAGGAGATTTTACAGGGGTTCTGTTCTTTGGAATAGTGTTGATTCCTGTTCTTTGCCTTAGATCTTCCAAATAAGCTTGGGTTGAAGATGAGGTATGACTTGTGGCGTTATCATGGTGAAACCAGACTTTGTTACTCTGTTTTCAATAGATAGTGGAAATATTTAAAAATATAGGTCTAAAATGTGTTTTGATAGTTCTCCGAGTTTATTTTGGCATTTCTTTAAACTTTTCTTATTTTTAATTTTCCTTCATATGTTATACCGCATGCCACCATAAATCCTTTGGGGTAACTTTCGGCACATTCCTTCACCCAAATTGGCATAGATTTTTCCACCCTTTTTTGATAGCATATAGCTCTTTTTCTGTCGCAATCGGTTAAATATACCCATGCTTCGTCATATGTAACAATAAATTTCCATCTCTCAGCAGCCAAGAAATTTTCATAAAAATATCTGCTGATAGTGTGTCGCTGACGAATATGGCTCTGAAACAATTTGTGAACCGCGTGTTTTTTTGTAGCTTTTAGGCCTAAATCTTTATTTATTATTTTATTTATTGTTGACACTGATGTTCCTATTAATTTGGCTATATCTCTTTGTGGCATAAGATTTTCTTTTGTAATATATTTTTTCACTATTTTGACAGTTGCAGGAGTTCTCACAGATATAGGGTGATAATCTTTTGTCCATTTCTCCGTAGGTGCTTTGAATAAAAACTTGATATTTTTGTCGTGAATAATATTATAAATACCTATTTTAGAAATGTTGATATCACATTGTTCGCATATTTTAATTATGTCCAAATAGGTAAGATTAGCTCTGGAAAGTGGTAAAGGAAGAACGGGATCTTTTGAGTATGACGATGATCAGAAAGTGTCTGCTATCGTGGAAAATCAGGTGCCGTTCTGTAAATAAACAAAAAGGCTTTCAAATAGAACATTTGAAAATTTTCAAATATGGTGCTAATTTTTAATATTTTATAATAAAACTTGTTTCCTATAAGTGTGAACACCCTCTGTATATAGGCGTATAGTCTAGCGAAATATTGGACTCTGTAATATATAAATTTTATTTTTGATCCAAAATAAGCCTTTTAATTAATTAATTACATATTGAATGCTTAATATTCAATAAGATATAATATATATGTTATGAATATTTTGTTTTGTTGTTGAAAAATATAGAGAATTGAAGGTACAGTCGTGAAAAAGAAAATATAATTATTTACTATCAAGTAGCTTTTATTCTGAATTACATGGTCACTACGAGATTACCTTCAATCTGTTTGGCTCATTTGTGGGATGTTTATACCTCTACCAGACAAAATATTGGATTTACAAAGAGTTTCACAAATACATTAAATAACGCCGGTTTCTCATGGCTTATCGGATGCTCTGATCACAATATATTGCAAAGTTATATTCCTTTGATTATTAGAACAATGTCAGACCAATCGATACAAATAGACCAATCAAGAATAAGAAATTCAAAACTTTATCCACATTATAAAAATTTCCATACCTCAATAGAAACAGAATTCTACCTAACCGACGATTTCCCTTTGCCAGTCAAACGATGTATAGCTCAATCGAGAATACTATTTACAGTTAAAAAAAAACACATTCTGACGTTTGAGGCCAAAAACTTAATATATACACTGTGACAGGGAAATTACTGAAGAACTCCCCCATTACGTGCTTAATTGTACAGTCCTTGATGCAGAAAGGAAGGCCCTATATCAGCAAATTAAATGTACCAACATTTCATCCTACGTATTGCTTTCAAAAATATCAGCAAACAAATCTAAGGCAATAGTTTACTATACATATTTTAGATCATCATTATGTAAGGACCAGTCAACAAGTGAATGAGACGAAGAGTAAAGCCAGTTCAATTTCTATGTAAATAACACAAGATAATTATTACCTTATCCAATTGGGAGAATCTGTATGGGGCAAGTCCCTAATAAAGTCTTGTGTGTGTGTGTTATTCTCAATTACTTGAAAAGAATTACACATTAAATATTTTTCACAGTAATATAGAATTTATAAAATGAATCCTATATTCGTGAATTAAAAAATTGGTAGGTTAACTATACATATTTACAACAAATATTCAAAAGGTATTCTAAATCTATGGTCAAAAATAAAAGAATAGTCAATGATGAAAATAAAATACATGTTTTTAAAAAATAAAATATTTGCATTTTAGATTATATAATATATATATGTCGTGATCGAATGGAAAGGTGCAACCGTTATACTTACAATCCCCAATAATTAGTACCAGCCAAGTGAGCAGCGCACCCGCGACGTGCCGTAGCATTCGCCCGCGATGTCTGCCACGTTTATTTTTGTACAGTTTTTATAGATGGATGAATTTGCATATATAAATTTTAACACAGGCTTAACATATTTACATATTTATTTTGGCGAAAATAAATTATACATCTTGATATTATACAAATTATATATAACATATCTAATGATATAATAGTAATATATAAAATTATTATTAATCTTTAATAAGAATTAGGAAAGAGAGACTGTGTCTTAGATAGGTTCATAGAACGAAGGAATTATGTAGAGGACATACAATAGGAGGCAAGTGTGTCAGTGAGTGTTGGTAATTAGCATTTATCCCATCCAAATCAGCATCCAATGAAAGCTGTACGTGTGTCCACAAGAGTAATTAAGAGAGAATGGTTTCAAACCCTCTGTGAATATTAAAATATCACAGAGTAAAGCTTCGAGTAGCTGAGCTCCTAAATATTAAGGGCATTTACCTCGTGTGTATCGATTGGACGGATGCGCGCCATCTGTTAGCAAGTTTTGGGATGACTTGGCAGAGGTCAACGTCCTTTCCTGGATTGATCGGAACGGCTGCATCCTCCTCTACCCCGGCTCTACCTCCCCGGGGCACTCTCCTACGTCTACTCTTCCTCCGCGGGGCTTCTATACTCTTACTACTTCTACTCTACCTACCTGTAGATTCTATACTCTATCTTAGGACAGCTCTACCTCCCCGAAGGCTCTATACTCTATCCTACGTCTGCCCTACCTGGAGCCTCTATACTCTATCCTACGTCTACACTACCTCCCCGGAGCCTCCATACTCTATCCTAGGCCAATTCTTATCCCTGGAGCTTCTATATCTTAGAACAGCTCTACTCACCAGAGCTTCTATACTCTATCCTACGTCTACCCTACCTTGAGCCTCTATATTCTATCCTAGGCTAATTCTACCTCCTTGAAACCTCTATAATCTATCTTATGCCAGTTTTACCTCTCCGGAGCCTCTTTACTCTATCATTGACCAGTTTTAAAATGGTCTCAATGCAGTGAAACGACTGAAACGGTGGAACGACAGGGAACGACTGGGTTCGCTGGAAATCTACACAACGGCGACATAAATATATTAAACTTCGAATACATCAATATACATGTTGAGAAAAGGAGGGACAATGAACGGACGAATAAAATGGACTTTATACATACTACCTGATTACGGCTTTATACATAAATGGTGATTTTCAAAGCAGTCGTGGGTTGTGTGAACAGTAGTAAGAACACACAGGAGACAACAGGATCCAGGAACAAACACCCGTGAGAAGTAGATCGGAAAGGAAAGATAAAGTGTCCGAGAACCACCCTGGGAACAACTGGCGTCGAGACCGCCTTACAAGGAACTGTGTCTAGATCATCAATTTCAGGTTCTTTTAAACTATTTTCAGTAGGCTAAAATAGTTACCCTTAAGGGAGGGGGGACTGGACGTAACTCGCCGAATGCCTATTTTAAGAAAGCAGGACATGTGGTTGAATAGGGTTGTTCTGACAAGCCAACCTTCCTCTCCTTATACTTATACACATATTGTCTTTATTGAAAAATAAGATGCATTTTAACATGTGATATTATGATAAATATGATTATATGATATTATGATAGTATGTTGTTCTGTTGGATGACTGTAATGTGGCATGTTGGTTGCAGTCGTGGTAGTCACAATGATTAGAGTGGGTTCAGGCGTGGAATTTGGATTATACAAAAGAACGAGACATGTTTGATGTCACTACAGAGATGGCGAGAGAGTAAGTGAAGCCGACACTGGTCATGGGAGATCTGTCAAGAGGGGTCTGTCAATCATCTTGTCTCAAAGCGGACTACTCTGTTTGAGCAAGAAAGGGGCACACCTGGAAACCCGATTTGTTTTTCGGAACTTTTTCCTCCACTGACTGTCACTCACTCGAAATTTTATTTCTGTCACTTTGGCAATTACATTATAACCATACAACACTTGGGGATATAGAATATATATTGGAATATATTACAACATATATATAGTATAAAGTTACAGGAAGATGATATTCATATACCAAACAAAGTACCTCTCCCGTTAAAAATACATTAAAACTATGGATTTCGATCCATCACCCTACAACGCAATACCGAATGTTAAGATGGCCACAACTCCAGATTTGGAAAATCCAGACAAAAGCCCCAATTTAAATAAATAAATGAATATTGCCATGTGTAAAATTAGGAAAGACTTCAGGGTGACACCGTAATTTATTTAAGGCAAGAACAAGCTACGAATGATAAAAAAAAAGATAAGCAATGAGGGAAGTTTACAGAGTAGCTGAATATAAACATAAAAAATGATACTCTGTAATAAAATAATAAATATTTCGCTACAATATACCAAACAAAGTACCTCTCCCGTTAAAAATACATTAAAACTAAGGATTTCAATCCATCACCCCACAACGCAATACCGAATTTTAAGATGGCCATAAAGACACAACTCCAGAACTGGAAAATTCAGACAAAAGCCCACTTAGGTTTAAATAAATTAATATAAATTATATTCATATACATTTTTAGAAAATTATTTAATATTCTTCATGTAATTTTAATATAAAAATAACCAACTGAAAGAAATTTCAAATTTCATATCCACCAATTAAGTTAGTAAGGCAAAATTTTCATCAAACAAAAAAGAATTGAGAGTAAAAAAAAAGAGAAAAACTTCCCATTTGATTATTAATAACAAATGGACAGAATTGATTGCTACTGTATGTATATGCTAAACTTAATTAGTTTTCTAAAATAATTGATTTTTGTTAGTTTGCAATTAAGGAGAGCCGATTTGATTAAAAAATAAATGAGTTTGAGATAAGTTAAGCTTTTAATGAAATTAATGAACTGGATTATACACACAATGAGAGACCTCCTAGCGACCATTAATTAAATACTTGTACAATTAGAGTGGTTTAGCCAATAAGGATTTAAGAAAATTTCTTTCATATCGTTATATAAATGGAATCTTCATTTTAAAATTAATTTTAACTATTCTATCCTACAACTATTTATTGGTTTCCTTAGATATGAAGGTAATCCATGTGTAACGTATTTCTTTTGCTTGATACAAATGTTTATATGTAATTCTACTGTAATAAAGCTTATGTCTAAAGTTGCTTGAATGCCATTTCTAAGATTCCACACTTCATTACAGCGTATATAAGCAGAATCGTCGAATACAGTATTAGAGATCTAAAAAGCGTTCTGGTAAATTAAATTGACGAAACCGCTGATTGATGAGACAAACCCTCCTTATATTTTTTCATCGGAGTAAGAATAGTAGAAGTTTGTTGTTGTCGTGTCCAATGAAGAGCCTCAGATGTCTACATGCATCTCTATCACAGCAGTCACAATGTTCATTAAGTTTTGCCCATGAGTGTATTGCGGTTTTTACCTTTATAAATTCTACCTATAGATAGGTGAACGTTTAATAGGATTTTTTTATAACTCAATAGTTTATAAGTTTCAAGACAAGAAGTGTCTTAATGCCTTTACGTTCAGTTCCAACTCCGTCTTTGCCCGTCCCAAGCCCGGATGAAAAAGGAGGAGGGGGAGCAGTAACAAGTTTGCTAAAAAACCTGGGCTCAGCTGGCCCGGCTGATAGTACCCTGTAAGGGCTCCTGATCCAGGGATACAGGATGAGCAGCGTTTTTACTCCATGTTAGGAGCGGCTGCACATGGCGTCTGTTCCTCATGTCAGAGGCGGCCATTTCTTTTGGAGCTAAGTCGGCCTGCCACAGAGTAGTGCTCTAAGTCGGCACTACTGAGCAGTGCTCCCAGTCTTAATGTCAAAGACATACGCATTAAACTTCACCCAGTCATGATGGTTGTTTTTATGATTGAGTGGAGATAAGAAAGAAGAAGAAGACGTCCACTTGCCGCCTGCTTTCTAAGAAAAGGAGAATCATCAGGATGGATCGATACGCGATAAATCAGGTTGCCAAATCAGGCTGACAGCTTTACTGCCCATCTGGCGAACAACTAGGGGAGGGCACAGATCTATCTATAGTCCTAGCCATGGTCCTAGAACCTTGTCTATGTATTCCTTTAAAAAAATACTTTTGAAACATTATAATTATAAAAATATTTGATCAATGTCCATTTAAACTTTAACTCCTATAAATAAAGGTATTCAAAGTTCAAACGAGAAAGAATAAGCCAGAATATTTGTGTTTGTAAATTTTTCTTCTGATATATTTTGAATACCTTTCGATCTATTATTACTTTTTGATACTAGTCAAGTCAAAATATATCTATATTTCGTTTAGCAATTTTAATAAAGTTACTCTGGGCATCTAGGTTTGGAAAATTAGTCTTAATATTCAAATAATAAATACCCCAATATATGGATTGTACATATAAAAAATAAAAGTTGATAAACATGAATTAACAAAGTATACGTTCAGCATTCTTTTTGCCAAGCTTTCGTTCTGTTACATATCTGCCAAAATTGCTGGTCGTTGAAATTTGATGGTTGGCCTCTTCCTTCTTCATCTGCAAGATTCGAACTGCCCGATATAAGCTACTTGAATCATCTTCCAACTTTACTTTAGCTGATTGTTCCTACGTATAAAGGTTTGCTGAGACCGTGGGATGTCTGTGCTGCATTCCTACCTTTCTCAAAGTGACCATAATTAGATCACTATGAATATGAATTGGGCAATTACACTCATGGACAAAACTTAAGGAAGTTGTACTTTTTAGCATGTATATCGGGATTCATATAATAACTCTGAATGATACACTCATGAACAAAACTTAAGGAAGTTGTACCTTTCAGCATGTATATCGGGTTCGGTCAATAACTTTGAAATATATTTCATACACAGTGACCTTTATCGAAGGCACACAATATAGCTAAATGTGAACAAAACATCTTCTGTCTCCTTAAAAAAAAGCAGACGACCGGCGAGAGAGATGAAAAAGACTTTCCACTAAGTTTTGTTCATGAGTGTATTTTTTTCCCATTAACATCAAGAATAAATTATATTTTTATTTAAAATACACAATACGCTAATTTTTAAAGGAAAAAAAGTCTCCAAAAAGGCCACATAATGGTTAATCATCGACCCAATAGGATGAAGCATGAAGACGACCCTTCGTCCAGCCAAGTTAATTGTAAATTCTGCAGAAAGGATCCGTCCTACTCAATTAATAACCTAATGTGAAGTCAATGGCATTAATTTTGCATCAATTAGTGACAGGAATAATTATTTCATCTATATTTAATATATTTGTAGACACATAAGCCATTTATCTAGATCATTAGCTGGAGTAAATGTATCTAGATAAAGAGGAAACTGCATTCTATATATAATTCCCTTATAATCATACTGTTTTATAAACTGTGAAAATATCTTTGTTTTATTTATTCTGTTTTTAAATAGAGAGGAATAGTCGCGATAATTCCCAGATTCAAAGATAGAACATCTCAAGTGTCATGAATTTACAGGATATATCAAGACATTCCACACACACATACAGCTTTATTAAGACCGTCGGTCTTATACAGATTAACCACAGGAAGGAATCATAGATGGAGCTTCTATACTCCAGGCAGCGCAGCACCCAACAGCCTTCTGGTCCGACGCATGTCCAGTGGCCACAGAATCCACCGTGAATAGGTTAGTGTATCATTGAAAAGGCGAATGTGGAATCAGCAGCGTTTTAGTCTTTGCTTTCATCATCTAAATAGACCACGACATTCAGCGATTCTATTAATCTCCTCCTAACGGTGACTGCGGCCTAATATCAAGACATTCCAAACATGTACAAGGTGAAAAATTGATGGTTTCAGTCCCCGAAATCCTATTGAGTTTATCCAAGCCACAAAACAGAATATTTGGTACAATTCAGGAAAAATAATCAAAATTATGGAGAAAGGCTGATATTACTTCAGACCTTATAATATAGTGACGCTAGCAACACATCTGTATTCTAAATTTCAATATAGATGGAAATTTTGCAGGTAAAATATTGATCTAAAAATACAAATGTCACCTCTCCCTTCAAAATAGACGCAAAGCTAGACGCCATCTATTGGCAGATTGTCAAGATTCCATAAGATCCCTTGTAGATCTCATGGAATAAAATCCACCCTAGACTGACGAGGGCCATTAGCCTGAAACCATGGTCTTTAAGTGAACACTTTTCAGTTTGCCAAAGCTGGTGTTGTGGCTTTGTCACCGCCCCGAGGCCGCTAGTTTGCCGCGACGGTCAATAGATGACGTCTAGCTTTGACGTCTATTTTGACGGGTGAGGTGACCTTTGTCTTTTTATATTTCAACGTATATAAATTATCCTCCTCCTTTAATGCCTTCCTCTACTGAGGGTGGGCCACATGGTCTCTCTATACTTCCTCCCCCATCATCTTCATCTCTTCGTAGGTATGTCGTCAGAGCATGTGTTACTCTGGGGCTTATGCTGTGTCCCAAGAACCTGCCACAGTCTTTGGTCCACCCCGGGTATTTCAATTCACCGGTACCTCCTATTTCTGGGAGGAATTCTCCTATCTACCACCTGGGGAGGTGCTGGATGGGGGAACTAGTAGACCCCAAATTATAACAGGGAATAAAAAAAATGCTAAAACGCTAAAAATGCTAAAAATGCTAAAACTAAAACGCTGCTGATTCCACATTCGCCTTTTCAATGATACACTAACCTATTCACGGTGGATTCTGTGGCCACTGGACATGCGTCAGACCAGAAGGCTGTTGGGTTCTGCGCTGCTTGAAGTATAGAAGCTCCATCATAATTGTTGAATGACGACAGGCTGTTTCCTTCCTCCACAAATCCCAGCGAAAATATGAATTTAGGTGAAAGTAGAAACGTGTATACAATTCTAATATATAAATATGTATATTATCTTAATAATATATATATAGTTGAAATATGTAAATAATAATCAGCATTTATATTAAGATATACAAGTATCAGAGTCATCAATCAATAATCAACAATCAATAATTCTGTCACCGTTTGCTTTTGTGAATGGAATAAATACCCAAATATGGCCATTTATTATAAGCATCGGTGTTTCAGTGGCGAGAATGCTCGCCTGCCACGCGGGTGGCCCGGGTTCGATTCCCGGCCGGTGCATTTTTTTTTACAATTTTTAAAACTCATTTATATTATTATTATTAAAATATACAAGTATCAAGAGTCATCAATTCTGTCATCGTTTGCTTTTGTGAATGGAATGCTTTTACGTAAAATACGTAGCTAATATGAATGAAATTTTAGCAGTATGTATAGTAGAATCTGGAAAAACTTATATTGAATATTTCAGGTCTCTATCCCGAATATTTTTCGAGTTATTTGCAAATTTGCTCTTTTGCTCGCAAGCAGCGCCTCTAGCGGTGAAGATGGGAGGTAATATCAGCTGACCTAATGTACATGTAAACGTGTTTTAACAGGACATAGAAAAAATATGGAAGATATATTTGTCGCATTTTTAGCCAAGCAAAATTGAAATTGACAGGTTCTGGGAAAAAATAGTTGTTTTTTTTAGTCAGAGAATGATTATGACAATATTGCTCTATCATATTTGATTATCATATACAACATTATATCCGGAAAAAAATTCCAAAAAGCAGAGACCACGGGTGAAGCCAGTTCATTTTTAGAATGCAGGAACAAAATTCTAACAGAAAAACATTCATTCGAGCAGAAGACACAAAGCCAGATCATCTCTTTATAAAAATATCGCTTCTCAGACACAAAGTTTGGAGCGGGACGTTTCACAAGAATGACATCCACGGCGCCAATTTATAATTGTAACGAATAGTATTTGAATAAAAGCATTTTATCGGGTAAAACCCGGGGGTTGCCCGGGTCATTCGGCTAGTATATAAATATGGGAAAACCCCAGGACTATAATAGAAATGCTGAGATAATGGAACCTAATGGAGATCGTTTAAACGACTTGAGGAATAAGCAACAACAACAACAACATATATATAAATATATATCCTACACGTTTAGTCAGTGTGATACTCTCGTTGAAGGGCTGATAAGTCTGAAAGTTTGAGAAATAAATTTAACCAAGAAACTTAGCTCTTGATGCTTTATTGATTTTATTAAACATTCATAATATGATAGTTGGATGTGCCATACTAACTCTGTCAGGAACTTCAGTGTATTCCTGGAATTGTTGAATATGATAATCTAGCTGGTTCAGTTATGGAACACACAGGTCAGGGATCAAATCCACGTGCAGTAAAAAACGTAAAATGTTTCTAAACTTTTAATATAATTACTGGTATTATTTAAAAAAAAAGGGAATATGAAATATATACCACGACTCATCTCATTATCACAATACTTCAAGCTTATTAGCAAATTTGGCCATACAAAATATTATACCATCAGGCCAGGTGTCGGCAATCTTTTGAGTCGAACGAGTCAAAAATTACAATTTCAAAAAATTTCAAAATTCTAAAGAGCCACAAAATGTTTTATTGCCAACAATAAATAGTATATTCTCGCATAAATAATATTTACATATGGAACTACGCCAATACCTCGCTTTGCGTCGTTTCGTTTTGCGTTTTTTTTCGGAATTGCGTCGCTGCTTAATTTTTACTGATTTTCACTGTGCGTCGTTAGATTTTCGTAGTTGCGTTGTTTTTGATTCGAGTCTTTAATTTTTTTCCCCCTAAAATATGGCAACACCTTTGGTTTTGATTGCGCCTTCACGTATTTTCACTTTGCGTCGTTTCAATTTGCGTCTTGTTTTTTCGGAACGTAACCCCGACGCAAAGCGAGGTAAGGAACTATATAAAGAGCTGCAGCTTCACATCCAAAAAGCTTCATGTGGCTCGCGAGCCACAGTTTGCCGACCCCTGCACTAGGCTGATGTTGCAATGTGGAAATGGTAAGTGCAAAGTGTAAGGTAATCCTTGTACAAGCGATGTCACACTTCTATATACCATGGTTATATCCTATCAGTTCTTTCATGGTATACGAGGTCAGTTCAATAAGTTCATCTTTTCAGGGACAGATGGCGTGGCTAAATCAAGTTGTAGTTGCCACCGTATGATACGTTCTTTAAACGCGCCATTTTACACACTGATTAAAGGGATTGATTTGATTTCACAGCTGTTTTAGTGAATCATCTCAGAGTGTTTAAGAAGGAGAAAGTGCAATATCTTTTAGAGAGATTCGAATAGTGAAGCATCAGAAGAGAGAAAAACAAACCTGATACTGGTGATATATATTTTTAATATACTCATGGACTTAAGGAAGTTGTACCTTTTAGCATGTATATCATGTATATCGGGATTCATTCAATAACTCTGAAAGATATTTGATACACAGTGACCTCTATTGAAGACACACGAGATAACCCAAATGGGAACAAAATTTCCTGTCTTCTTCAAAAAACAGATGATCGGCGACATCAAAATAAAAATTTGTCATTTGAGCGTATTTAATTATTTATCATATATAAAAATGACAGTTATACGGATAATATTTCTATTAAAATATTAAAGGAAATCAATTATAGAATCAATTAATTCACATTCTACTAAAATATATGTTGTGGTAAATAAACGTAGATAAAAAGAGACATAGTGTTGGATACAATCGGCCAAAGAGCCGCCAGAACAACAGCAGCCAAGAATGTGGCTGCAAGCTACGGACAAGTCAGGAGACAAGTTGACACCTCCAAATTACCAGACGTCAGCAGGGTCAAGTTTTGTCGCCCGACTTGTCACCAGAGGGCGGGGCTGGTGACATTTGTCTTCTCCTTGACCCGCAGTGTCCACTCCAGGTCGATCTTTTGTCCACTTTCTTTACTCCAATATATTCTAAAGCTTTAAGAATATTCAAAATTTCATCTGACACAAAACCAACACCTGTTTCTCTCTTATCTTCCCTGGCCTGGGGAATCTAACCTCTTTAAAATAACCTAGGTGGCGTGCAGCACCTTGGTACTTTGCTAAAGTGCATTACGGTTTGTCTGCTTGCTATATCTATTTTTGGGCTCGAAAATCATATACTTTGGATAGTAGCCTGTAGAACCATATTCTCTCTGACACACATGCCATAGTAACTACGGGTCATCAACAACTGGTCTACCATAATAAATATCTTTATTGGAACGAGGCGAGTTTTCAGGGAAGAATCCTTTTCTTCAGGCCAAACAAATTGGAGACAAAAGGATTAAAAACAGATCCCATTGAGATTCAAACTAAAATTGAATTAAATAAAATCAAAGTTGAAACACTATAGACGTAAGAGATTCAAATTATTGAAACTAAATTAAAAGAAGACTGTTTTTACATAGGATACTGTTTTACGTCTCGCGTGTATTCGTGGAAAAAATAAATTTCCCGAAAGCTTATAGAATGAAAGAATTAGCGATTGAAATAACTTGGATTTTATTTTATATGACAAGGTATACGGGCTAAGAAATGGTGTTAGCCAAGTCAGAGTTATACCGATGGACATTCTAAGACACACGGCCTAATGGAAACTATGGTGCGCCGCCCATTTTAAGTCCTTCCTATAGACAGTAGCGTTCAGGCCAGTCCAAATCTACCTATAGACATCAAATATTCCAGAGTGGGAATGGGTGTTTCTAAGGCACAGATGATATCATGGAAACTAAACTATGATACACCGGTTACCCCATATCCTTCCTATGGACAGTAGCGTTCAGGACAGTCCAAATCTACTTATAGACATCAAATATTCCAGAGTGGGAATGGGTGTTTCTAAAGCACATATGATATCATGGAAACTAAACTATGATACACCAGTTACTTCATATCCTTCCTATGGACACTGGCGTTCAGGACAGTCCAAATCTACTTATAGACATCAAATATTCCAGAGTGGGAATGGGTGTTTCTAAGGCACAGATGATATCATGGAAACTAAACTATGATACACCGGTCACCCCATATCCTTCCTATGGACAGTAGCGTTCAGGACAGTCCAAATCTACTTATAGACATCAAATATTCCAGAGTGGAAATGGGTGTTTCTAAGGCACAGATGATATCACGGAAACTAAATTATGATACACCGGTTACCCCATATCCTTCCTATGGACAGTAGCGTTCAGGACAGTCCAAATCTACTTATAGACATCAAATATTCCATAGTGGAAATGGGTGTTTCTAAAGCACAGATGATATCATGGAAACTAAACTATGGTACACCAGTTACTTCATATCCTTCCTATGGACAGTAGCGTTCAGGACAGTCCAAATATACTTATAGACATCAAATATTCCAGAGTGGGAATGGGTGTTTCTAAAGCACAGATGATATCATGGAAACTAAACTATGGTACACCAGTTACTTCATATCCTTCCTATGGACAGTAGCGTTCAGGACAGTTCAAATCTACCTATAGACATCAAATATTCCAGAGTGGGAATGGGTGTTTCTAAGGCACAGATATAATGGAAACCAAACTATGTAAAACCAGTTACCCCATATCTTTCCTATGGACAGTGAAGACCAGTTCAAATATTCCCCTAGACATCAATTATCCCAGCATTGGAATGGGCATTTCTAAGGCACAGATATAATGGAAACTAAACTATAGTACACCGATCACCCCATATCTTTCCTATGGACAGTGAAGACCAGTCCAAATATTCCTACATACATCATTAATCCCATCATCAATTGGTGTTTCTAAGGCCGAGATATCATGGGAACTGAACTATGGTACACCGGTTACCCCATATCCTTCCTATGGACAGTAGCGTTCAGGACAGTCCAAATCTACCTATAGACATAAAATATTCCAGAATGGGAATGGGTGTTTCTCTAAGGCACAGATATAATGGAAACCAAACTATGGTACACCAGTTACCCCATATCTTTCCTATGGACAGTGAAGACCAGTTCAAATATTCCCCTATACATCAATTATCCCTGCATTGGAATGGGCATTTCTAAGGCACAGATATAATGGAAACTAAACTATGGTGTACACCGATCACCCCATATCTTTCCTATGGACAGTGAAGACCAGTTCAAATATTCCCCTAGACATCAATTATCCCAGCATTGGAATGGGCATTTCTAAGGCACAGATATAATGGAAACTAAACTATGGTACACCGATCACCCCATATCTTTCCTATGGACAGTGAAGACCAGTCCAAATATTCCTACATACATCATTAATCCCATCATCAATGGGTGTTTCTAAGGCGAAATATCATGGGAACTAAACTATGGTACACCGGTTACCCCACATCTTTCCTATGGACAGTGAAGACCAGTCC
>CP092865.1:131535710-131555609 GCA_030710605.1 Cordylochernes scorpioides | reverse complement strand
ACAGTTATTGTAATATAGAGAAGAAGGTAAACAAACAGTTGTGATGATAATTAGTCCAGTGTGGCGCTAGCTGTCGTAGCATTCAGTTATCCAACATTTTTTAAATGAAAATATTAAATATAATTGAAATTTAAAATAACAATTTAAATTTTAAAATGGAAATATTTAATTGAAATAAATATTTAAAATATTCAATAGAAATTAAACTTAATATATTCAGAATTTTGAGTTTGAAATTGGAAATATACAGTATAGAATTGTAATTAAAAATAACTAATAAAATTTAAAATGAAAATATTCAATAGAATTGAAATTTAAAAATATTCAACAGAGATGAAATTTAAAATATTCAATATATGAGTATATATATAGAGTGTATAGATTCATTATATAATTGAAATTAAATAACCAATAAATTTGGAAATGAAAATATAAAAAAAAAAATAATTTTAAAATATTCAACATATTTATAGAGATAGATTTAAAATGGGAAAAAAATGTTCAATCTCGAATAACATATCAATAGAAAGAAGACGAAGCAATAAGCCCAAAAGAATTATATTTAAATAACGAAATTTTTATGGCTATTTTAATAGGCTGATTATATCTCGTGTAAAAAAATTTCAGTTTGAAGAACACTTCCCGAAGCTGGATGTAATTAAAAATTGACGCCATTCCTCCGCTGCTGGCCATTTTACGATGGAGTTCAGCCAATTAGAGTGAGAGCGCTCTAAAAGTGACTGGAAAACTTCCATTAAACTGGGCTGGAGCTGTTACTTCAGGAGCTGCTGGTTTCAAATAGATGTTTGTTCTTACGCGGTATCTCTCCAAAATGTCTTTTATTATTAGAGAAAACTGCATTAATGAGGTAGGAAGACCTTTTTTTTTTTTTCGTTAGTTTATCAATATTCATTGTAATTTATTTAATCTATTTTCAATATACACTCATAGACAAAATAAAAAGAAGTGAAAAGTCTCTTAATGTTTTTTTTAATTATTTTTTTGAAGCAGACAGAAGCAATTTTGTTCACACTTGGTTATCTCGTGATGGTTGTGTCTTGTCCATTGAGCAGATCAGATCGGTCCATGCACCCTGATCACAATACCGGCCAACCGAATTGGTTATCTCGTGTCTTCTTCAATAAAGGTCAGTGTGTATTAAAAACCTTTCAGAGTTATTGTTTGAATCCTGATATACATTCTAAAACGTATAACTTCCCTAAGTTTTTTCCATGTGTGTACCATTCAGAGTTATTGTATGAATCCCGATATACATTCTAAAATGTACAACTTCCCTAAGTTTTGTCCATGAGTTAACATCTAGAGACTAAAAGAGGTATGAGATAGACGCGTATGATTCTTTTGAAAATTAAACAATTTCTACTTATATAATTGTTTAATTTTCAAAAGAATCATACGCGTCTATAATAATTTCGAATATTGGAAATATTTTTTAAAATATCGTTTAAAACCAGGTTGCGGTTTGGGTGCTGTATCACGAAGATTACTGTATTTACGAAGTGATTTAACATCATCAAAAGTAAAGAGGTAAAAATGAAGCAAGCACATTTCAAAGTAATTCAGTTTCAGAAATAAAACCATTTTTGTGATTTCTTTTATAAATACGCTCATGGACAAAACTTAAGGAAGTTGTACCTTTTAGCACGTATATCGGGATTCAGACAATAACTCTGAAAGATACACTCATGGACAAAACTTAAGGTAGTTGTACCTTTTATCATTTAAATCGGGATTCAGACAATAACTCTTAAAGATACACTCATGCACAAAACTTAAGGAAGTTGTACCATTTATCATTTATATCAGGATTCAGACAATAACTGTGAAAGATATTACAGTGAACTTTATTGAAGATACACGAGATAAGCAAAGTTTCCTCTGACTCCTTAAGAAAACGACGACAAATGATATCAAAGACTTTACAGTTCCTTAATTTTTACCCATTAGTGTATATAGATCTAGCGCCACTACAGGCTAGCCTCACATGTTGATGACATGTTGAGAACTAAGGTACGTGGCCGATATGATGCCAGTATCTGGTAGTGTTCAGATCCCCCGGGGGTATGAAGCAGTTACCTATACTATCCTGAAATTTTACCTTGATTCTCTAAGTTTTAAAAGAAGGTTTTTGTTTTTTAACGCGATTGGTCAGTAATATAGTAGAACCTCCCTGTAAAGAACACCTAGTTACAGAGCCAAAATGTCCTTTAGGGAGAGGTGTCCTCTTACCGGAAAGTTTCTAAATAGTAAAAGTGGTAATTTTGCAAATGATATCTGTCCTTTGTAGAAAGGTGTCCTCTAGCACGAATGTCCTCTTATGGAGGTTCTACTGTATATTATAGCATTCAGCATTGTGTAAGGACAGTAACAAGCAAAGAATTAAGTTCATGGGTATGGGCGTATCATCAGATTATGGTAAATGACCACAAACACGATTCGCCAACAGATGATACTTTATTATTTTATTTAATTCATATCAATTTCAGGTGTTACATTCGAGCACAGTTCGCGAGTCACCTTGTCCAGATTATTTACACATGGCGAGTTGTAATGCTGGAGTGGCCCCCCGAACCTTACAGGAGGGCAGTTGTTGGGTGTTTGGCTGTCAGTTAGCCATTGGGTCCAGGTCGTCGGATTCGGTGGCTGAGGTCACCTTGATTTTGAACAATTTCTTGTATAGTTGGATTTGATGATTTTTGAAATTGCGAGAATAGTCTTATCGCAGAGCCTTGATAAATCTCTTCTATATTAGGCTGGTTGAGATCTTCTTTGAGAATTTTGTTTGAAAGATTGAGTGGGGCTCCTATAGTGATTCGTAAGCAAATCCTCATGAAGGACTGTAGGAATTCTTCTTTTTTGAGTTCGATTCCGTTGCAATTCCAGAAAACGATTTTTTAAAGGTAATTTGCCTTTCATTGTAAATAAGTTTTGATAATTTCTAATAACTTTTCGCACAGTTCCCTGGTGTCAGAACGAGTAGTTTTCTTTTTTGCAGTTTCAGCGTAACTTGCCTTTTGTTTTTCAACAGTTGCTTCTTCTGTTTTAGTGGAGCTTGCTTGAGGTATGGTGTTAGGGGAGTTTTGTCTGGGAGGCTTTAGCTGCTGTTGTTGTGGCTTCGGAAAATTTGGGCATCCGCTGTAATTGGCTGTGTGCGCCTCTCCACAGTTAGCGCACTTTGGTGGGAGCTGTTTCGACTTTCTTGGACAATCCTTCGAATGGTGTTCTTCAGCACACTTGACGCATTTGGGCTTCAAAAAGCAGTTTAGCTGGCCATGCCCAAAACCCTGGCAGTTAAAGCATTGGGTCACTCGTTTGTAGTCCTGAATGATTCCACGACTATTTTTTGGTAAGTATTTCAGTTATTCCATAGATTCGTTTATTTTGTTCATTTTTCGGTAGCTCTACTAGGACTATATTCATCGGTATTTTGGTCGATTGTCTATGGAGTCTTTTGACAATGACCTCAGTGAAGCCCATTGAGACCAGTTCAGTTACGACGTCTTCTTCTTTGAAGGCTGTTGTTACCCCCTTCAATGCCACTTTCAGTGGTTTTTCCTCCTGTAGTCTGTAGGAATATCCTCCATTATTTTTCTGTACATACTCCCTGATTTTTTTTAAGTCGCCTATGTTTTTCGATTTAATTATGGGCTTTTTGCCTGAAATCGTGACTTGGAATGGTTCCATGCACAAGTCTTTTAGTTCTTGGCAAAGAAGCTTCCAATCTGCTACATTTTCTGCAATAACAGGAGGAATTCTCGGTTTTTCACGTTAGTGACTGTGGTCCATGGGCCATCGTTGTCGTTATTTTCTTCATCGTCTTGCGGTGGGTGAGCTGCGTTCATTTGTTGAGAAATTCCAGAAATTCTTCGATGTCCATTTTAGGCGTCTTCAGATTGCGCTCGCTCCTAGTTGGCGATGATACTTTATTTTTATTTATTTATTTATTTCGTCTCAATTTACAGGTGTTACATTCGAGCACAGCTCGCGAGTCACCGTCGGAATCGGGGATTGATATCTCCTTTATTTTGTAGAATATCTTGTTAGGTTGGATTATTTGAATTTTGCATTTGAAGGTATAATTTCTTAACGGAAGTTTGGTACATATCTTCTAGATCGGGTTGGTTCAAGTCCTCCTTCAGTATCTTGTTTGATAGGTTGAATGGAGCTCCTATACTTGTCCGAAGGCAGATTCTCATAAATGCGTTTATCCTGTTTTTGTTTGTGGTTGTAATATATTTACACCAAATTGGGAGTGCGTATGTTACTATCGGGAGGATACAGCTTTTGTATAGAGTAAACTTTTGTTTTGTAGTCAATTTGCTTCTATAGTTGAACAGGCTTGATAATGTTATTTTTGCGATTTTTGCTTTCTTTATGACATTTTTGACATGCATGTTGAATTTCAACTTGGAGTCTAAGGTAACTCCAAGATAGTTAACGCTGTCAGTCCAGTTAATAGGGCTCTGGTTTACCTTCAGAATGGATTGTGGCTTGAATTTTTATTGTCTAGTGGAGGAAAAATTATTGCCTGAGACTTTTTTGGGTTGATGTCTAATTTCCAATCATTGTACCATTTGGTTATACTGTTTATGTAATTTTGGAGTTGTGTAGTTATTATTCCTATTGATTTGGAGTTTGATAAAATTGCTGCGTCATCTGCGAAAAGTTTTATTTGACATTTTGGATGTGGAGGGAAATCGTTGATGTAGATGTTGAATAGGTAGGGTCCAAGGATAGAGCCTTGAGGGACTCCAATCTGGGTTGGTTTTGCCGTGGTTATATAATTCCCTTGCTTAATTGAAAAGGTTCTGTCCTGGAGATAGTTTTTCAAGAATTTGATAAAATCCCTTGGAAATTGATTTTTTGTTATTTTTACTATCAAGCCATCATGCCATACTCTATCAAAGGCTTTGGTAAAGTCTAGAAAAACAGCACCTACTGCCTCCTTGTGGGACTTTCTTATTTGGATGTAGTCTATTACTGTGATTAGCTGGTGGGTTGTGGAGTGTCCTTTTCTGAATCCAAATTGTTGAGGAATGATAAAGTTAATAGAATCCATGTATGACTGCAATCTGCGAAGAACGATTCTCTCGTATACCTTACCGATGGTAGAGAGAAGGCTGATTGGTCTGAGATCTTCAGGTGATTTGACAGGTGATTTTTTTGGAATGGTTATGATAATGGCATGTTTCCATGTCTTCGGGAAGTAGCACAGGTGTAATGCAGCATTGAAGATCCCAGCGAGGAAAACTATCCATTTGATGGGGAGGTTTTTAGTCATTTGCGGCGTAATATTGTCGTGGCCTGGAGCTTTGTGATTACCTAGGTTTTTAATCACTTCCTTGACTTCATTTGGCGTTGTCATTGATAGTATGTTCTCTTGGGGATGATGGCAAGTTATCTGTTAGGTAAGACGGAACCTCATCCTCCGCCTTGGAAAAGGAAAAATGCTCTGAAAGATAATTTCCAATTTCTTTGTCGGTCAGCAAGGTTTTTCCATTTGCATTTAAACTAGTGATTTTGTCAGTTTTTTTCCTAATGGGTTTTGTTTTTTTCCAGAAGTCTGTTGGGCTCGATTCAAGTTTGCTTAAAAAACTATTCCAATTTTCAGATTTCTCTGCTTCAAGGGCTTGATTTACCTTTCCTTGAAGATTGAGGTAAGTAGCTCTATGATCTGGATCCCAGGTTGATTGCCATCTTTTCCTAGCTTTATTTTTCTCCCTTATTAAGGCTTTGGTTTTTGGGTTCTTTATTAATTTGGAAGATGAGACTATGGTGTTTTTCGAGTAGCTATTATTAATTTTCTCGTTTAAAATTCCAACTGCTGAATCAATGTCTACTTCAGTTTTCAAGGGGAGTCTGGGGAACGTGGTGGAGATTAGATCTTGTTGAAAATGAACCCAATTAGTTACTCGGCTGAGCTGGGTTGTGAATTCATCCTTTGGGCAATTCAATTCAAAGATTACAGGGAGATGGTCAGATGATAAATCGTCGGTGGTTCTGGCCTTTGGGGTCCAGGGAATGTTTTTAAGTACAGCGAAGTCTAGGAAATCGGGATTGGCGAGTGCACTGTAATGCGTGGGTGACGAAGGTGCCACAATGTCGAGGCTTTCTCTTTCAGAGAAATTGTGCAGCACGATTCCACTGTTATTTGAAGTCCTTGATCCCCAAAGAGGGTGTTTGGAGTTCCAGTCTCCTGCAACGATTATTGAGTGGTTTTGTTTTATCAGTTGGTTCAAATCTTCTTCCAATAATGGTTCATCAGGCTTCTTATAAATTGCTGTGATTTGCAAGAGGGTTTTTCCATCTGGTTTTATCAAAATTGAAGTATTTTCCAAGTTTAATGTATGAATCAGCATATTTTTATATTTAAAAAAGGATTTTATAATGATGGCTGTTCCCCCACCCTTTCCTGTAATTCGATCAGTTCTAATGGTTTGATAGTTCCTGAACTTTAGATCAATTGAGGGTTTAAGGGGAGTTTCACTGAGCAGAGCAATGTCAATTGAGTTATCTTCTAAAAAGTGCAATAATTCTTCTTTCTTTGATCTGATTCCGTTACAATTCCAAGCAATAATTTTAAAAGGTAATTTGCAATTCATTGTAGGTATGTTTTGATTACTTGCATCAATTTTTCACACAGGTCCTTAGTTTCAGAACGAGACGTTTTTCTTGTCACAACCTCAGCATTGCTTTGGTTTTGTTGTTCTACAATTTTCGGCAGTGTTTTAGATCTTTTTGAAATCGGAAGTGGGTTGTTAGGTTTGTACTGACCAGGGTATCTTGGCTGTTGCTGATGTACTCTTGGAAACTTAGGGCATCCGCGGTAATTGGCTGTGTGCGTTTCTTCGCAGTTTGCACACTTTGGGGGAAGTTGTCTTGACTTTCTTGGGCAGTCCTTCGAATGGTGCTCCTCGGCACACTTGACGCATTTTGGTTTCAGGAAGCAGTTAAGTTGACCGTGCCCGAAACCCTGGCAGTTGAAGCATTGAGTCACACGGTTTGTTGTTCGGAAAGATTCTACTGCAATTTTCTGATAGAGAAGTTCAGTTATTCCGTAAAAAAATATTCTTGTTTTGTTCATTTTTCGGTAATTCTACCAGTACTAAATTCATTGGCCTTTTAGTTGATTGTCTATGAAGTCTCTTCACAGAGGTCTCAGTAAGGCCCATTGTTGCAAGTTCTATTGCTATATCTTCAGTCTTGTAGGCTGTTGTCACGCCCTTTAATACCACTTTGAGCGGTTTTTCTTCTTGGAGTCTATAAGAGTAGCCGCCATTGTTTTTTTGAACATATTCCCTGATTTTTTTGAAGTCTGAAATATTTTTGGCCTTGATAATGTGCTTATTTCCTGAGATCGTGCATTGGAATTTATCTGTGAATAGGTCTTTCAGCTCTTGGCAGAGCAACTTCCAGTCTGTTACATTTTCTGCTATTACAGGTGGTATTCTTGGCTTTTTTGCATGTGTAACTGTTGTAAAGGACCATATTCATCAATGTTTTCTTCGTTAACCTGAGGAGGGGTAGCTGCGGACGTTTCTTGAGGGACTTCAGTTACCTCGTTCATGGAGACATCGTTTTCATTATGCTGTGAGACAACATCCATTCTCGGTGTCTTATGGCTACGTGGTGTTGAATCTGATGGGGATTCGCGAGTTCGTTTCTTTGTTGAAGGAGTTTCTTCTACTTTGTACTCGATGCCACATCTTTCAAGAATTTTCAAAAGTATGTTGGTGTCGATTATACTGACCTTTTCGCCAGCTGGGCCGATCGTTGATTTGATTACAATAGGCTGCATGCTAAACAAATTCTTTAATAACTATCTTGTTGATACTTTATTAGAGAAAAATATGGTTTTACGGGCTACTAACCAAAGGTTATGATTTTTGAGCCCAAGCGCGATGTCAGGTCGCAAGGGACCCTAGGAACTGACGGCAGGAGATGTGTCGCAGGGGTAGTGGATACGTTGGGCAAGCAGGGGAACAGCGCCAAGGTGCAGTGAGGCAGGAGCATTGAATTGGCCAGGAATCCAGTAGAAGTGGCAGATGGAATTGGAGGCAGAAGGTCCTTGAAGCCTAGAACTTGAGGGCCCTAGACTTCAGGATGGGGCAGCTTGAGGCTCTCGCCTCGTGCTTGTCAGGAAGGCCCTTGGAGCAGCAGTTGGCACATTTGGAGGTGCGCTGGTCAGCAATGGATGGGCAGGCGCGGCCTTCATGGCCGTCTTGACCGCAGTGGAAGCACTTAGGAGCCCTGGAGCATTGGGCAGAGTTGTGGCCGAAGCCACAACAGCGGAAGCAGACGCGGGCGCGGATAGACTCCTCGAAGTTGAGGATTACTCCATCAACCACGATTCTCCCGCGAACGCCCAGGGCTCTAAAGGTCTTGAGGTCCACCTCGATGAAGGCGGTGCAGGTCCCGCTTCTGGGTGCAGAACGGTGCGCCACGCGCACCACCTTGTCCCCAGGAAGTTTTCTAACAGCAGCGGTTTCCAGGAAGGTCTCCTCAATTGTGGAGTTGGATGTCTCCTCATCCACTTTGAAGAGGCAGATCCGTGGCAGGATCTCCTTCTGCTGGCGGACCTTCATTCCATTCAACTTGCTGGCCAGGGAGGTTGTCACCTCAGGGATGGTGTCAGGATTACTGGAGTGGAGGACCAGCTTCCCCTTGGTGTGCAGGGAGGCCCAAACGCCTTGGGGGAGAGTGTGGGCAGCGCGGACAGCTTTTAGCATCTCCCTTGGGTCAGCCTGTGGGTCATCAGAGATGACCACTGTGTGGGCCGCCGATTTTTCTCCATGGAGGATCACTTGGGCGGCCGCAGGCTTGGATACGCGGGAAGGCGCAGGTTTTGAAGGACCATTCAGGTTTGTCCTCTTTGCAGGCGGGTTGGGAGCCTCAGACTGCTTCCTTTTGGTTGGAGCAGGAGCAGGCAAGGTGGAGGCAGGCTTCTTGGCAGGGAGAGCAGCAGGAGCAGGAGTGGCGGGCTTGATTGGGTCAGTCTGGGAGCTGGTTTCCTTGCAGCAAGGAGCAGGGCAGGTTTGAGTGCCGCGGCAAGCAGTCTTGGGCTTGTTGGCCTCCTCAATTTCGTCCAACTCTGCGAAGGACTCGAGGGTGTCAGTGAGGTTCTCTACTTCGGTAGCGAGGGCCTTGATCATTTCAGTCCGCGAGGCGATGTAGCGGATCAGGTCCTCATGCAGGGATTTCAGGGCAGGATGGCCAATGGAGCTCAGGATGCTGCAGTTGCGTGAGATCACCATCTCATCTTCCCTCTCCAGGTCGGCGACGTTCACGATGGGCTTGTAGGCCTTCTTTTTCTTCTTGGCAGGATTCATGTATGCCGACTAGACTAATTTATACAGGCGCGCGATACTTTATTAAATTTTTAGTCAAAGTACATATTCTTTTGAAATATAAGGAAATGGGTAGTTAACAGAAAAAATAATTAAATTAAGAACTAAATATAGTTTTAGGAATAGAAAAATGTATATATAAATATAAACATAAAAAGGTTTGGGAATAAATAAACATAATATCCAAATAGCTAAGGTTTGACTTAACAGCGCCATCTATGTACAGTTTTAGAAACTATTTATCCTACAAGACTATCTGCCAACAGATCTGCTATCCTTCAGTTTATAACACTCAAACATTAAAGTGAAAATATTGGGCTTCCAGGGAGAAGTTTCTTCTTGAAAAATTTAACTCATATCTCTATAGAGGTTCGGTACTAAGAGTATTTTATTTTTCTCCTGTAGAAGGTTTTTCATGCCTGAAAGCTTGAGATCTGAATTATATATATTTTTTAAGAAACTTATATCCCTGAAAGAGAGACTAATATTTTCACTTTAATTTTGAAAAACTGAAACAGTTTTATAGTCAAGTTAAACTGGATTGGTTATAATATTATAACGCTCCGTTTCATTTAAAAAGCTTGAAGTCAATAAAGAAATAAGTTTATCACTGGGTTATCTTTTGGGCTCGAAAATCATACACCTTTGTTAGTATCTTGTAAAACCATATGTACTCTGGGTTATCTTTCAATATAGGCTGGTATAAGATACCCCCAACTTTTCCATGTTCAAAATCTATGGGATTAGCTTTTACCAGCCTATATTGAAATAAACTTCGAATATATATGGTTTTACGAGCTACTAACCAAAGTGCATGATTTTCGAGCCCAAAAGAGAACTCAGTGATAAGTGTTCACTAGATAAACTTATTTCTTTGCTGGTTTCAAGCTTATGAAATGAAACGGGGCGTTATAATACGTATTATAACCAATCCTGTTTAACCTGACTATAAAAGTGTTTCAGTGTTTTATATAAAAAATAATATCAGTATCAATATTGTCGCGGAGATAAATAAAGCAAGGGCAAATTTGGGAATAATTAATTTATTATAAAGGTGGGTATTTACCTTTTAGTTCTCCAATAAAATTATATACAATTGGTATTTATAGGGAGAACAACATATCCCAAAGTAAAGATAATAATAATGAGAGTGGTCAGCCACCGTCCCGTTTTCCTTATTTGCAGATCAGATCCCGAGAACCCCTCACACTGTAGTCCCTCCCGGAGTCCAGGGATGATTGACAGGTGTCCCATGGAGCTTCTTGTGACCGGAGTTGCAGAGCTACTTGACAATATTAAAGTGAAAATATTAGGATTTCTCGTATATATATATATATGATTCTCGAGCTGTATTCCAGAAGAGATTTTACTATTCATGGGATGTATGTGGTATCCCCGAGAATGGAATGCCAAACAGAGGCCTTACCTGCTACGACAGGTGACATACCCCCAGCCCACTCTTAATTATAATGTTACCACGTCCTTCTCCTTTCATAATCTAATTATCCTTGATGAGCCCACGTGGGGGAATATCTTAATTGACGTGACAGACTTGTGCTCCACGTGGATAGTCCCCTTGGGTCATCTCTTTAAATCTCTTCTAAATATACGAAATCTCGTAATAGAGAAGGCTTGCAGAATATCTAAATTTTCAGGGCATTTCTCTCATTCCATTCAGGTGCAGGCATTGTCAAACGTAAATATTTTAAGACTTTCTTCCCCTCTTGATATGTGTGATCAAACGAGACGTTTCAAGAAAAATAATTTCTTTAATGTGACAATCCGCATATACTTTCAAGCATCTCTACCTTCCAAAGAGTGTCAACACGAATATATGAATATATATGTGAAAAATAATAGAAAATATAAAAATAAAAAGGTCAGGTGTTGATATTATAAATAAAGAAGGCATATCCTGACCAGGAGTACATGTGCTTTTTAGATGGCAGAGCACCATCTAGTGGAACAAAATTAAATGAAAATTAAAATTTATTTAACTTATTCCATGATATTTGGCCAACCCAATTTCTTGATAAACCAAGAAAGGTCAACCACGAACGCGTTTCGGGCTTTTGGCCCTTTATAGTTTTTTTCGAATGAAAGGCGTATTTACGCAGACTTGGCCTTAAATACCCATTTCTTGATTTCTCAAGAAGCCTCTGGGACCAAATTTTAGTTGTAGAGGTACAGTCTGCACCACACTGACGAGGGCCAGCAGCCCGAAACGCGTTCGTTGTTGACTTTTCTTGATTTATCAAGAAATTGGGTTGGCCAAATATCACGGAACAAGTTAAATAAACATTTAGTTTATTTTTGTTCCACTAGATGGCGCTCTGCCATCTAGAAATGTTCATGTGAGGCCTGGTCAGGATATACCATTTTTATTTTAATATATATATAACACAACATAATATTGCGGGAGGAAGATATTAATGTACCAAAAAATGCACCTCTCCCTTTAATATGGATCAGAACCATGCACTTGTTCCTAGTATAGAACTTCCCTAGTGATGATATACCAGTTTTGACAAATTTAGACAAAAAGCCAGCAGCCTGTCTACCGTGGTTTCGGGCTTATGGCCTTCAACAGTACAAGGGCCACTTCACCAGTTTAAACACCTGTTTAGTAAATTCAACCGATTTCATAACCTATCTCGTAGGATGTCATGAAATCGAAGTCGCCCCTGTACTGATGAGGGCCAAAGTCCGAAACCATGGTATACAGGTTGGTTTTGTCTGAATTTGTCAAAACTGGTGTTGTGGCTCATTCTTTATCATCACTAGTAAAGTTTTTACTGAGTTAATGTACAGTGTATCATTCTGATGTATAAATAAAGGGAGAGAAATGCCTCTTTTGATACATACAAGGGTCACTCCAAAAGTTTTTGCAATCAATATCAAAAATTTAAAATATTAAAAAATAAATGATGATGAAGCACTGCAAGCCTTTATCAATGCCAAAGGAGGAGAGGGAGCAGTAACAAGCTTGCTAAAAAACCTGGGCTCAGCTGGCCCGGCTGATAGTACCTGTAAGGGCTCCTGATCCAGGTATACAGGATGAGCAGCGTTTGTTCTCCATGTTAGGAGCCGCTGCACATGGCGTCTGTTCCTCATGTCAGAAGCGGCCATTTCTTTTGGAGCTAAGTCAGCCTGCCACTGAGTAGTGCTCCCAGTCTTGATGACAGAGGCAGACGCATTCTACTTCACCCAGTCATAATGATTGTCAAACAGATATCATCAAGGGTCACAACTTGATACCCTAAAATGATTAAGTGGAGATAAGAAAGAAGAAGATCAATGCCATAAATTCCATCTTCGAAGATGACTGGTGTTAATGCTTCGATAATTGGTTTTCACGGATGAAATCTTGCATAGGTGTTAAGGATGAATACTTTGAGAAACTCTGAAATTTTGAAAGTTGAAGCTTTAATAAAAATAAGTGATTACACACACACACAAAGCTTTATTAAGACCACCGGTCTTATACAGATTCACTACAGGAAGAAAGGAATCTTAGATGGAGCTTCTGTACTCCAGGTAGTACAGTACCCAACAAAAATAAGTGATTACACACACACACACATAGCTTTATTAAGATCACCGGTCTTATACAGATTCACTACAGGAAGAAAGGAATCATAGATGGAGCTCCTGTACTCCAGGCAGTACAGTACCCAACAAAAATAAGTGATTACACACACACACACACACATAGCTTTATTAAGATCACCGGTCTTATACAGATTCACTACAGGAAGAAAGGAATCATAGATGGAGCTCCTGTACTCCAGGTAGTACAGTACCCAACAAAAATAAGTGATTACACACACACACACATAGCTTTATTAAGATCACCGGTCTTATACAGATTCACTACAGGAAGAAAGGAATCATAGATGGAGCTCCTGTACTCCAGGCAGTACAGTACCCAACAAAAATAAGTGATTACACACACACACACACACATAGCTTTATTAAGATCACCGGTCTTATACAGATTCACTACAGGAAGAAAGGAATCATAGATGGAGCTCCTGTACTCCAGGCAGTACAGTACCCAACAAAAATAAGTGATTACACACACACACATAGCTTTATTAAGACCACCGGTCGTATACAGATTCACTACAGGAAGAAAGGAAGCATAGATGGAGCTCCTGTACTCCAGGCAGTACAGTACCCAACAAAAATAAGTGATTACACACACACACACATAGCTTTATTAAGATCACCGGTCTTATACAGATTCACTACAGGAAGAAAGGAATCATAGATGGAGCTCCTGTACTCCAGGCAGTACAGTACCCAACAAAAATAAATGATTACACACACACACATAGCTTTATTAAGACCACCGGTCGTATACAGATTCACTACAGGAAGAAAGGAAGCATAGATGGAGCTCCTGTACTCCAGGCAGTACAGTACCCAACAAAAATAAATGATTACACACACACACATAGCTTTATTAAGATCACCGGTCTTATTCAGATTCACTACAGGAAGAAAGGAATCATAGATGGAGATCCTGTACTCCAGGTAGTACAGTACCCAACAAAAATAAATGATTACACACACACACACATAGCTTTATTAAGATCACCGGTCTTATACAGATTCACTACAGGAAGAAAGGAATCATAGATGGAGATTCTGTACTCCAGGTAGTACAGTACCCAACAAAAATAAGTGATTACACACACACACATAGCTTTATTAAGATCACCGGTCTTATACAGATTCACTACAGGAAGAAAGGAATCATAGATGGAGCTCCTGTACTCCAGGTAGTACAGTACCCAACAAAAATAAGTGATTACACACACACACACACATAGCTTTATTAAGATCACCGGTCTTATACAGATTCACTACAGGAAGAAAAGAAGCATAGATGGAGCTCCTGTACTCCAGGTAGTACAGTACCCAACAAAAATAAGTGATTACACACACACACATAGCTTTATTAAGACCACAGGTCGTATACAGATTCACTACAGGAAGAAAGGAAGCATAGATGGAGCTCCTGTACTCCAGGCAGTACAGTACCCAACAGAAATAAGTGATCACACACACAAAGCTTTATTAAGATCACCGGTCTTATACAGATTCACTACAGGAAGAAAGGAATCATAAATGGAGCTCCTATACTCCAGGCAGCTCAGCACCCAATAAAAATAAGTGATTGCAAAAACTTTTAGAGTGACCCTTGTATATAAAGGAAAGGTCATCACTTTTTTTCCGTACTCTTTTCCGTAAATACCATGCGATATCTTCCGACCGTTACTAACAGACTTGTTATTAATATAAGGTTGTCCCAAAAGTTCATATTTTTCTTAAAACGTTGTTATTACTTGGCAAATAATATTATTACGGCGTATATATATTAATACAATTACTTTATACATAATAAAAAGACATTATGATGCATTAGCACGCCATCTGTTATCAAAATTAGAAACTATTATAGACGCGTATGATTCTTTTTAAAAATAAACAATTTATACTGCCCTTACTGCAATGGAAAAAATTAATGGTAGGGCCTGGCTCATCAGTGGTGAACCCTCCCAGCAGTTTCGCCAGTTTAATCTACCATAAACAATTTCTACTGCCCTTACTGCAATGGAAAAATTAATGGGAGGGCCTGGTTCATCACTGGTGAACCCTCCCAGCGGTTTCAGCGGTTTCGCCAGTTTAATCTATTATTATGCACACACACATACACAAAAGCCTTTATTAAGACACACAGGTCTTACAGAGGATTCTCCTTGGGGTTACAAGACGGAGAAACCTATGAAAGTGGGAAATATACAAAGGGGTAAAAATGGAGAAAGATTATATACACATGGTAAATATATACATAATCTATTATTATACATAACGGCGAATAATATTGGTATTTCAATTTTTTGCAAGTGTTTACGAAATTTTTGGAAAACCTTGTAATAAAAAACTGCTTACGAGGATACATTTCTTGCTTTATTTGTATATTCTCTCAAGATATATGGTATTTTAAACCCTTCTACAGGAGAATATGATAAAATGAATGTAAAGATTAAGATTCGTTTTGTTCTATATACACCTGTAGAAGTGTCAAATTATATTGACAAATATTTGCATTTTTTTAATCGTATCTCAGGTTTTAGTGGGAAAATGTTGTTTGATAGTGAACCAATCTCTCCCGCCTTCTCATTGGACGAATGTGGGCATGTTTGTATATAAAGGGGGGTTAAGGGAATGCGAGAGAGGAGTGTGGTATAAAGTTTTGTGTAGAGACGCTTATAGTGTTTTCTCTTCGTATTTTTATCCTTGTCTGGGGATCTCTTCGCATACCTGTGTAACCCCGGTCCGATCCCTACCTAAGCAGCAATAAAGATAAGTACTGTTTTTTTTTATTTTATTTAACAAATTGTAAGTTTATTTTTCTTTTTTGTTGTTGTTGTACTTTTGAGTGTACGCTTTTGTGTGTTTAGTTACTATTACTTTAGGCCCTAGTCTATTGCATATTGTGTTGACCCGTAGTAAGTTACTTTTGTCAGAAGGGTTTAAAAAACCTGAAAGCTTGAGAGAGAGTATATAAATAGAACTTATCTTAGAATGCCGTTTTTCTTTAATAATAATTATTACGATAAAAAATATACACACACACAAAAGCCTTTATTAAGACACATTGGTCTTATAGAGGATTCTCCCCGAGATTACAAGAGAGATAGGCCTGTGAAAGTGGGGAATATACATAAAAAGAAAGATTATGTAAGTATGATATATACATACACATACATATATACAACATAACAACAAAAGCCCCCATTACGACCCAAAATCTTACAAAAGACTCGACTGCAGGATCCAAGAAGCAAAGTAAGAAAGAGATAAAGAAGTGAACAAAAAAATTTTTTTTTAATAAATAATATATATATACACATATGAAAAAAAAAACAATAGAAAAAAATAAAAGATAAGTGGGTCAGGTGTTGATATTAAAAATAAAGAAGGCATCTTCTGACCACGAGCACATGTGCTAATCGTTGATTTTTATTTATTCCAGAATTGTCCAAATACCGTTTCTTGATTATTAGTTGATATTTATTCCGATGGAGATGGTGCAAGCCATCAGCAACTTTTAGTTTCACGATAAGGAAATGTCCCTTTTTCTCTCATATTTTTTTGATTAATTATACCCACAGAGTATGTGTTTAAGATCATTAGTTAATAGGCGCTAACAACAAAAAAGTTCATTTGTTGAATATAAGTTTCTATTTTATATTTGTTCTCACTTCTGTAAATCAATAAATATTGTCAAGTAGCTCTACAACCACAAGAAGCTCCATGGAACACCTGCCAATCATCACTGGACTCTGGGGGGACAGATGTGAGGGGTTCTCGGAATCTTATCGGTAAATAAAGAAAACGGGACGGTGGCTGACCACTCTCATTATTATTTTTTTTACCTTGGGATAAGTTGTTCTCCCTATAAATACCTTTTGTAGATAATTTTATTGGATAACTAAAAGGTAAATACCCACCTTTATAATAAATTAATCATCCCCAAATTTACCCTTGCTTTATTTATCTCCGCGACAATATATTGTTGCATCAGAACGCCATCTGTTATGAAAATTAGAAACTATTTTAGACGCGTATGATTCTTTTGAAAATTAAAAGAATATATATATACGCGTTTATATTATATTCTTGGAATCAGTTTCATTAAAAATTCTAAGCCGCATCAACACTGCACTCTTAGAAGAAAACTTATCACCTATATACAAAAGACAGTTAATATCTAGAATAAAATGCTCCAGGACTTGGATCTCGTTATTTTAAAGTTGAGTTTATATTCAGAAGGATTTAATGGGCGGTTAAAGGAGCGTCAAGAATTCCTCCAATAATTTGGCTGAAAGACCCTCAGGTCTTCCGAACTGGAAGAAGTTTAAGTGCGCCCAGGGCAACTGAGTCGTTTTCTTAAGTGACAATCTACCGCTCTAAGTGGTGTCGTCTTAGCTTTTTATAGAATACTAGCCGAATGACCCGGGCAACGTCCGGGTTTTACCCGATTAAATGTTTTTATTCAAATACTATTCGTTACTATTATAAATTGGCGCCGTGAATGTCACTCTTGTGAAACGTCCCGCTCCAAACTTTGTGTCTCCCAGATTTTTCTCTATGTCCTGTTAAAATACTTTTACATTTGCATTAGGTCAGCTGATATTACCTCCCATCTTCACCGCTAGAGGCGCTGCTTGCAAGCGAAAGGGCAAATTTGCAACGCAAATTTGCAAATAACTCGAAGAATATTCGGGATAGAGACCTGAAATACTCACTATAAGTTTTTCCAGATTCTACTCTATATACTGTTAAAATTTCAGTCAGATTAGTTACGTATTGTGGACGTGTATAGCCGACAAACATACATACATACACTGACTTTTATATATATAGGGATATCCGTAGTGAGAAGAACTTTTGTTTCCTTTTTCATATAATTAAAACAACGATAATCTCCCGCTATAGAAGAAGAAACATAAGTTGTGAGAGAAGAGCTTCTTTCATAAAAGGATGATCGTATATGCTTTCGGGAAAGATGCCCTTTTACGGGTACAGAATTACACGAGTAGCAATGGCATATATATACTTCAAGTGTATATACACCATTGCACTCGTGCCATTTCGACATTATCATCAAACATGTTCCGAACATGAACTCCCCAAATGGCAGGGATCTGTCTAGATTCAAGGCGGCTTTAAGCTCCTGATCCAGACGTGCTCTCGGAGAGGGCTACGTCGATTGTAAATATCTCTCTTCATTCCTACCATTATTATTACCTTATAACTCCTTTTGAGTGTAAAGATTGACGAGATGTCAATAAAGTTGTTTAATTGTCAAAAAAAATCCACTCGTGCCATTTTGTACCTGTAGAAGGGCTTGCCCGAAATCTTGTACGATCGTTCTATGTACGAACTTTAGATACAACCTTGTATTAATAACAAGTCCGCTAGTGACTGTCCATCGCATGGTATTTACGAAAAAGAGTACGGAAAAAAAGTAATCACCTTTCTTTTATATACAAAGGTCACTCTAAAAGTTTTTGCAATCACTTATTTTTGTTGGGTGTTGTACTACCTGGAGTACAGGAGCTCCATCTATGCTTCTTTTTTCCTGTGGTGAATCTGTATAAAACCGGTGGTCTCAATAAAGCTTTGTGTGTGTGCAATCACTTATTTTCACCAATTATTGAAGCACTTACACCATTCATCTTATAAAAGAAGCCACGACTTATGTTTTTTCTTCTATTTTCACATAATATTGATTTCCCATGTCATGGTTGGGTTGATAAAGAGGGAAAGATGGACGTTGAAGGTTTAAACACATTGCGTAGAAAGCGTACGTCTCCTGCCAAAATAAAACAAGACATAAAGAAGTGCAGTGTGCCATCTATCAACCTTCTTCATATGTTCTAATTATAAGGCAATATCGCGCCATCTATAGATAAGAAATGAAAGCATTAAAGCATGAATGTTTATTTTACACATAAAACAAACTTCTACTGTCCTTACTGTGATGAAAAATATTGGGAGGGCTTGTCTTATCAGTGGTAAACCCTTCCAACTTTTTCGCCAATTTAATCTACCAGAACGCTTCTTAGAGCTCTAAAACTGTATTGAACGATTCTGCTTTTATATGCTACACTGAAGGCTAGATATTTATATATAATTCTACTGTCCTAAAATCTTATGTACATAGTTTACTTAAATACCATTTCTAAGATTTCATCCTTCATTGTAGCATATATAATCAGAATCGTCCAATACAGTATTAGAGTTTTAAGAAGCGGTCTGGTAGATTAAATTTGTGAAACTGCTGGGAGGGTTCACCACTGATGAGCCAAGGACAGTATACGTTTGTTTTATGTGTAAAATAAACATTCGTGCTTCAATGCTTTCATATTCTAATTAAATCTAGCCATTGCACTACCCCAGCTTTAGTAAGCTCAGAGAGCCCTCTGAAGACAATGGTTTCTTGACAACGACTTTCCTCTGAGAATTCTCCAATTGATGGAAAATATTTCAACAATCTGAACCCGCTAAAGATGGAGTTGACCTTACAGTAGATTGTGAGTAATGTTGATAATGATGTATCGTTATCTGTAGATTAATGTTTCTAGGACACAAACCATCTTCTTAGTGTCAATATAAGGCGCATCACAAGAAATGATACCACTTTAGATCTCCCTTTTAAAAATAATACAAATTAAGACAATCTCCCTATAGAAGAATAAACACGAGGATAATATAAATTTCCTTCTATATTACCGGTTTACCGGGACATAGCGCTTTAAATTGAAATAAATAAAAAAAAAGTATAAATGGATTGATACGAATGATTCATAAGGTTAGGTAAGGTTGGTTCAGTTTAGGTTAGATTCATGATAGTAAACAGGGGAGCTACTCCCCAGATCTCCCTGCAGTTGTAGACCGTTACTCCACGTTCCTATACCGGGGCTTGTATGAGCTAGATATACTTAGTCTA
>CP092865.1:131504344-131523583 GCA_030710605.1 Cordylochernes scorpioides | reverse complement strand
AATGCATAAAACGTCGCAACTCATTTTATTTACTTGATTAAGGTAGTTTTCGGTCAAGCCCTTCCTCAACATACTAAAACATGTTTCAGTTTTCTGATCAAGAACTTGCCCGAAAGCTACTTTAATCAATTAATAAAAAATAGTTGCGGCGTCTTATGCATTTTTTTTTAATAGAATTTATATTAGTAAATTAAATTTAATTGCCATCTATCGTTAAAATTTTACACAAATAAATTTACTGGCAATGCGTTTCTTTTAAATATCATCAAATATTATCTCTACAGACCTTACTGCAATGATATGAGTTATTGAATGAGAGGGCTTGGCTCATCAGTAGTGAACTATCATCAAATATTATCTCTACAGATATATTTTATCTCTCATATTGTATATAAGAGAGGGTTCACTACTGATGAGCCAAGCCCTCTCATTCAATAACTCATACCATTGCAGTAAGGTCTGTAGAGATAATATTTGATGATATTTAAAAGAAACGCATTGCCAGTAAATTTATTTGTGTAATAATAGAATTTAAATTGGACAAAATTTAAGGTGTTTTACAATTTATAGCATGTATATAGGAATTCAGACAATAACTCTGAAAGATATTTGATACACAATGACCTTTATTGAAGACACACGAGATAACCAAGTGTGAACAAAATTGTCTCTGTCTCCTTAAAAAAAAAAACATGACAATCGACAACGAAGACTTTACATTTCCTTAAGTTTTGTCTATGAGTGTAAGCATATAACAGAATTGTATATAGGTTTGACGATAAAATTGTCATATATATATTTTATATTAAAATATTATTTTATTTAAAATTATATTTCATAGATTCCAATATTCTGTTTATATCTACCACCAGATGTCGGGACTTTCCCTATATAAAACCGATTGTTGTTGTTTCTCGATGGCTCTTCTGGGGCTCAGAAACATTTGTTCTGGTTAGCAGCCCCGTAAATAAATATATTTTCTCTCTCCCGATGGCCGGCTCAAACGTTTGTAAATTATGTAAATAAGTTTTTTTCCTTGTTCTACTCGCCTTAAGACAGGCAGAACTTTTCTCTAATTATGTTTATATTAATAAGCAAAATTAAAGCAATTACTGATCAAAACTATTTTTATTATTATTATATTTTCAAGATTTTTGCCACGACTGCATTACCAATACCATTTAGTACTAAAAATAACGAGCAAATAATTCCATAGCATTATCCTCAAGATATCAAAAATATATCAACAGAAAGCTCTTTTTTATATATAACATATATATATATAGATGGAAATTTTGCCGGGAGGATATATATCGATAAAGATAAAGGTCGTCTCTCCCGTCAAAATAGACGTAAAAGATTTGGCCCAGCCACTTTTCCAGCTAAACACCTATTTTGGCAGATTGTGAGGATTCCATTGAATCCCGTGTGGATCTCATGGAATAAAGTCCGCCCTAGGCTGGCGAGGGCCATTAGCTCGAAACCATGGTCTCTAGGTGAACAAGTTTGCCAAAGCTGGTGTTGTGGCTTTGTCACCGACCCGAGGCCGCTAGTTTGCGGCGACGGTCAATAGATGGCGTCTAGCTTTGACGGGAGAGGCGACCCTTATCTTTATATAAAGAGAGGGAGAGAGATCTCCTCTAGAGGGGGGTAAAGTACCAATCTGTGATGGTGAACCTGGGCGACTGCTGATGATAGGTTTACCCTGTACATTCTAAAGTGATGTGTGATGTTCCGAGTCTAAACTTGACTTATTCCAGCAGGACTTGGAAATATATAAGAGAAATAAACTGTTCTGTTCAACGAGGAATTCAATATGATGACCATTCATATGTTGGTCATACGACAAGCCCCTGAGGAAACACTTACCTTACCCGTAGCAAAAACAAAATTCAAAAGAGATTAGAATAAGATAGAATGTATATATAGACAACATTACACTAACGATCTTTAATATCAGTTTATCAAACTTCATGGAATGGAAAAAATGTGTTAATAATATTTTGGCATGGGATCCTGTACCTAGACAATAACAATTGCTTTAATTGTATGGACATCTTGTCAATGCATGCAAAAACGTACACAGTCTGCAATATTTTAAAAATAATAATAATTAGACATATACAACTATGTACAATGAATATGGCTCCTCTGCCACCGCTGAAGAGTTTGGTGGAGAATTGCCAGTGGCTCTCCAGGGACACCATACATTTCGCGATCTACGAATAAAACGTAGATCGCTGCAACGCACGTACTTACTCTTCCTGTACGTAGATATCTCGTACTCTATAAAATAACGGTTAAAACTTGGTTAACGTCAACTCCAGTAGCGTTATCTCACCAGACTGGTTGCAGGGACCGGGGCCCGAGGCGTATGGCCCCCCAGCGTGTTCACGGCGGCAGAGTACCGTGCCTGGATGAAGAGAGCCCCGTCCACCTCGGCACTGTACGAGACAGCCAGGGGCGGTGGGCGCAGCTTCCGTACTCCGGGGCCATTGCCGAGGTCGGCGCGGTCCGCCGACAGCTTGCTGGACACCCTCAGACAGGTGATGTTGTGTGACAGTCAGGGCACTGTGTAATAGCACCAATATAGGATAACGTATAGCTTACAACTAACCACAGAAACAAAGAGATTGTGGGTTAACAAATCAAGTAAACAATTTCTGATCAAGAAGTAAGCAAGTTTGGCTAATAATAACAAAAGGATAGAAAGTATAAGACTGCAACTTTTATTAAAAATGAAGAAATCGTGAAAGCTCTTTATACGTTTGCCTCAAAGCTTCTTTAGCTCATTGTAATAAAGTTATCGCTGGTACTTCGGCACTTTAGTCGAAATCACAATGCATATTTTCAATAGGTAGAAACACACAATACTTTTCTACCAGCATCTTGGCTCTCTTATTTCGACCTTTAACCTGTCACCAAGATGCCGTGGTAAGAGAGATTGGAAGGCCTATCACAATCCCATGTCATCAATAATGTAATCATTTTATTCACGATCGAACGTTGTGGCCCACTGTACGTATTACATCCCAAACACGATGCGACGCCAGCCATCTGTCTTGAGCTCGATGTACCATCTCGGCGATCGTTAAGCCAGTGAGTTCCTTTAATTGGTCCACGATGCCTGTCGGTGGGCGTCCAGGTATGTGACGCCCAGATGTCTTTCAGGTCAGTATGGTGTACTCCATTCCCCTGCGTCGTGCGATGTGACCGAAGAATCTTAATATCATTGTATAAATTGAGGGAATGACAAATTTAGAGACGTTCTTTGACTATCAGATTACCTAAACGTTCCTTCAGACATTGGAGCGCTGCCTCATCTCTAAGATCAAGGAAATTTCTTCCTCTTGAGCTACACAGGCTAGGACCAGAGCTGGAAAATAGAACATTGTTCCAGCAGGACACAGACCAGAGATTATAATGACGACTTTGACCCTCAGCATTCAACTGGCCATGCAGAACTCACTGGTGGTGGAGTAGAATTCATTGGAGTATTCAGATTTATTTATTTATTACCAGTTGCGACACGCTATATCCGATCTGGATAATTGCGCGTGAAACTATTTACAATAATTCATATTGTAGTAGAGTAGGTAGCAGAATTATCAAAAAGAAAATATACAATTAAGAAAAGAGCATTAAATAAACATATACCTTAAACAAATAAGCGACAACATAAGCAGATAGAAGAAATCGCAAGGTAGTTTCGAGTATTTAGATGCGTTTCCTGTTGATAGGACATCTGATGTAGGTAGGAATACGACTGTTAACATTTAGCTGGACATAGTGGGACAGCCTTCATGCCTTGGGCGGCCCTACCAGGTGTTCAGAACTCCAGACATACTTCACCTGTTCCGTCCAGGGTCAACACCCGTCACTTTGAGGCAGTTAACAGGTCTTGGGGAGGAGAACTCACTGGTCACCTTCAAACTGACAACGCTCAAACTGCAATGTGACAACATTTGACCAAAATACAATAGTCATTGATTAATTAAACAAATGCCACAGAGAGAGAGAGAGACATTTAAATACTTTAATTGACAAATTTGTTCAATTATGCATTTAAAAAAAAGATAAATAATGAGAATATTTAAAATGATATATGAGTGAGGAAGGTTCCACCATCTTGATAAGGTCCTCCTCCAGACCAGGAGATGGTCTTCTTGGACTCTCCGCAATTCCAGGTCCAATAAGTGCCTATAGATTGCCTCTGCAGACGCGAGGATGTCCAGGGCGTCGTCCTCCAGGCCATTCCCGAAGAAAAGATAGAGAGATTTCTGGAGATGAGTTTCTTATAGATATAAAGATAAGAGAAACTCACATCTCCATAAACCTGTAGCATTTGTTTAATTAATATCCAAGAAATTTAAATCAATTGATATTACAACAGTTATTGAGTTGGACGTCCATTTTCTATAAATCTTGAACACACCAACAGGGGCTCTTTTTTTCTAAATAGCCACCGGATTTCTAATGGGAAATCGATGGGACAGAACCTGTTTTTCCCGATAATCTTATTTGTTGCCGCTGTTGTATTCAAGATGGCCTCTTCCACTCAAGTGTTCTCATTTCGCCCGTGCTTTATTTTAAATGCTCCTTACGTTAAACGACGTGGAAGAGATTTCAAAAGAGCTATCTAAACCCATATATATAAGGTTATAGGTTAGTTCGATATATAACTGAAATATGTTTTATATGAGCAATATTTACCCAGGATTTATTTGAATAGAGAAAAATTAGAATTTGGGGAAAAGTTTCTTTAATATTTTAAGGTTTTGCAAGTTTTTGAGCGTATTTTGCTCGAAGGCTTGTATAACCTCAAAATAAAAAAGAAACGTTTTCCCAAATTCTCATTCATCTCTATAAAATTGCATTGTCATGATTTTAGGACTATAATCAACAACAACACAGCTTTATTAACACCACCAGTCTTATACAGATTCATCACAGGAAGAAAGGAAGCATAGATGGAGCTCCTGTACTCCAGGTAGCGCAGAACCCAACAACAGCCTCCAGGTCCGACGCATGTCCAGTGGCCACACATTCCTTCGTGCATACGTCAAGGTTAGCTAATCACTGAATGGCTAGTTCGAGTTCTAGTCTTCGCTTTCCTCGTCCAAATGGACCACGACATTCGGCGGTTCTATTAATTTTCTCCGAATGGTGACTGAGGCCTTGTAAAATTTATATAAACCAAAAAGAAGACCTTGATCAAACATCATTGCATTCATCCAGTTATAAATTTATTGACTATCGGATTGAGACAAGGATAAATCACCCTAGAGCTCCCCTCTTTGTTTCTCCAGGCAAAAACAGACAAATATTGTATACATGATTTCGTCTTGTATATTCTGTTTTTACATGGATCACAAGTTAAAGGACAGTCAGTCTTTTAGGACTATAATCGTGTGTAAATCCTTGACAACATAAACCTATTTAATGTAATCAGATCTGACAACTAAGACCAATAGGAGATCTATCAAACTAACGGCGAAGACTTTCTGTAATACGACATCATCTGAACAAGTTTTAGAAGATAACTTCTACTTTTATAACGAATTCAACCTCTCTCTCCCTTTTTATTTCCAAGGTTTCAGCTGCCCATTGTCACCTTTTTCCTCAACACGTTGGAAATGAAGGAAGGTATGGTTGAAGTGACTCCGACAAACATATTAACGGTATTCATAAATCCAACCTACGTACAAAAATGTTTTTAATATTCTTCTTCTGGTATATACCGAAATAACGGTTCTTAGAAAAATATAACTTAAATACATATCTTGAAGATGAAGGTTGCCTGGCCGGCATTCATAGCTCTTAGAATAAGAGAAACTTCTGCCAGAAAAAGTTTTAATTTCACAACGTTTCAACAAAAATACCCAGGACTCGAGACACCTACTGCTGGAATGCCCACTCTTCTTTAGCGCTAGACAACAGACAATAAACAATGTTGTAGATCTATATCAATTTGTAAATAGCACAGAGAATTATCATAGATTTAACTATTTTTGTAAATCTATTTATGATTATCTTTCTAACCTGTGAAGTTCAGGTTCCTAATATATATTATTGTTTCTCTCTTTATTTTTGATTACTATTTCTTGTATAATATGTTTACAACTGTTTCTGTTTTTAAAAAAAAATGTAAATCGACGCAATTATGCCTGGCCGGGATATCGCATTTTGTGTGTTGAAATAAAGAAATAAAAACAAAAATACTTTATCCTCGTCAGAAGGATAAAGAATTTTGTCGAATTGTCAAGAAAATAAAACTTTTTCTTGCTAAAGTGTCTCTTATTTTAAGAAATATTAAATACATGTGACAGATTTTTGTGGCAGATATAAGTTTTTGATAGTATTTTAGTGTTATGTCAGTAGAGGAACCGTTTCGTTCGAAAGTTTGTGCAAATTGGTTGTAATGAAGAAACTCTTCACCATTAGTTATGTAGATCTCCTATTGGTATACTGATCATCACATATACATTTTTTTTTGTTCTGACATAGAGTAATTCATATTTAAATCATTAGATAATAAAAAGGCATATATTGGATTGAATAAAAGATTTATTTTCCAATATTTTCGTTGGCTGAACGTTGGAAATACTGGAAAATAAATATTTTATTCTCAATCCAATATATGTATTTTTATTATCTAATACATATATATTCTATATCTTATATTATAAACTACTAACAATCCTGGTGTTCAAGACTGACGGTGATTTGCAGGAAGAACTGAGGGAGATGTACAAGAGTCCTTCGTTCGCCAGGAAACCCACCGCGACCCCCGCCATGTCAGGGGCCGCCACTATGCCCAAGCTGGGTCCCCCCGTCTCCCAGGCCGCCACTCTCCCTCGGCCCCATCACCCCCAGACCCTCGACTTGCTGAAGCAGGTGCCCCCGCGAGGGATCCCCGACGAGGGGGAGCGCTACAGCGGCTTGGTGTGGGTACACCTGCTCTCTGGGCGCGGACTGCGGGCCACGGGCGGGGACCAGCGCCGGGACCTGTACTGCGTCATCGAATGCGACCGAGTACACAAGGCCCGCACCGTCATCCGATCTGGAGAACAAAGCTTCGATTGGGATGAGATATTTGAACTAGATCTCTTTGACAATCGTGAGGTTGCTTTCTTGGTGTACAGTTGGGATCCACAGAGCCGACACAAGCTCTGTTTCAAAGGATCGCTAGGTCTTGAAGCAGCAAGAGGCCATGGCGATTGTCTTGCCCTCCGTATGGAACCTAGAGGCACGCTGTACGTGCGTCTACAGTACCGAGACCCCCTGGCCACCTTCCAGCGGCCGCCTTCCAACAGTCCTGTCGGGGTGTTCGCCATCGACCTGGAGACGCTGGTGTTGCGCGAGGAGTCGGGATTCGCAGTTCCGCTGGTAGTGAAGAAGTGTGTGGAGGAAGTAGAGCGCCGTGGACTGGACATCGTGGGCATCTACCGGCTGTGCGGCTCGGCGGTCCGCAAGAAGACGCTGCGAGACGCGATGGAGAAGGACTCGGCGGCCGCGGACCTCTCCCTGGAACACGTGCCTGACATCAACGTCATCACTAGTACGTATCCCTCGTTCTACGATCTTTATTTAAAACTGTTTCTTTTCAATTAACTTTAATAACACAGGAAATGAAAACATTATGGCACGAATGTTTCTTTTATACCTAAAACAAATTTCTAATGTCCTTACTGCGATGAAAAAACATTGCAAGAGCTTCGCTCATCAGTGGCGAACCCTCCAAGCTTTTCGCCAATTTATTCTACCAGACCGCTTCTTAGAGCTCTAATACTGTATTGGACGATTCTGTTTATATATGCTACACTGAAGGTTGGAATCTCAGAAATGGTATTCAAGAAAACTATGGACATAAGCTTTTAGGACAGTAGAATTACAAATAAATATTTGCATTGAGCAATACTCTTCCGCAAACAATAATGACAAAGCCAGTTAAGCATAGTTAATTATAAGGTGATAACGCGCCATCCAGATATAGGAAACGAAGTAATTAAGACACGAATGTTTCAATAGCACAGTTTATACTTTAAACACTTCTATCAACATCCCAAATCAGTCAGTTTTACTCTGGACTCTTATCGATCAATTTTCTCACTGGAATAGAAATCTTTGAAGCAACCAACATTGTCTTGGAATAACGTTCTCGTTACAAATAATTGGCCAACGCTTCACATGTTGTTCGCGACATGTTGTTCGCTATGAAACTGAAAGTGTACGAGTGGTGATGTTTTAGTTTAAGTTTTATTTAAATCAAGTGTGAACAAATATTTGTGAAGCTAACAAGGCTATGAAAGTTGCATATTCCAGCTGGTTTACTGAGCAGGCCCAGAGAACGTCGTTTATATATACTACCGTGGAATCTTGTAGACATTCCAGTGTGCTTGGGCAATTCTTCGAAAGAAAAGGTCAAAAACGTGTTTTTTATAACAACTATGTTATTCTCATACAATGCCTATACACAGGGTCTTAATGACATCTAACAAATTATATTTATATATAAGCATATTTACAATTGAATCAATATAAAAATTTAAATGGAATGATATAAAGCACACACCACACTATATGTAAATTGTATAACACCATTAAGCCAACCTACAGACAACCAAGACGAAGGGTAAAGTCCGGCCACTTGACATATCAGAGACATTCCAAGGGACAACCACTTGGGACCCTTTAGTTAAAATCTCGGGACTTTTAGGACAATTGGGGATTATGTACAAAACGAGCGGTCAGCAGGCTGTGCAAGTCCCGTCTCCATCTGGTTGCTTAGGTCCCTCTTCCAACTTGTGATGTGTTTATTTCCCACCTTTTATACTATACATATATAATCTAAGAATGTATAATCCTCTCAAATGAATCTCTCTTTGTGATACTTATCCATAACTGGGCCGTGGCCCCTTCTTCCAACTTGTGAGATGGTTATTTCCCACCTTTTATACTATACATATATAATCGAAGGTATAATCCTCGCAAACAAAGCTCTGGTATTTCTCTACATATCCCAGAACTGGGCCGTGTGTCCAGGCGTACTAAAGGACTATCTTCGAGAACTTCCAGAACCTCTCTTCGCGGAGGGCCTCTTCGACATGCTGGCAGACGCTCTGTCTGTCTGTCTTCAAGATGACCCCGAGGGTAACGCCAAGCTGATGTTCAGCATCTTGGAGTGTCTGCCCAAAGTGCACCGGGTAGGTAGCATTGTTGTACGGCCACATCGTACAGTTTGGTGCCCAGATCGTCGTTATAAATGTCGTTTAAAATCTCTATAACTATAACGACATGTTGTTTCCTTATTCGATATCACGAGCTTTCAATTTCTAAAGAGGTCTTCTTTATGGCCCAAACTGCTACCGGCGACATAAAAACATGAAACTTCCTTAAGTTTTGTCCATGAATGTACCGGCCTGATGAGATCTAGAACTCAACGACCTTCCTGGATCGGACCACGAACCCAACATTAGACCAGGTCTTAGTGACTGTGGTCCACTCAGATGATAGAGCATTTCCCCAGATAAACCTACTGATTTTACATCCCCGCCTCTGTCTCATCACATGGTGTAGCTGGTAGCCCGTTATACGAAACAAGATAGAACTATAACGAGTGTCTTAAGCCTTATTACAATGTTTTACCTTAATAATGATTCTATAGCATAAATAAAATTATTTATTTACATTCAGAGTTATTGTCTGAATCCCGATATACATGGTAAAAGGTAAAACTTCCTTAAGTTCTGTCCATGAGTGTTATTTCAGAGTTATTGTCTGAATCCTGATATACATTATTATTGCCTCTATTTTGATAGGTTAGATTCTAACAGAGTTAAACTTTCCTCAAAATATTGGCAAGGCTAGACTACATCTGAATGAGCTAAGTGGATCTTGAGTTATAACCTAACTCAGTGTATTTATTGTTATCTGCGGTAGAATGAAGGAAATATATTTGGGATATAGATCGCTAAGTATAGTTTAGTATCTTCGGAAGAGATGTTATCTGACATTCAGCAATTTGAATACTCTGTTAGTGTTATGTGAATGTGTATATAACGGTCATGAAACCACTGATGACCCATGTCTTTTTATCTCTTTCACTTTGTATGCATTGCAGTATAAGGTCTGTATAAATATTTGTTAATTATATAATATCTTTAATAAAGATGTAGCGTGTGTATGTTAAAAATACACACTCATGGACAAAATTAGGGAAGTTGAGTCTTTGATATCGCCGGTTGTCTACTTTTGTTAAGGAGACAGAGGCAATTTTGTTCAAACTTGGTTATCTCGTGTATCTTCAATAAAGGTCACTGTGTATCAAATATTAGAGTTATTGTCTGAATCCCGATATACATGGTAAAAGGTACAACTTCCTTAAGTTTTGTCCATGAGTGTATCTTTCAGAGTTACTGTCTGAATCCCGATATACATGGTAAAAGATACAACTTCCTTAAGTTTTGTCCATGAGTGTATCTTTCAGAGTTATTGTCTGAATCCCGATATACATGATGAAAGGTACAACTTCCTTAAGTTTTGTCCATGAGTGTATCTTTCAGAGTTATTGTCTGAATCCCGATATACATGCTAAAAGGTACAACTTCCTTAAGTTTTGTCCATGAGTGTATCTTTCAGAGTTATTGTCTGAATCCCGATATACATGCTAAAAGGTACAACTTCCTTAAGTTTTGTCCATGAGTGTATCTTTCAGAGTTATTGTCTGAATCCCGATATACATGCTAAAAGGTACAACTTCCTTAAGTTTTGTCCATGAGTGTATCTTTCAGAGTTATTGTCTGAATCCCGATATACATACTAAAAGGTACAACTTCCTTAAGTTTTGTCCATTAGTGTATCTTTCAGAGTTATTGTTTGAATCTCGATATACATGCTAAAAGGTACAACCTCCTTAAGTTCTGTCCATGAGTGTATCTTTCAGAGTTATTATCTGAATCCCGATATACATTCTAAAAGGTACAACTTCCTTAAGTTTTGTCCATGAGTGTATTTTTCAGAGTTATTATCTGAATCCCGATATACATTCTAAAAGGTACAACTTCCTTAAGTTTTGTCCATGAGTGTAGATTTATAAATTTCAACGATAGAGAGGGGACACTAAGTTGGTGATTCTATTCAGTAAAGGCGCTGATAAAGAATGAGCCTCAACACCAGCCGCCCCTGTACTTCTGAGGGCCAAAGCCCGAAACCACGATATACCAAGCTGTCTTTTCCTACTGAATTTGCCTAAACTTGTTTTGTGACACATTCTTTATAACCACTATCACGCTTTGTACTGAGGTGATTTTTAAATGCAGAGGTGCAACTCTTGTTACATGAATATCATCTTTTCGCAACTTTATATATTAATGGACAGAACTTAAGTGAGTTATACCTTTTAGCATTTATATCCTGAGTCAGATAATAACTCTGAAAGATATTTAATACACAATGAACTTTATTAAAGAGAGACGAGATAACCAAGTGTAAACTAAATTGCTTCTGTCTCCTTAAAAAGGTAAAACAGACGACCGACGACATTAAAATATAAAACTTCCTTAAGTTTTGTCCATGAATCTATATATAACATTCAATATAATATAATAAGGAGGTTTAAAATATCATTTTGATATCAATATAATTCTATTCATCACTCTGCAGCATTTTTGTGATGACTCCTCTGATCGAGGGCCCGAGGCTGTCTTGATAGAAGTTCTTTGGTCACGTTCAGGAGTTTATGTTTTAAGATTGTCCTCCAACATGTGCACCCTCTGTCAACCAGTCATGTTGTTGTGGCAGTGTACCCTCCTGTTCCTCATGGACCACCTCCAGATTGTCTACTCCCACAAGTCCCGTAACAAGATGACCTCCCAGGCCCTCGCCTCTGTCTTCGGCCCGCTGTTCGCTTGCCACTCGCGCGGCAGCTCGCTGGAGCTCCACAAGCCCGTAGACGTCCTCAAATACCTCATTGACATCTGGCCGGCTAAGAAACCACCCGCCCCGCCGTCGAAGTGTGAGTAGCTTGCTTGGCTCAGTCTTTGAGGTTCAGACACCATATTGGTAGCTCTTTGGATATATACATAGTGAAGACTTTAATTCAATCGTTTAGTTTCTTCTTTGGTTTATGTCTATACAGAATGGTGTGGTGTGTGTGATTTCAATGGTGTGTTGTGTACAGTGAGCCTTTGGATACATATAAAGTGAAGGCTTTAATTCAATCGTTTAGCTTCTTCTTTGGCTGTATGATGTCAATGGTGTAGCGTGTGCAGTGAGCCTTTGGATAAAGTGAAGTCTTAATTCAATATTTTAGTTTCTTCTTTGGTTGATGTCACACATACACCAGCCTTTATTAAGACATTCCGTCTTATACAGACGATTTTCCTGTTAGAAATGAATCTAAAAAGAAATGAGAAGTAGTAAAAGAAATAGAATCCTTGCTCATAAAATAGAATAATAAGAAAAGGAAAGAATATCTATGTACAAAAGTAGATACTATATACATCGTTTTTCGTACATAAAACACAGTGAATCGTTGCATCTTGTGAAGAAAAAATATTCCCACACAGTTCAGTTACTTTGTTAGGTATTTTTTCCTCCTTGCAGTCTTTAAAAAATTAAAGAACTTTAAAATAGCTGACCCATTATTCATCAACCTGAAAGAAAGGAATACATCGAAAAGTGTGGATGAGTAGCTTTACCGCAAAAAGTTTCTCTTTCCATAGTGAGAGACGTACATTCAAAAATCTTTGGTTTAGTCAATGGTGTGGTGTGTGCAGTGAGCCTTTGGATACATATAAAGTGAAGGCTTTGATTCAATCGTTTAGTTTCTTCTTCGGTTGATGTCAATGGTGTGTGCAGTGAGCCTGCGGAGCCGCAGCACGGACTCGCTGAGCCAGCAGCCATGCGGACCGGGCGAGCTGAAGAAGTCCGTGACCTGGATGGGCAGACCGCCCCCAGGGGTCCACTCCGCCCCCCCTTGTTGATCCTGTAGCTGGAATAGACCGTGGTGCTGTCACCTCACACCGGGGATCACTCTGTCGGCCCTCTTTGGAAGATTCTCGCCTTCATTTCTTCTTCTGGTTTGTTCTCTTGGCCCAATGTTCGACCCTTTTTTACTTTCCACAAGGACCAATCATTTCCTAGTTGTAGCGCTACTCTTCCCAAGTATAAAAACGATCATGTTCCAGTACCTTGTCCTTATTAGGTTTGGTTCCTTAGTCTCTCTTCTTGGCAGTGCCTCGGACTGCACATATCGAGGTTCAGGGTAAACATTCAGTTCTATGGATTCATATCAATTTATAAAATGGCTTTCTCTCAACACTTTCGAAACTGCTCGTCTCATAATCATACGAATTTTTGAGTGTAAAAAATGTCTTTTTTCTCTATCCATGTCTATTCTTGATATTTAAACCATTTTGTCTAATCATATGGTAACGTAAATGGGCAATTTTGACATGTAAATTTTAGTTAAAAGTCAATATCTCTGTTTATTCCTGTGGTTTTCGGTCATTTTTGCAAATTCTGAAATGGAAGAAAAGATATTATGCGAAAAAAAGGTATGAGAGAAAAATATCAGACGAATTTCTTTCCAAGTTTCGACCAAGAAAGACGAATTTGTAAACTTAATTCTTTCGACTTTTTATTCTGATTTCCTATTATGGATTATTTAGCTTACATTTTTTACTTGCGATATTGTTAAAAAGAGGTTATATTGCATATACTATGTACGAAAATATAGATTCATATTTTTCCGTAAAGAAATTATCTAAAAAAATAAAGTTTACCTTCCTCTTGTGTCAAATTGATACCAAAACTATGCGTCTTCAATTCAACCGTCTGGTGAACTCGGTAACAAAGCCACAACACCAGCTTTGACAAATTCCAAAGCGTCCACCTAAAGAACATGGTTTCGAGCTAATGGCTCTTGTCAGTCCAGGGTGGACTTTAATTCCATGATAATCACACGAGATTCATATGAAAGCTTCAGAATTTGCCAAAGTGGTGTTTAACTCACAAAGTGCTTAGTCCATTTCAAAGGCCAAATTGTATATTGTAGAACGACATTTGAAAATTATCCCGCATGTGTTTCTTTTGAATGAAAAAATGAAATTTATTTTAAGGAGAAATAACTATTATTTCTAACCTTAGGGATGTAGTATGAAAGGAGGAATTGTGAAGAGTAATGATAAACGGAAAAATAAAGTGTCACAATTCATCCTTTCATCTCTAAGGTTAGAAATAATTGTTATTTCTTCTTAAAATAAATTTCGATTTTTCGTTAAAAAGAAAAACATGCGGGATAATTTTCAAATGTCGTTCTACAATAATAAGCCGTACTATATTGTATTATAAAATGTATATGGAAATTTTGCCAAGAGGAGATACTGTATAAGGGCTTTGTCACCGACACGAATCTACTAGTTTGTATAGAGACGGCCAATAGATGGCGTATAGTTTTTCTGTTTATTTTTACGGTATAAAAAGCCTATTTTCCAGGTATACAAATAAGTCATTTCTCAGTCAAAAACGACTATAACCATTTAGCAGTCTTCACTCCTGATCTCTCTTTGACAATTTGTAAACGCCGTGTGAGAAAGACATTTATTGAAAACCAATTTCTTTATTTAACTAAATAAAATGTTCCCTGGTTATAATTATAGTTGACACACACTGTACACTGACAACGTGAACAGTATATATTTGGAATATGTCTTTCTTGGTCGAAATACTGACTCTTCAAAGATATCCCGTAAAGAGGCGGTATATAATTGTAAAATGAATTAATTTTGTATCAAAATTTCTTCAAAATCGGAAGATAGAATCCTCTAAAATATAAATTGTAATAACACACTGTCTCGAGGATAAGTTTAAGTTTTATTTAAACGATCTCTTAAGCCTTTGGGTATTATAAACCCTACTACTGGAGTATACAAGAGTATTCGTTGTATACTCCTGTTGAAGGGTTTTTTATTATTTTGCTAATCCCTAGTACACGTGGTACAGGCCCTGATAATCATAATGGATAGAGATAGGCGACTGCTTTTACTGTAAGTGCACCACATGTCTACAAATATGAAAAGCAGTTCGCCTTTGCACTTATAAATGTGCCAGAGCCCCGTTTGATTTCTTGCACTCGCTGGTGGGGTTGGACTTTTACAAGAATCAGGAGCCATTGGAGAATTTTTTATCAGAAAAAAAGTGCCCATTGCGGGAATCGAACCCGGGTCGTAGCGGTCGAAAATTAACGGTTTAGATCATCCTTCCACCGACCTCCTTAGAGAGTTTGAAATACCTGAAAGTTTAGGAGATCGTTTAAATAAAGTAAGAATCTTAACCTCGGAGGCAGTCTGTTGTTACAATTAAAATTTCGCAAATTATGGATATCTTTATATGTGCTATATATAATACAATATAATGCGGCTTATGATATATTGTAGAACGACGTTTAACAATTTCACCGCAAATGTTTCTTTTGAACGAAAATTCGTAATTTATTTTAAGGAGAAATAATGACTATTTCTAACCTTAGGGATGAAGTATGAAAGGATGAATTGTGAAGAATAATGATAAATGGAAAAATAAAGTGTCATTTTATAGGAACTTTATGGTAAATGGACACTTTATTTTTCCATTTATCATTACTCTTCACAATTCATCCTTTCATACTTCATTTCTAAAGATAAAAATAATCGTTATTTCTCCTTAAAATAAATTTCGATTTTTCGTTCAAAAGAAACGCATGTAGGATAATTTTCAAATGTCGTTCTACAATCATAAGCCGCATTATATTGTATTATAAATTACTTTATATGATATTTACGAACGGAAATATATGCCCAGGGTAGCCTAATGGACATGGCATCTGCCCGGTAAGCGGAAGACTGAGGGTTCGATTCCCATCCCTGGACACTTTATTTTCCGTTTATCATTACTCTTCACAATTCACCCTTTAATACTTCATCCCTATGGTTAGAAATAGTCGTTATTTCTCCTTAAAATAAATTACGATTTTTCGTTCAAAAGAAACATTTGCGGTAAAATTGCCAAGCGTCGTTCATGTGTTGTATAAGTTAGAATGTTTGTATGTGTGCTGGGACATCAATCACGCTCAAAAGGCTGGATAGAATCTGAGTCATTTTGGAATCGAATTCGGTAATTGTGTCGTGAAATAGAACCGTGGATTCTTTTTGCATATAGCAAACCGTAATTTACCCCAAAACAAGTTAATTTATATATATATTAGATACTAAAATTATAATTATTATTTAAATAAAAAGGCATATATTGGATCAAAATATCATTTATATTATCAATATTTCAATTCGGCTGAACGCCAACCTTTTTTAAGGTGTTATAACATATTAATGTGTGTCTTAATACCTGTGCGTTATAATACTTTTCCGCCGGTTGAAAATCACATTAATAGGTACCGCTCAACAAGAGCAACCTAGTTCATGATAATTGAAACAGTGAATAATATGTGAAGGTTATTCACATATTAAACAAAATTTTAACGCGGGATTCAATCCCGGTTCATGGCTGTCGGGAATCGAGGGTGTTACCCACTCATCCGTTATAATACTTTGAAAAAGGTTGGTGTTCAGCCAACTGAAATATTGGTAAAATAAATGATATTTTGATCCTATATAAGACTTTTTAACTAAAGATATATTTATGGATTGCTCTATTTTCAAAAATAATAATTATTATTAAGGAATTTCTATCTATAGGGCTTTACCACTAGTTAGAGTGTGCTAATAATATAACCATGTAATATTTGTTAAAACAATAATTTTTTTTTTATTTATCAATCAACCCAGGCGCGATATTGAAATATTTGCGCCTATTACAGATGAAACAAACAAATTATAGAACTTAGAATTAAATAATTACAAATTTACATGTATTATTCTACAGAGTTCATAAAATTTATATAAATAAAGTGGCTGATGTAAGAGAGTTAAGTTATTTAGATCAGGAAACAATAGATGACTCACTTCTGTATAGTTCGGACAGTCATAGATAAGGTGAAGAGCAGTTTGTTCAGTTTCTGTGCAGGAAAAATTTGGTGTTTCTGATAGACCTCTTTTAAAACAATATTCTTTGGACAAGCATTCAAGTGAGTAGAACCTGTGTCATTTGTCTAGTAAAGTATTATCTAAGAGAGGTGATCAAGTAAGAATTCTTAGTTGAAATCTTAGCAAATTTATTGATAGAGTGAATGAAAGAATCATAAAGAATTCTGGAAAGAAATATTAAGATGCTTCAATTTGTCAGCTATATACGAAGATAATACTCATCTTCTATACATCTTTCATTTATTTATTTCTTATTTAAATTCTTATTTAAATTTTACAGTGGCAAATCTCTACTGAATTCTTGCACTCTATTTGAGGTTGACAATTTGTTCAAACGTGATATCTGATGGCTTACGCTATCTGTCAGAATAAATATCAACTATTCGTTGATTTTTAATTATTCCTGAATTCTCTAAATACCAATTCTTGATTAATCAAGAAAAGCTAAACACATACACGTTCAGGCGTTTGTTGGCTCTCATCTCCGCGGTGCAAGCTGTACCTCAACGACCAAAAAAAAAGGTCTTTTAGGTATCCTGAAAAATCATGAAACGGATAGTTAAGGTCAGAAGTGCGTGAAAACGACAAACAATATTTAAAAAATAGTACAAAGGTGAAATTGTATTGGTATCAGGTGGATAAATTAAGAAAAAGGAGTCACCTGATCATGTAACTAAAAGTTGCTGATGGCTTGAGCCATTGCACAATCAGGAAATGCCTTTTTCTTAATTTGTTCAAAGTTTTAAAGTTTTTTTAATGAAAAAAGGATTTTGCGAAATTTCTGGTGGAATTTCAAGAGGTCGTCACTAAAATATTTGTAAAAGAATCTTGGAATTCTTAAAGGATTTTGTGACGATTCATAAATATTTTCTGAAGCATCGATAATATTTGAAAGAAGAATAAGCTTGGATTAGTGAAAAGAAAACGGAAATTTTAAGAATTTCTACTTGAATATTTGTTTGAAACGAGCAATTTTGAAATTTAAAAAAAAATCACAATTTGAGAGAAATCATATTCCCTTTTAAAAAAATCATTATAATTTCTGGATATCTTGATCGGTTTTATTCTTTGGTTGAATACCGTCACAATGTCTGTCTGTTTTTATTGAGTGACTTTAGACTTTTCCTATCACGTTAGCCTAGTTTTGTAAGTGTTATTTTGATATGCTTTTTCTACTCGAATCATTTTTGTACATACGCGAGATATTTTGTAACTTGTGTCTCTTCATTGAGTCGATTCTGGCGGGCATTGATAGCAATAAATCAACAACAACCCACCAACACTGCGACGTAGCCTCTCTCTATATCTCTCTCTCTCTCTCCTAGAACTATCTCCACACTACCTCCCCCCCTCCTCCTATTTACATATGATATGACCTGAAGAGAGCAACTTGAGCTGTCCCCGACGATTGTTATTTGTTTGGCCCCCAATTCTTTTGACAATAAACGTTATACTAAAGTTGTGTTGTTGTTGTTTTGTACCTTTCTCTGACACAATGGTCAAACATGGATTAGTGAAATTTGGATTCTTCCATTTAACCATCTAAAAGATTCTTAAAATTAAAGATAATTCGGTCAGTAAATCGATTTACTGGCCGAGTGTCTTTAATTTTAAGAACTATGAATGCCGGCCAGGCAGTCTCTATCTTTACATCTAAAAGATGCCTACATCTTTGATACATCTTTGGTAGCAACATTCTCAGCGTCCCGCTAAGAATGCGGTAATTGCCAAAGCATGCAGTTTGCTCTGTATTTACATATGCTCTCACTCCCTATATATATGTCGTGATCTTGAAAGTCCACCAATAAGGTAGAAATATATCCCTCCCAGCTAGACGACCAATCGGGACCTACCGCCTGGTGTTTACAGTCGATGGCCAAGTGGCTTCTCATTTGTTAAAGAAAACACGGACACACCATGGATTTCGCAACAAAGATCTCCCAAATAAAAACGATGAAAATAAGATGGTTCTTAAACCATGGGTGACTTGAGGTGTACACAAGGTTTGATGGGAAGTTGACGAAAAGTCCTGAAGAAGATTCACTAGAGTGAAGTCGGGACTGGACTGTGAGTACTGCTCATGTCCACTGAACCTGTCAACTCCCTGCTGACCGTGAAAACTCTCCTGCTGTGTTCAGCCCCTGTATCATCTGACCTG
>CP092865.1:131446506-131504244 GCA_030710605.1 Cordylochernes scorpioides | reverse complement strand
GCCATGAATATTGTTACAAAACCAAATCAGTGATAAAATTTTTAAATCGACCGCGTGAAGTATTCAAAATACAGTAGTTGTTATTTGAATATCTCGTGCACACGTATTTAGAAAAAAATCGGAATATATTTGTTTTTGATAATGGATTGGGATGTTAAAGAAAACCGTATATCTCTAATAGCCTTACACAAGGTAGGCCAAAGTCCTTCATCCATTTTTAAACTTTTACAAAATTTGAATATTACGCGTCAATTTGTTTATCGAACCATTGAAAGGTTCAACAAGGCTGGCACTATTAATGACCTTGAAAGATCTGGTCGACCGCGCGTGCAACGAACGCAAGCAGCTATAAAAGCCCTTCGCAAAAGAATTCGTCGAAATCCACGCCGCAAACAAAAGATCTTAGCAAAGCAGATGAATTTAGCTCCAAGAACCGTTTCCAGGATAATCAACGAAGATCTTGGACTGAGAGCTTTCAAACGACGCACAGGTCATTTGATAACCTCTTTTCTTAATGATATTAGAAGGGTTAGATCAAAAATGTTGTTGTCGCGGCATGATGGTCGGTGGCATGAAAGAATCCTTTTCACAGACGATAAATTTTTCACTGTCGAGGAAAAGATTAATCGTCAGAATGATAGGATATATGCTCGTAATTTCCTAGAATCTTCTTTGAAAGTCAGAAGACTTGAAAAAAGTCACCATCCTTCTTCTGTCATGGTTTGGTGGCGAGTTAGCTACCAAGGTGTAACAGATCTCCACTTCTGTGCCAAAGGGGTTAAAAACTACAGCTAAAAACTATCAAGAAGATATTTTGGAACCAATAGTAAAACCTCTGAAGACAAAAATGTTTTTAATGGAGAACGTTGGATATTTCAACAAGATTCAGCTCTTGCTCACCAAGCTAAGTCAACTCAACAATGGTTGGAGACGAATGTTCCGGAGTTCATAAAGGCCAATGAATGGCTCTCTGAAAGCCCTGATTTAAACCCCCTTGATTACAATTTGTGGACATATTTAGAGGAGAAGGTGTGATATAAAAGATATCGTAATTTGTATCAATTGAAATCAGCATTGGTGAGAGCAATGACAGAAATACCCTTAGAAAAGGTGCGTGCCACCATAGATCAGTGGCCCGAACGTTTGAGATCATGTGTCACAAAAAAGGGAGGACATTTTGAAAGATTGTATATATTTAAAGACTATCTCCTATATTGGCTAATTAAATATGTATTTATATTCCATTAGTTTTTGTTCTTAATCATTTAATTTATCAAATTGTTTATAACATAATTTATGGCTAGACTGTGTATGTAGGGTCCCTAGGTACGTATGGCCGGATGGCGCCATCTAGACGCCTGGGGTTTCACCGCCGAGTGGGCAACCCGCCAATGTGACCCTGGATTGGGAAATTCTTCCTGGGGAACTACCATGAATAATATTTTATTGCATCCTGACTTTTTGGGAGACCCAAATGTCTTTAACTTTTTTATGAAACTCTGTCGGCTTTAGAAAACTTTGTTGGAGTCTAGTTCACGGATCTCTCTGAAGAAACTGTAAAGAAACTGTGAAAAACTGGAATAATTAAAAATCTCAACGATTAGTTGATATTTATTCCGACAGATGGCGCAAGCTATCAGCAACTTTTAGTTGCACGCCATTAATACAATAGGAACAATGTCCCCATCCACAAATTCAATATACCGAGAGGTCATCGCTGGTTAACTCAAGACATACTACGCGCTCTTTCGCTGTAAGATGGTTAAATACCGTTACAACGTCTCTAATACAATGGAAACAATGTTCCCATTCACAAATTTAGTATATCGTGAGGTCCTGACTCATTGGTAAACTCAATAATAGACTGACTGCTGTAAATCATCCGATTCTTTAAAACATGAGAACTAAACTTATAACGATTCGTTTTCACTATTTCTATCAAAACTGGACTACAAGCTTTCAAGTCAAAAGGCTTTAAAGCGTTAATACGATTAGAATAGATCGTATTAAATTCGTGAATAAAAGTTTTTTGACTTGAAACCTTGTCCGGTTTTATTAACATAGAGAAAATGAATTTTTCCAAGTTTAGCTGCCGTGTTTTAAATGTTTACACTTCATTTATTGAGAGATATATCAATAACATTTATTCTATAATGTCTATAATGAACTTAGTAGTGGCTGATTGTGGTGTCTTGTCCACATGGAATGGAGGGGTGCCATTTCTCCGTTAGTCAGCCACATTTCAGAGTTCCCTGTAGACCTTCACGGTTACTGTAGCGACTCGGGACTCACGACACCGTACTTCACCCTACAGGGCAGTCCCTTACTTGTGCTGCTTCTCCCGCCCGCCACGTAGAGGAGGATTTATGGGCGGGAATAGAGGCTGATTAAATATAGTATGTGAGTATCGCTGGTACTGTACATGGGTGCATACAATTAAACAGTTCTACTAGGTACTCATAAAGTACCAGAGACTGTAGTAGGTAGGGTTGGACTTGTAATAAATACGAATGTCCATAAGAACAAGAGGTTCTCATGCGGTGTCCGAGTCCAGAGAGTGCTGGACGACTTTAATCCACACGAAATTTTAAACTAAACTGTCCCCCAGTTCACCTGTACACGGCCTAATGAGGCGGTCCTCTGTATGCCGGCCATTAGAGGAGTAATGGAGCCTGGTTGGAACAAATGGCGCTCCATTGAGACAAATGACCGCGGAAAACACTTTCCCAACTTTGTTAAACGTCCGTTCTAAGGGAATTCTGCTTCTTTTACCGGCTTATAACCCACTGGATTCTTTTCAATAGTTTCTTTCTTAAATTGTCGCCTTCTCTTGAAGCTTTAAAATATGACTTTGCGGTTGATTCTTCAACATATGGCAACAAGGACTCGCTCTGCCGAGGTAGATTGTAAAAATAACAAACAAATTGTTTTCAAAATATTTGATTAATAATACAACTTGGAGACTATCAATAGGCATCTTTATTGAAAGTTCAAAAGGAGAGAGATTTCGGGGGCATAAACAGCTCTTTGACTGGATTTTAGAGCGTTAAAGTGACACGAAAATATCTCATATTAGAATAGAATATTAGAATAAATTAGAATTCATATAAAAGACAACATACCATTCACACACACAAGCCTTTATTAAGACATTCCGTCTTATACAGACGATTCTCCTGTGAAAAATGAAACTAAAAGGAAATAAGAAGCAGGGGAAGAAATTGAATCCTTGCTTTGAAAAGAGAAAAAGAATAAAAGGAAAGAATATCTATGTACAAAAGACTATATACATCGTTTTTCGTGCATTGAACAGTGAAGAAGTATACTATTGAGTAAATGGGACAATATACCATTCACAATCTTTATTTTCAGTTTAGCAAACGTCATGGAATGGAAAAAAATGCACTAATAATATTTTGGCGTGAGGGTCCGGTGTTCGTATATATATCCTGTTCTTTATAAAATGAAGATTAAAAACTTGAGTAGTGTTATCTCACCAGGCTGGTTGCAGGGACCGGGGCCCGCGGCGTATGGCCCCCCAGCGTGTTCACGGCGGCAGAGTACCGTGCCTGGATGAAGAGAGCCCCGTCCACCTCGGCACTGTACGAGACAGCCAGGGGCGGGGGGCGCAGCTTCCGTACTCCGGGGCCATTGCCGAGGTCGGCGCGGTCCGCCGACAGCTTGCTGGACACCCTCAGACAGGTGATGTTGTGTGACAGTCAGGGCACTGTGTAATAGCACCAATATAGGATGACGTAATGTACAACTAAACACAAAAACAAAGATATTGTGGGTTAACAAATCAAGTAAACAATTTCTGATCAAGAAGTAAGCAAGTTTGGCTAATAATAACAAAAAAGAGGATAGAAAGTATAAGACTGCAACTTTTATTAAAAATGAAGAAATCGTGAAAGCTCTTTATACGTATGCCTCAAAGCTTCTTCAGCTTATTGTAATAAAGTTATCGGTGGTACTTCGGCACTTTAATTGAAATCACAATGCATATTTTCAATAGGTAGTAACACACAATACTTTTCTACCAGCACTTTGGCTCTCTTATTTCGACCTTTAACCTGTCACCAAAAAGATGCCGTGGTAAGAGAGATTGGAAGGCCTATCACAATCCCATATCATTAATAATATAATCATTTTATTCGCGGTAGAACGTTGTGGCCTATTGTACGTATTACATCCCAAACACGATTCGACGCCAGCCATCTGTCTTGAGCTCGATGTACCATCTTGGCGACCGTTAAGCCAGTTTCTTTAAATGTTCTACGATGCGTGTCGGCGGGTGTCCACGTATTTGTCGCCCAGATATCTTTCAGGTCAGTATGGTGTACTCCATTCCCCTGCGTCGTGCGATGTGACCGAAGAATCTTAATATCATTGTATAAATTGAGGGAAGGACAAATTTAGAGACGTTATTTGACTATCAGATTACCTAAACATTCCTCGAGACACTGGAGCGCTGCCTCATCTCTAAGATCAAGGAAATTTCTTCCTCTTGAGCTATACAGGCTAGGGACCAGAGCTGGAAAATAGAACATTGTTCCAGCAGGACACAGACCAGAGATTATAATGACGACTTTGACCCTCAGCATTCAACTGGCCCTGCAGAACTCACTGGTGGTGGAGTAGAATTCATTGGAGTATTCAGATTTATTTATTTATTACCAGTTGCAAACAAGACACGCTATATCCGATCTGGATAATTGCGCGTGAAACTATTTACAATAATTCATATTGTAGTAGAGTAGGTAGCAGAATTATCAAAAATAAAATAAACAATTAAGAAAAGAGCATTAAATAAACATATACATTAAACAAATAAGCGACAACATAAGCAGATAGAAGAAATCGCAAGGTAGTTTAGAGTATTTAGATGCGTTTCCTGTTGATAGGACATCTGATGTAGGTAGGAATACGACTGTTTACATTTAGCTGGACATAGTGGGACAGCCTTCATGCCTTGGGCGGCCCTACCAGGTGTTCAGAACTCCAGACATACTTCACCTGTTCCTTCCAGAGTCAACACCCGTCACTTTGAGGCAGTTAACAGGTCTTGGGGAGGAGAACTCACTGGTCACCTTCAAACTGACAACGCTCAAACTGCATTGTGACAACATTTGACCAAAATACAATAGTCATTGATTAATTAAACAAATGCCACAGAGAGAGAGACATTTAAATACTTTAATTGACAAATTTGTTCAATTATGCATTTAAAAAAAATGAAAAATAATGAGAATATTTACAATGATATATGAGTGAGAAAGGTTCCACCATCTTGATAAGGTCCTCCTCCAGACCAGGAGATGGTCTTCTTGGACTCTCCGCAATTCCAGGTCCAATAAGTGCCTATAGATGCCTCTGCAGACGCGAGGATGTCCAGGGCGTCGTCCTCCAGGCCATTCCCGAAGAAAAGAGAGAGAGATTTCTGGAGATGAGTTTCTTATAGATATATGGAACGCTTCACGATTTTGCGTGTCATCCTTGCGCAGGGGCCATGCTAATCTTCTCTGAATCGTTCCAATTTTAGTATATGTACCGCCGAACAAGCGTGTATATTCTTATAGATATAAAGATAAGAGAAACTCACACATTTCCAGAAACCTGTAGTATTTGTTTAATTAATATCCAAGAAATTTAAATCAATTGATATTACAACAGTTATTGAGTTGGACGTCCATTTTCTATAAATCTTGAACACACCAACAGGGGCTCTTTTTTTCTAAATAGCCACCGGATTTCTAATGGGAAATCGATGGGACAGAACCTGTTTTTCCCGATAATCTTATTTGTTGCCGCTGTTGTATTCAAGATGGCCTCTTCCACTCAAGTGTTCTCATTTCGCCCGTGCTTTATTTTAAATGCTCCTTACGTTAAACGACGTGTAAGAGATTTCAAAAGAGCTATCTAAACCCATATATAAGGTTATAGGTTAGTTCAATATATAACTGAAATATGTTTTATGTGAGCAATATTTACCTAGGAATTATTTGAATAGAGAAAAATTCGAATTTGGGGGAAAAGTTTCTTTAATATTTTAAGGTTTTGGAAGTTTTTGAGCGAATTTTGCTCGAAAGTTTGTATAACCTCAAAATAAAAAAATAAACTTTTTCCCAAATTCTCATGTTATGATTTTAAGACTATAATCAACAACAACAGAGCTTTATTAAGACCACCGGTCTTATACAGATTCACCACAGGAAGAAAGGAAGCATAGATGGAGATCCTATACTCCAGGTAGCGCAGCACCCAACAACAGTATGCAGGTCCGACGCATATCCAGTGGCCACACATTCCTTCGTGCATACGTCAAGGTTAGCGAATCACTGAAAAGGCTAGTTCGAGTTATAGTCTTCGCTTTCCTCACCCAAATGGACCACGACATTCGGCTATTCTATTAATTTTCTCCGAATGGTTACTGCGGCCTTGTATAATTTATATAAACCAAAAAGAAGACCTTGATCAAACATCATTGCATTCATCGAGTTATATATTTGTTGACTATCGGATTGAGACAAGAATAATCACCCAAGAGCTCCCCTCTTTGTTTCTCCAGGCAAAAACAGCCAAATATTGTATGCATGATTTCGTCTTGTATATTATTTTTTACATGGATCACAAGTTAAAGGACAGTCAGTCTTTTAAGATTATAATCGTTTATAATTCCTTGACAGCTTAAACCTATCCAATGTAAATAGATCTGACAAACTAAGACCAATAGGATATTAATCAAACTAACGGAAAAGACTTTCTGTAATACGACATCATCTGAACAAGTTTTAGAAGGTGATTTCTACTTTTATATATAACGAATTCAACCTCTCTCTCCCTCTTTATTTCCAAGGTTTCAGCTGCCCATTGTCACCTTTTTCCTCAACACGTTGGAAATGAAGGAAGGTATGGTTGAAGTGACTCCGACAAACATATTAACGATATTCATAAATCCAACCTACGTACAAAAATGTTTTTAATATTCTTTTTTCTGGTATATACCGAAATAACGGTTCTTAGAAAAATATAACTTAAATACATATCTTGAAGATGAAGGTTGCCTGGCCGGCATTCATAGCTCTTAGAATAAGAGAAACTTCTGCCAGAAAAAGTTTTAATTTCACAACGTTTCAACAAAAATACCCAGGACTCGAGACACCTACTGCTGGAATGGCCCACTCTTCTTTAGCGCTAGACAACAGACAATAAACAATGTTGCAGATCTATATCAATTTGTAAATAGCACAGAGAATTATCATAGATTTAACTATTTTTGTAAATCTATTTATGATTATCTTTCTAACCTGTGAAGTTCAGGTTCCTAATATATATTATTGTTTCTCTCTTTATTTTTGATTACTATTTCTTGTATAATATGTTTACAACTGTTTCTGTTTTAAAAAAATGTAAATCGACGCAATTATCCCTGGCCGGGATATCGCATTTTGTGTGTTGAAATAAAGAAATAAAAACAAAAATACTTTATCCTCGTCAGAGGGATAAAGAATTTTGTCGAATTGTCAAGAAAATAAAACTTTTTCTTGCTAAAGTGTCTCTTATTTTAAGATATATTAAATACATGTGACAGATTTTTGTGGCAGATATAAGTTTTTGATAGTATTTTAGTGTTATGTCAGTAGAGGAACCGTTTCGTTCGAAAGTTTGTGCAAATTGGTTGTAATGAAGAAACTCTTCACCATTAGTTATGTAGATCTCCTATTGGTATACTGATCGTCACATATACATTTTTTTTTTTTTGTTCTGACATAGAGTAATTCATATTTAAATCATTAGATAATAAAAAGGCATATATTGGATTGAATAAAAGATTTATTTTCCAATATTTTGGTTGGCTGAACGTTGGAAATACTGGAAAATAAATATTTTATTCTCAATCCAATATATGTATTTTTATTATCTAATACATATATATTCTATATCTTATATTAGAAACTACTAACAACCCTGGTGTTCAAGACTGACGGTGATTTGCAGGAAGAACTGAGGGAGATGTACAAGAGTCCTTCGTTCGCCAGGAAACCCACCGCGACCCCCGCCATGTCAGGGGCCGCCACTATGCCCAAGCTGGGTCCCCCCGTCTCCCAGGCCGCCACTCTTCCTCGGCCCCATCACCCCCAGACCCTCGACTTGCTGAAGCAGGTGCCCCCCGCGAGGGATCCCCGACGAGGGGGAGCGCTACAGCGGCTTGGTGTGGGTACACCTGCTCTCTGGGCGCGGACTGCGAGCCACGGGCGGGGACCAGCGCCGGGACCTGTACTGCGTCATCGAATGCGACCGAGTACACAAGGCCCGCACCGTCATCCGATCTGGAGAACAAAGCTTCGATTGGGATGAGATATTTGAACTAGATCTCTTTGACAATCGTGAGGTTGCTTTCTTGGTGTACAGTTGGGATCCACAGAGCCGACACAAGCTCTGTTTCAAAGGATCGCTAGGTCTTGAAGCAGCAAGAGGCCATGGCGATTGTCTTGCCCTCCGTATGGAACCTAGAGGCACGCTGTACGTGCGTCTACAGTTCCGAGACCCCCTGGCCACCTTCCAGCGGCCGCCTTCCAACAGTCCTGTCGGGGTGTTCGCCATCGACCTGGAGACGCTGGTGTTGCGCGAGGAGTCGGGATTCGCAGTTCCGCTGGTAGTGAAGAAGTGTGTGGAGGAAGTAGAGCGCCGTGGACTGGACATCGTGGGCATCTACCGGCTGTGCGGCTCGGCGGTCCGCAAGAAGACGCTGCGAGACGCGATGGAGAAGGACTCGGCGGCCGCGGACCTCTCCCTGGAACACGTGCCTGACATCAACGTCATCACTAGTACGTACCCCTCGTTCTACGATCTTTATTTAAAACTGTTTCTTTCAATTAACTTTAATAACACAGGAAATGAAAACATTATGGCACGAATGTTTATTTTTATACCTAAAACAAATTTCTAATGTCCTTACTGCGATGAAAAAACATTGCAAGAGCTTCGCTCATCAGTGGCGAACCCTCCAAGCTTTTCGCCAATTTAATCTATCAGGCCGCTTCTTAGATCTCTAATACTGTATTGGACGATTCTGTTTATATATGCTACACTGAAGGTTGGAATCTCATAAATGGTATTCAAGCAAGCTATGAACATAAGCTTTTAGAACAGTATAATTATATATAAATATTTGCATCGAGCAATGCTCTTCCGCAAACAATAATGACAAGGCCAGTTATGCATAGTTAATTATAAGGTGATAACGCGCCATCCAGATATAGGAAACGAAGTAATTAAGACACGAATGTTTCAATAGCACAGTTTATACTTTAAACACTTCTATCAACATCCCCAATCAGTCAGTTTTACTCTGGACTCTTATCGATCAATTTTCTCACTGGAATAGAAATCTTTGAAGCAACCAACATTGTCTTGGAATAACGTTCTCGTTACAAATAATTGGCCAACGCTTCACATGTTGTTCGCGACATGTTGTTCGCTATGAAACTGAAAGTGTACGAGTGGTGATGTTTTAGTTTAAGTTTTATTTAAATCAAGTGTGAACAAATATTTGTGAAGCTAACAAGGCTATCAAAGTTGCATATTCCAGCTGGTTTACTGAGGCAGGCCCAGAGAACGTCGTTTATATATACTACCGTGGAATCTTGTAGACATTCAGTGTGCTTGGGCAATTCTTCGAAAGAAAAGGTCAAAAACGTGTTTTCTATAACAACTATGTTATTCTCATACAATGCCTATACACAAATTGCCTCATACAATGCCTATACACAGGGTCTTAATGACATCTAACTAATTATATTTATATATAAGCATATTTACAATTGAATCAATATAAAAATTAAAATGGAATTATATAAAGCTGACACCACACTATATGTAAATTGTATAACACCATAAAGCCAACCTACAGACAACCAAGACGAAGGGTAAAGTCCGGCCACTTGACATATCAGAGACATTCCAAGGGACAACCACTTGGGACCCTTTAGTTAAAATCTCGGGACTTTTAGGACAATTGGGGATTATGTACAAAACGAGCGGTCAGCAGGCTGTGCAAGTCCCGTCTCCATCTGGTTTCTTAGGTCCCTCTTCCAACTTGTGATGTGTTTATTTCCTACCTTTTATACTATACATATATATTCGAATGTATAATCCTCCCAAATGAGTCTCTCTTTGTGATACTTATCCATAACTGGGCCGTGGCCTCTTCTTCCAACTTGTGAGATGGTTATTTCCCACCTTTTATACTAAACATATATAATCGAAGGTATAATCCTCGCAAATAAAGCTCTGGTATTTCTCTACATATCCCAGAACTGGGCCGTGTGTCCAGGCGTACTAAAGGACTATCTTCGAGAACTTCCAGAACCTCTCTTTGCGGAGGGCCTCTTCGACATGCTGGCAGACGCTCTGTCTGTCTGTCTTCAAGATGACCCCGAGGGTAACGCCAAGCTGATGTTCAGCATCCTGGAGTGTCTGCCCAAAGTGCACCGGGTAAGTAGCATCGTTGTACGGCCACATCGTACAGTTAGGTGCCCAGATCGTCGTATAAATGTCGTTTAAAATCTCGATAACTATAACGACATGTTGTTTCCTTATTCGATACCAATGAACGAGCTTTAAAATTCTAAAGAGGTCTTCTTTATGGCCCAAACTGCTATCGGCGACATAAAAACATGAAACTTCCTTAAGTTTTGTCCATGAATGTACCGGCCTGATGAGATCTAGAACTCAACGACCTTCCTGGATCGGACCATGAGCCCAACATTAGACCAGGCCTTAGTGACCGTGGTCCACTCAGATGATAGAGCATTCCCCAGATAAACCCACTGATTTTACATCCCCGCCTCTGTCTCATCACATGGTGTAGCTGGTAGCCCGTTTATACGAAACAAGATAGAACTATAACGAGTGTCTTAAGCCTTATTACAATGTTTTACCTTAATAATGATTCTATAGCATAAATAAAATTATTTATTTACATTCAGAGTTATTGTCTGACTCCTGATATACATTATTATTGTCTCTATTTTGATAGGTTAGATTCTAACAGAGTTAAACTTTCCTCAAAATATTGGCAAGGCTAGACTACATCTGAATGAGCTAAGTGGATCTTGAGTTATAACCTAACTCAGTGTATTTATTGTTATCTGCGGTAGAATGAAGGAAATATATTTGGGATATAGATCGCTAAGTATAATATCTTCAGAGAGGAGATGTTATCTGACATTCAAGAAATTTGAATACTCTGTTAGTGTTATGTGAATTTCTATATAACGGTGATGAAACCACTGATGACCCATGTCTTTTTATCTCTTTCACTTTGTATGCTTTGCAGTATAAGGTCTGTATAAATATTTGTTAATTATATAATATATTTAATAAAGATGTAGCGTGTGTATGTTAAAAATACACACTCATGGACAAAATTAGGGAAGTTGAGTTCTTTGATATCGCCGTTGTCTACTTTTGTTAAGGAGACAGAGGCAATTTTGTTCAAACTTGGTTTATCTCGTGTATCTTCAATAAAGGTCACTGTGTATCAAATATTAGAGTTATTGTCTGAATCCCGATATACATGGTAAAAGGTACAACTCCCTTAAGTTTTGTCCATGAGTGTATCTTTCAGAGTTACTGTCTGAATCCCGATATACATGGTAAAAGGTACAACTTCCTTAAGTTTTGTCCATTAGTGTATCTTTCAGAGTTATTGTCTGAATCTCGATATACATGCTAAAAGGTACAACTTCCTTAAGTTTTGTCCATGAGTGTATATTTATAATTTTCAGCGATAGAGGGCGCCAAGTTGATGATGCCATTCAGCATTGGCGCTGAAAAAGAATGCGCTCCAACACCAGCCGCCCCTGTACTGATGAGAGCGAAAACATGCAACCATGATATACCAAGCTGTATTTTCGTATCTGAATTTGCCAAAACCTGTTTTGTGACTCATTCTTTATCATCGCCATTACACTTTGTACTGAGGTGATTTTTAAAGGGATAGGTGCAACTCTTGGTACATGAATATCATCGTGAAGATAGAGGCTGCCTGGCCGGCATTCATATTTCTTGAAAAAAGGATACTTCGGCCAGTATAAATCTTTTTATTAACTCGACGTTTCGACAAAAAGCTTTTGTCCTCGTCAGGAGCAAACAAAAATTAAAACATATAGCAAGGCGTTAAAAATTATTTTAAATAATTTTTAACGCCTTGCTATATGTTTTAATTTTTGTTTGCTCCTGACGAGGACAAAAGCTTTTTGTCGAAACGTCGAGTTAATAAAAAGATTTATACTGGCCGAAGTATCCTTTTTTCAAGAAATATGAATATCATCCTTCCGCAACTTTATATACACTCATGGACAAAACTTAAGGAAGTTGTACTTTTTACCATGTATATTGGGATTCAGACAATAACTCTGAAGGTTAATTGATACACAGTGAACTTTATTAGAGGCACACGAGATAACCAAGTGTAAACAAAATTGCTTCTGTCTCCTTAAAAAAGTAAAACAGACGACCGACGACATTAAAATATAAAACTTCCTTAAGTTTTGTCCATGAATCTATATATAACATTCAATATAATATAATAAGGAAGTTTAAAATATCATTTTGATATCAATATAATTCTATTTATCACTCTGCAGCATTTTTGTGATGACTCCTCTGATCGAGGGCCCGGGGCTGTTTTGATAGAAGTTCTTTGTTGACGTGCAGAAGTTCCAATTTCATGATTGTCCTCCAACATGTGTACCCTCTGTCAACCAGCCATGTTGGTGTGGCAGTGTACCCTCCTGTTCCTCATGGACCACCTCCAGATCGTCTACTCCCACAAGTCCCGTAACAAGATGACCTCCCAGGCCCTCGCCTCTGTCTTCGGCCCGCTGTTCGCTTGCCACCTCGCGCGGCAGCTCGCTGGAGCTCCACAAGCCCGTAGACGTCCTCAAATACCTCATTGACATCTGGCCGGCTAAGAAACCACCCGCCCCCGCCGTCGAAGTGTGAGTAGCTTGCTCGGCTCAGTCTTTGAGGATCAGACATCGGTAGCTCTTTGGTTACATATAAAGTAAAGGCTTTGATTCAATCGTTTAGTTTCTTCTTTGGCTGATGTCAATGGTGTGGTGTGTTCAGTGAGCCTTCGGATACATATAAAGTGAAAGCTTTAATTCAATCATTTAGTTTCTTCTTTGGTTGATGTCAATGTATGGTGTGTTCAGTGAGCCTTCGGATATATATAAAGTGAAAGCTTAGATTCGATCGTTTAGTTTCTTCTTTGACTGATGTCAATGGTGTTGTGCGCATTGAGCCTTTGGATACATACATAGTGAAGGCTTTAATTCAATCGTTTAGCTTCTTCTTCGGTTGTGTGATGTCTATACAGAATGGTGTGGTGTGTGCAGTGAGCCTTTGGATGCATATAAAGTGAAGGCTTTAATTCAATCGTTTAGTTTCTTCTTTAGTTGATGTCAATGGTGTGTGCAGTGAGCCTGCGGAGCCGCAGCACGGGACTCCTGAGCCAGCAGCCATGCGGACCGGGCGAGCTGAAGAAGTCCGTGACCTGGATGGGCAGACCGCCCCCAGGGGTCCACTCCGCCCCCCCTTGTTGATCCTGTAGCTGGAATAGACCGTGGTGCTGTCACCTCACACCGGGGATCACTCTGTCGGCCCTCTTTGGAAGATTCTCGCCGTTCATTTCTTCTTCTGGTTTGTTCTCTTGGCCCAATGTTCGACCCTTTTTTACTTTCCACAAGGACCAATCATTTCCTAGTTGTAGCGCTACTCTTCCCAAGTATAAAAACGATCATGTTCCAGTACCTTGTCTTTATTAGGTTTGGTTCCTTAGTCTCTCTTCTTGGCAGTGCCTCGGACTGCACATATCGAGGTTCAGGGTAAACATTCAGTTCTATGGATTCATATCAATTTATAAAATGGCTTTCTCTCAACACTTTCGTAACTGCTCGTCTCATTATCATACGAAATTTTGAGTGTAAAAAATGTCTTTTTTCACTATCCATGTCTATTCTTGATTTTTAAAAGCATTTTCTCTAATCATATGGTAACGCAAATGGGCAATTTTGACATGTAAATCTTAGTTAAAAGTCCGATATCTCTGTTATCCCCGTAGTTTGCGGTCATTTTTTTGCAAATTCTGAAATGAAAGAAAATATATTATACGGAAAAAGGTATAAGAGAAAAATATCAGACGAATTTCTTTCCAAGTCTATATTTTGACCAAGAAAGACGAATTTGTAAACTTAATTCTTTCGACTTTTTATTCTGATTTCCTATTATGGATTATTTAGCTTACATTTTTACCTGCGATATTTTTAAAAAGAGGGTTATATTGCATATACTATGTACGAAAATATAGATTTCATATTTTCCGTAAGGAAATTATCTAAAAAAGATAGCCAAGTTACCTTCCTCTTGTGTCAAATTGATACCAAACTAGGCATCTTCAATTCAACCGTCTCTTCTAACTAGTGAACTCGGTAACAAAGCCACAACACCAGCTTTGACAAATTCCAAAGCGTCCACCTAGAGAACATTTTTTTCGAGCTAATGGCCCTTGTCAGTCCAGGGTGGACTTTGATTTCATGATATCCACATGGGATTCACATGAAAGCTGCAGAATTTGCCAAAGAGGTGTTTAACTCACAAAGTGCTTAGTCCAATTCAATGGCCAAAATGTATATTGTAGAACGACATTTGAAAATTATCCCGCATGTGTTTCTTTTGAATGAAAAAATGAAATTTATTTTAAGGAGAAATAACTATTATTTCTAACCTTAGGGATGTAGTATGAAAGGATTAATTGTGAAGAGTAATGATAAACGGAAAAATAAAGTGTCACAATTCATCCTTTCATCCCTAAGGTTAGAAATTATTGTTATTTCTTCTTAAAATAAATTTCGATTTTTCGTTAAAAAGAAAACATGCGGGATAATTTTCAAATGTCGTTCTACAATAATAAGCCGTATTATATTGTATTACAAAATGTATATGGAAATTTTGCCAAGAGGAAATACTGTATAAGGGCTTTGTCACCGACACGAATCTACTAATTTGTATAGAGACGGCCAATAGATGGCGTATAGTTTTGCTGTTTATTTTTACGGTATAAAAAGCCTATTTTCCAGGTATACAAATAAGTCATTTCGTAGTAAAAAACGACTATAACCATTTAGCAGTCTTCACTCCTGATCTCTCTTTGACAATTTGTAAACGCCGTGTGAGAAAGACATTTATTGAAAACCAATTTCTTTATTTAACTAAATAAAATGTTCCCTGGCTATAATTATAGTTGACTGTATACTGACAATGTGAACAGTATATATTCGGAATATGTCTTTCTTGGTCAAAATACAGATTCTTCAAAGATATCCCGTAAAGAGGCGGTATAAAATTGTAAAATGAATTAATTTTTTTATCAAAATTTCTGAAAAATCGGAAGATAGAATCCTCTGAAATATAAATTGTAATAACACACTGTCTCGAGGATAAGTTTAAGTTTTATTTAAACGATCTCTTAAGCCTTTGGGTATTATAAACCCTACTACTGGAGTATACAAGAGTATTCGTTGTATACTCCTGTTGAAGGGTTTTTATTATTTTGCTAATCCCTAGTACACGTGGTACAGGCCCTGATAATCATAATGGATAGAGATAGGCGACTGCTTTTACTGTAAGTGCACCACATGTCTACAAATATGAAAAGCAGTTCGCCTTTGCACTTATAAATGTGCCAGAGCCCCGTTTGATTTCTTGCACTCGCTGGTGGGGTTGGACTTTTACAAGAATCAGGAGCCATTGGAGAATTTTTTATCAGAAAAAAAGTGCCCATTGCGGGAATCGAACCCGGGTCGTAGCGGTCGAAAATTAACGGTTTAGATCATCCTTCCACCGACCTCCTTAGAGAGTTTGAAATACCTGAAAGTTTAGGAGATCGTTTAAATAAAGTAAGAATCTTAACCTCGGAGGCAGTCTGTTGTTACAATTAAAATTTCGCAAATTATGGATATCTTTATATGTGCTATATATAATACAATATAATGCGGCTTATGATATATTGTAGAACGACGTTTAACAATTTCACCGCAAATGTTTCTTTTGAACGAAAATTCGTAATTTATTTTAAGGAGAAATAACTACTATTTCTATCCTTAGGGATGAAGTATGAAAGGATGAATTGTGAAGAATAATGATAAATGGAAAAATAAAGTGTCATTTTATAGGAACTTTATGGTAAATGGACACTTTATTTTTCCATTTATCATTACTCTTCACAATTCATCCTTTCATACTTCATTTCTAAAGATAAAAATAATCGTTATTTCTCCTTTAAAAAAAATCGATTTTTCGTTCAAAAGAAACACATGCGGGATAATTTTCAAATGTCGTTCTACAATCATACGCCGCATTATATTATATTATAAATTACTTTATATAATATTTACGAACGGAAAAATATCCCAGGGTAGCCTAGTAGACATGGCATCTGCCAGGTAAGCGGAACACTGTGGGTTCGATTCCCATCCCTGGACACTTTATTTTTCCGTTTATCATTACTCTTCACAATTCATCCTTTCATACTTCATCCCTAAGGATAGAAATAGTCGTTATTTCTCCTTAAAATAAGATTTTTCGTTCAGAAGAAACATTTGCGGTAAAATTGTCAAGCGTCGTTCATGTGTTATAAAAGTGAGAATGTTTGTGGGTGTGCTGGGACATCAATCACGCTCAAAGGGCTGGAAGGAATCTGAGTAATTTTGGAATCGAATTCGGGAATTGTGTCGTGAAATAGAACCGTGGATTCTTTTTACATATAACAAACCGTAATTTCCCACAAAACAGGTTAATTTATATATATTAGATACTAAAATTATTACTATTATTTAATTAAAAAGGCATTGGATCAATCAAAATATCGTTTATTTTACCAATATTTCAGTTCGGCTGAACGCCAACCTTTTTTAAGGTGTTATAACATATTAATGTGCGTCTTAATACCTGTGTGTTATAATACTTTTCCCCCGGTTCAAAATCACATTAATAGGTACCGCTCAACAAGAGCAACCTAGTTCATGATAATTGAAACAGTGAATAATATAAAATAAAAGGATTTAAAAGCGCGAATGTTTCTTTTATACATAAAACAAACTTCTACTGTCCTTACTGCGATGAAAAATGCGATGGGCCAAGCCCTCCCAATATATTTTTTCATCGCAGTAAGGACAGTAGAAGTTTGTTTTATGTATAAAAGAAACATTCGCGCTTTTAAATCCTTTTATTTTATATATATAGATGGCGCGTTATTGCTTTGAGTGAATAATATGTGAAGGTTATTCACATATTAAACAAAATTTCAACGCGGGATTCAATTCCGGTTCATGACTGTCGGGAATCGAGGGTGTTACCCCACTCATCCGTTATAATACTTTGAAAAAGGTTGGTGTTCAGCCAACTGAAATATTGGTAACATAAATGGTATTTTGATCCAATATAGGACTTTTTAATTAAAGATCTATTTACGGTTTGCTCTATTTTCAAAAATAATAATTATTATTAAGGAATTTCTATCTATAGGGCTTTACTACTAGTTAGAGTGTGCTAATAATATAACCATGTAATATTTGTTAAAACAATATTCTTTTTTATTTATCAATCAACCCAGGCGTGGAATTGAAATATTTTGGCCTCTTACAGAGGAAACAAACAAAACAACAAACAAATTATATAACTTAGAATTAAATATTTACAAATTTACATGTATTATTCTACAGAGTTCATAAAATTTATATAAATAAAGTGGCTGATGTTAGAGAGTTAAGTTATTTAGATCAGGGAACAATAGATGTCTCACTTCTGTAAAGTTCGGACAGTCATAGATAAGGTGAAGAGCAGTTTGTTCAGTTTCTCTGCAGGAACAATTTGGTGTTTCTGATAGACTTTTTTTAAAACAATTGTCTTTGGACAAGCATTCAAGTGAGTAGAACCTGTGTCATTTGTCTAGTAAAGTATTATCTAAGAGAGGTGATCAAGTAAGAATTTTAGTTGAAATCTTTTCAAATTTCTTGATAAAGTGAATGAAAGAATCATAAAGAATTCTGGAAAGAAATATTAAGATGCTTCTATTTGTCAGCTATATACGAAGATAATACTCATCTTCTATACATCCTTCATTTATGTATTTTTTATTCAAATTTAAAATTCGAAAATCTCTATTCATTTGAAAATCTCTACTCAATTCATCTCAATCTATTTGAGGTTGACAATTTGTTCAAACGTGATATCTGATGGCTTACGCTATCTGTCAGAATAAATATCAACTATTAGTTAATTTTTAATTATTCCTGAATTCGCTAAATACCAATTCTTGATTAATCAAGAAAAGCTAAACACATACACGTTCAGGCTGTTGACCCTCATCAGCGTGGTGCAAGCTGTACCTCAACGACTAAAAACTGGTCTTTTAGGTATCCTGAAAAATTATGAAAAGGCTATTTAAGGTCAGAAGTGCGTGAAAACGACAAACAATATTTAAAAAATAGTACAAAGGTGAAATTGTATTGGTATCAGGTGAATAAATTAAGACATCTCCTGATCATGGAACTAAAAGTTGCTGATGGCTTGAGCCATTGCACAATCAGGAAATGCCTATTTCTTAATTTGTTCAAAGTTTTAAAGTTTTTTATGAAAAAAAAAAGATTTTGCGAAATTTGTCATGGAATTTCAAGAGGTCTTTACTAAAATATTTGTAAAAGAATCTTGGAATTCTCAAATGATTTTGTAACGATTTCTAAATATTTTCTGAAGCATCGATAATATATGAAAGAAGAAGAAGCTTGGATTAGTGAAAATAAAACGGAAATTTTAAGAATTTCTACTTGAATATTTGTTTGAAACGAGCAGTTTTGAAATTTAAAAAAAAATCACAATTTGAGAGAAATCACATTCCCTTTTTAAAAAAAATCATTATAATTTCTGGATATCTTGATCGGTTTTATCCTTTGGTTGAATACCGTCACAATGTCTGTCTGTTTATTGAGTGACTTTAGACTTTTCCTATCACGTTAGCCTAGTTTTGTAAGTGTTATTTTGATATGCTTTTTCTACTCGAATCATTTTTGTACATACGCGAGATATTTTGTAACTTGTGTCTCTTCATTGAGTCGATTCTGGCGGGCATTGATAGCAATAAATCAACAACAACCCACCAACACTGCGACGTAGCCTCTCTCTATATCTCTCTCTCCTCTCTCCTAGAACTATCTCCACACTACCTCCCCCCCTCCTCCTATTTACATATGATATGACCTGAAGAGAGCAACTTGAGCTGTCCCCGACGATTGTTATTTGTTTGGCCCCCAATTCTTTTGACAATAAACGTTATACTAAAGTTGTGTTGTTGTTGTGTACCTCTCTCTGACACAATAATCAAACATGGAATATTATTGGTGAAATTTGGATTCTTCCATTTAACCATCTAAAAGATTCTTAAAATCAAAGATACTTCTGTCAGTAAATCGATTTACTGACCAAAGTATCTTTAAATTTAAGAACTATGAATGCCGACCAGGCAGTCTCTATCTTTACATCTAAAAGACGCCTACATCTTTGGTAGCAACATTCTCAGCGTCCCGCTAAGAAAGCGGTAATTGACAAAGCAGACAGTTTGTTCTGTATTTACATATGCTCTCTCTCCCTATATATATGTCGTGATCTTGAAAGTCAACCAATAAGGAAGAAATATATCCCTTCCAGCTAGACGACCAATCGGGACCTACCACCTGGTGTTTGCAGTCGAAGGCCAAGCGACTTCTCCTTTGTTAAAGAAAAGACACACGATGGATTTTGGAAAAAAAGAAGCTCCCGAACAAAAACGATGAAAATAAGGTGGTTCTTAAACCATGGGTGATTTGAGGTGTACACAAGGTTTAAAGGGAAGTTGCCGAAAGGTCCCGAAGAAGATGGGAGATTCACTAGCGTGAAGTCGGGACTGGAATGTGAGTCCTGCTCATCTTCTGCTGCTGATCTGTCAACTGTAGGCTGACAACTCTCCTGCTGTCTTCTACTCCTGTACCATCTGACCTGGATCCGAAGGTCATCTGATGACTTCGACCAATCAGATGGTGATACGTCATAGAAAAATGGCTGACATCTTTGAATAGGGAAGAATCGTCTCATTTCAGCTATGCACCCCTCTATTTCTCACCCAGGATTTTCAACCGACTTACTATCAATCTTTGTCAGAGCGCTGAATTTTATTTTAACTTTTGTTAATTCATTTATTACAGATTGAAAAGGTTAGATTATTTATAATGCATTGGAGATACGGAAAGGTTTTTTAGGGTAAGTACACATTTAAATTATTTACAAACAGGAAAAAGTGGTTAAGATGGGATGTTTGGAAGGTTAAGACTAGGTGATACATAATGTTTATTAATTGTGACATACAAAAACTTATATATTACATAATAAAGTATTGAATTACAAATTTTATAGCGGTACGTAGAAATATTTAAATAGAATTCGGCTAGATTCCGAGAATGCATCTCTTCTACGGGATTCTTGTACAAAAAAATAACATAAAACCATATAACGAAAATGATACAAGGCTATCTTGTAGCGCGAAGAAACGATCGCGCTCTAAATAGTTCATATATCCGAATACAGATGTCGCGCGAATATACATCCTATTTAAATTGTCTCACATTTTATATTTCGAAAGGTCAGTGTAATGTATTTGCATGTTTTGAATATTTGTAGAAATTCAAATATCCTCTTTGCATATTCAACTGTTGCTGTAGAAATTGTATATAAATACCAGCACCATTTTTGATAGTCAATCAGTCAGTAGAATGTATCAATTGTGATATTTATTTCTAATAAACTATAACACCTAAGTCCGTGGCCTAATCTAAATAACATCTCATCCTTGCTACTCTCTCTTGGAAAAAAGAAGGAAAATTTTTAAAATAATAAATCAATGATCTTAAAATACTTTTAGACTGAAAACACTGTAATATAAAAAGAAGAAGAAAGAACGAGTGACATTTTTGTTTATATAATTAGTAAGTGTGATTCCGGTTCCAAAACCACTTTATTAGGTGCCGCTCAACAAGAGCAACCTAGTTTATGATAATTGAAACAATCAATAATATGTGAGTTATTCACATATTAAACAAAATGTTAACGCGGGATTAAATCCCGGTTCATGACTGTCGGGAATCGAGGGTGTTACCCACTCGTCCACCGACTTTTGGTATGTACCAGCCTTCCGTCACTGCACTAAATGTGATTGTTAAATTTTTTCCCTCTCTCTCTTTGAAAATAATCAATTTAAAATACTTTCTTAAAAGGTAAAATTGCCTAATCCTTTAAACCATTTCAGCTGTAAGTAAACTTGTTGCTTCATCGTCTGAACCATAAAAGATTCCCAACACTCTCTCTATCTAGCGATACAACAGTCAGTAGGTGTTTGGTTTGTAATTTACCATAATCTATTTACATATAGGGGTACAATAATATTATTTATTGATTGTCTTGCTTGTCCAAACTACAGTATGTTGTCGAATGGGGAGAAAGCGTTGTACCGAGCCCAGCCTGCTGTTAGCCTATGCCGGCTTCAAGATTATTTTACATATAGCTATGTACCACTATGTAAAATTGATATCGTAATTTAAAATAGACCAATGAAGCTGAAGATAGAGAATTCCATCGGAAAGTGGTAAGTAATTGAAACCTTTTTTGGTATTACGTTACAAAACTTATACCCAGGGAGTATAGGAGTTACTTAACTGACCTTTAGCGATTATTGCATAACATATCAATGTTTGATTCTCTACGATCAATCTTATAAAAAAAACAAGATATTTTGAAATGGGACGATCTCCATCCTTCTTTTTTTTTTTTTTTTGCTTATCCCTAGTACAGGTGGTGCAGGCCATGATAATCATGGTGGGTAGAAGTAGGTGACTGCTTTTACTGTAAGTGTACCACATGTCTACACATGTGAAATGCAGTTAGATTTTGCACTTAAAAATGTGCCAGAGTCCCCGTTTGGTTACTTGCACTCGCTGGTAGGTTAGACTTTTTCAAGAATCGGGAGCCATTGGAAAATCTTTTTTTATCAGAAAATAGTGCCCAATGCGGGAATCGAACACGGGTCTTAGCGTCAAAACCCAATGGTTTAAGAAAAAAATAAATACCTTGCTACAAAATCAAAAACAGGTTCCACGTATATACGCCATTACTGTCATACTCTGTGATATGTGCAAATTGATTTTGTATTTTTATAATTACTTTTCCTGGTTATCACGCTCTGCAACATATTCAATTTTTAGAAATGGAAGGAAAAATATGTCAATAATTACCACTGATAAACCAATCATTGGGCAAATCAATAAATGAACAATCAAAATACAAGGTATGATCAAAATATTCCCGCGCTGGCCTAATAAAAAATGCGTAGAGTGAAAAAACACGCCTATTGACAAGTGGAAATAATTTAACACCAGGTGTACATAAATGTTTGCGCCTCGCGTTCTTTCAAAAAATACTGTTTTAGAAGACATAGTAGTAACAGCGCGGATAAATTAAAATGGATTAACGTGCTTGTTTGAAATTCTGTTTCCGAATCAGTAAATCAACCGGCCAAAGCTTTAATTTTTCACAGAAATCATTTGTAGAAAACTCTTTTAAATGAAGAACAGCATTCGAGAGAGAGGGGAATGTGAGGAATATTCTTGGTCGAGAAATGCCTTTCTTGTCTGGGGATCTTCTCTCCATTTTGCTTCTTCATATAATTGTCATTAGGTTATATTGGTTGGTCAAATCCTTGTTCTGGTAAATTAAGGAATATTAGGTCATATCTTGTCTAAATTAGTAATAGTCCATTTATTCACATTGATGGTGTTTATTTATTTTTAAATAGGACTAAACTGCGTTGAGGTTCAAAATAGAGAAAGAGAGAGAGGTTCAAAAGGTTTGAAAATGGTCGAACTTCCGTTGCAGACGATATAAGGTGTGGACAACCAAAAATGGTGAGTTTTCCTGAAAATATTGAAAAATTAAAACCCCGGTGTTTTAAAATTGGAGAATAACAATCATAGAAGTGTCCGAAAAAAACGGAGTGGCATTTGGGATATGTCATTCCATTATCCATTATGATCTGGGACAAAAAATACGATCTTGTAAGTTTGTCCCTCGGATATTAACTCTGGTGCAGAAAGAGACACGTAAAGAGATCTGCGAAAACTTACTTAAATTGGCCGTACAAGAACAAATGTGGCAACATAAGGTGATAACAGAAGAAGAGACATGGGTCTACGGCGACGATCCCGAAACAAAGCGCCAATCAAGTTAATCATTGGTAGATGACGAACCGAGATCCAAAAAGTGCCAGGATGGAAAAGTTAAAAATTAAGGTTTTGTTCGTCACTTTCTTCGACAGCAAAGGACTTGTATATCTTCAATTCATACCAACTGAGACGACAATTAACATAGAATCTTGATATTTTGAAAAGGTTACGGAAGGCTGTGCGAAAGAAACTCCTAGAAAAATGTCAGAATAAAGATTGGTGACTTCGTCATGATAACGCACGGCCACATATGGCTTATTTGGTGCTCTCTTATTTGACAAAAAACAACACCTCTGTGCTTCCACACCCTCCCTATTCTGCTGAATTAGCACCGAAAGACTTCTTTCTTTATCCACAATTAAAGATGACACTTAAAGGTCAACATTTTGACACGATACAAGCCTTCTTCTTTCTTATCTCCACTCAATTATATTAGGGTATCAAGCTTGTTTGACAACCATCATGACTGGGTGAAGTAGAATGTGTCTGCCTTTGTCATTAAGACTGGGAGCATTACTCAATGGCAAGCCGACTTAGCCCCAAAAGAAATGGCCGCCTCTGACATGAGGAACAGACGCCATGTGCAGCCGCTCCTAACAAGGAGTACAAATGCAGCTCATCCTGTATCCCTGGATTAGGAGCCCTTACAGGGTAATATCAGCCGGGCCAGCTGAGCCCAGGTTTTTTAGCGAGCTTGTTACTGCTCCCCCTCCTTTTTCATCCGGGCTTGGGACCGGCAAAGGCGGAGTTAAGCCTTTAAAGAGAAATCTGAGCGTTTTGCGCGGAATACAGAAAGACGAATTTTCCTAGCATTTCCAAAGTTGTAAAAAGACGGCAAAAGTGCATTAATGCAGGAGGGTCTTATTTTTTGCATTTATATAAATAAAGTTTGAACCCCTCAATGCCGGAACTTTTTGATCATTCTCTGTACAATAATTAAGATTCCCAATTATTAAAATAAAAACATAAAGCCTCCAGGGAAAAGATTATTTAAAAAATATTTTTTTATTTAAAAATATCTCGAGCTTTCGGGCAAGTAAGCCCTTCTACGGGAGAAATATTTTGCATGATTAATACGCCAATAAAATAAGATTTAAAATCATATAAAGTTTTTTGGTTGATTACATTTCTTTCAAGGCATAATCAACGCGGGCTTCTGTTGCGCGTGCTTCACTTTGGGGTTATGGGGTGGGCTCAGGGAATATAATGTTATAAACTTCCGGAATATCTATTCTTCTGTTAATGCTATTGTGCTTTCTGGATATGATGGATTCTATTATAAGTCTCTGTAGTCTATTGGGGATGTTGGAGTAATGGGTCTTTGGTTCTGATAGGGAGAAGGAATGGCCTGTTTCTCTTATATGTTGGTATCCTAAAGATCTAATGTCTTGATTATCGATATTTCGTTTATGTTATGATACTCTTATATTTAAATGCCTGCTAGTTTCGCCGACATTAAGATTTCTAAGGTAAAATTATCAGTTATATGTTGTGTGTGGATTTACCCTATCTCCAAATTTCTCTAGGAATTTTAATTGAAATTTTAAAAAATATATAAATATTTTAATTTTATTCTATGTGCATATATTAAACGTTCTTTTCACACGCGCAATTTAATTGGTTTGAGAGAATGTTATTATGGTTCTGTTTTTTATTCTTTCTACTCTAACTATATTCACTTTTTTTTCTTTTATGTTACTCCGTTTTTCTTTTCTATGACGCACAAGCTTCAGTGTGAATTGTTATGGCTCTAATTTGTTACCAAAATTTGCAAAAAAAATTGAATCAAAATAAACTTATATTATCTTTCCTCTTTAACTTGCTTTACAGGGAACTAGTTTGTTTTTTCTATAAATAAATGGACAATACATTTTCTATAAATAAACAATGAACTAAGTGTATTCAACACATATTTGTTTAGAATTGGCAAAATTGGTTCACCTGCATGCACTTGTGGAAGCGAAAAACAAAACCCTGAACACCTTCTGATAAACTGTCCATTAACTTCTGATCTAAGGGAGGAAAACCAACTTTACCTGACTAATACAAAACAAGTTGTTTACAATAAAGACCAATACATCAAGTTTAATAGATTCTGCAGGCTGTATATTTTAAGGCGAAAGTGTTGACTGTACATATTTCAAGCAACTATTTTTAATTACTATATGCAAAATTTGACATCAAACGTGTAATTTTCATGCTTCCCAATGTTCAATTGTGTTAATTGTATATAATTTCAGATATACACGCAATTATCCTAATTGTGGATATGGCGTCTCTCTCTCTCTCTCTCTCCCAACTGTTAAATAAAATAAATAAACTAAATGATCAAACCCGTTCGATCTAAAATTTTAATATATAAAATTCAACTCATTTTGCATATTTATTTTGAATTTTATTTTAAAAATTGCTAAATTCCATTGGAACGCTTTTATTTAGAAATTAACTCTGTTTAGCATAGTTTTAATTGAATAATTCTCTAATATCTAGAAATTTTTCATTCTAAAATATTCCGTAAAACTTTCTTCAATCTGTAAATTGTTTTTCTCGAATACACACAATACTTTAAAATTTGATTTCATTAACCCAAATTTGCATACCAACCTTTGTACATATATCAATTGTGTTGATATTTTTTTCTCTTTTCATCTAACTAAATTGCATACTAATTCTGTACATATTTCAAATATCTTTCTTTTCTTTTTTTTAAATTTTGTTTTATTTTTAAAGTGCAAGTGTCCCTAGGGGGACCCTAGCGCTCTAAGTCGAAATAAAATATAAAGAAACAAAATTATAGACATAAACTTCTTTTTAAAGTGTTGCTCAGTTATAGCTTGCTCTCTATATTGGTAGAATAGGGGGTCGGTGGAAGGATGGTCTAAACCATTGGTTTTCGACCGCTACGACCCGGGTTCGATTCCCGCATTGGACACTTTTTTATGTTTAAAATAAAATGCTTCAATGGCCCCCGATTCTTGCAAAAGTCCAACCCCACCAGCGAGTGCAAGTAACCAAACGGGCTCTGGCACATTTGTAAGTGCAAAGTCGAACTGCTTTTCACATGTGTAGACATGTGGTGCACTTACAGTAAAAGCAGTCGCTTATTTCTATCCACCATGATTATCATGGCCTGTACCACGTGTACTAGGGATAAGCAATAAATATTGGTAGAATATTTCAATATGAAAATATATTCTAAAACACTTTCATCAATCAATAAAAAAATATATACAAACGTGTGATTCTCGTGTTTTTATATTATTGATAGATAAATGTGTTTTAAAACGTTCTCCATATACCTAAATATTCGCTGTTATTTCACGTAACCAACATCAGGTTTTTTGCTTCACCATTCTCGGAAATTGAAGATTGAACTGGAGATTCGGCAACGCTGGCGGGTGTTTTACTTCCGGATCGATGGAACAACTTCCGGGAATGACGTCATCGATCGATGAGGGTCACGTGGGAGGGGTCGACCACCGTTCACACTGGGTGGATCGTTTGGCAATGAATCTTTGGCATCATCTACCAAGTCTATCTAGCTAACGGGCGATATTCAACTGGTGACTTTAATTACACCATTTATCAACATATCTAGAAATTCATTAGCATTGTAGTGATTATATAGCCGCTTGCCTTGCAGAAAATTGACATGGACCCAGAACAGCAGCTTTTCACATCCAATATAGAGGACATTGCTGTGATAGAGATGTATGGAGATATCTGAAACTCTTAATTGGACACAACAACAACAGAAAATTGACATGGACCCAGAACAGCGGCTTTTCACAACCAATATAGAGGACATTGCGACTGTTGTGATAGAGATGTGTATGGAGACATCTGAGACTCTTAATTGGACACAACAACAACAATACAGTATACACACCCAAAATAAAGAATATAATAGTGACAGAAATGCATGGAGATATCTGGGGCTCTAAATTGGACAAGACAACAACAGAAAATCGACATGGACCCAGAACTGCAGCTTTACACACCCAAGATAGAGGACATTGCGACTGTTGTGATAGAGATGCATGGAGACATCTAAGGCTCTTCACTGGACACAACAACAACAACAAAAAATTGACATGTGTCGTATATTTATATTTTAATTATATAATATAATATTGTATATGATATATTAATATAATAATAATGTTAAATCCACAGATTATTATTCTGCGAAATATTGTATATATCATAACATATAATTTATCATCATATAATTCGATTGTTAACTTGTAATTCTTAAGCTTGCATCTAATACAGTGTAATATAATAAAAGCCATTCAAATAAATGAAGCCTAAAATATATTTCTACTTTTAAATCAACCTAAATACACCACAACATGGACCCAGAACTGCAGCTTTACACACCCAAGATACAGAACATTGTGACCGCTGTTATAGTTCGGACAGTCGTAGATAAGGTGAAGAGCAGTTTGTTCAGTTTCTCCGCAGGAACATCTTAGTATTTCTGATAGACATCTTTTATGTAAGTATTTCTGTAATTTACCGCGTGATGTGACAAAAATTAAGTGACTATGAATTCCGAAAAAAAAAAAACTCTGTATGTAATTTCCTGGAAGTTTTTCATTTCCTGGAAATATTTGCATAGCAAACAAACTACAATTCGGGGGGAGGGGTTGATTAAATTTTACAAATTAATAAAACCGTTTATAAATGTACAAATAATAAAAATAAAAATGTATTTTTCGAAATGTGACATATATATGTGGTAACCGAGAGGGCTCAATCCTGTGGTAACCGAGAGAAATAGTCAGGGTGTGGAGAGTTTTCCAGTACCTTTCTGCACTTTGGAAGACCTTTAACAGTTCTCACAGAGTACAGGCAGTTGTGGTCGAGGCAGAGTGGAAGACTTGGGAATGTCCACATAAAAAACGAAGGGACACAGTTGTACTAGTAAAGTTCCGTGAACAGAAATAGTTGAGCTAGAAGCAAGAGATGGAGAGGGTTAAGAAGATGAGATTCCTTACTTTTCTATGCTGGCATGGTCAAGGGGATGACCGGACTCTCACACGTTCCCGCGGACTTGGAAGTAGTGAACCATTTCCAGGATTTTATGGCTTTATATATCCTTCAGATTCGGAAGTACTGGGCCTTCATCTGATGCAATAATGGTGTAAATCATGTAAGAGGTCATTGTACTCTCTTAACGACTTTCTGGAAACTTCTGACATCTTTAAGACTCGTTCTTATATGTTGTTGAACCTCTATATCTCATTCTCTCTTCTATTTAACTCAACTCTTATTCTATTACACAGTTTTATTTTATAATCCTCAGTATGTATAGAGTACATTACATATTATGATGCAATGGTTCATGTATAACATGCGTATAATTAGTTACAGAGGTGTTTCTATTATACAACACGTTTTAGATCATATAATATTGTTATATTATACACCAATAAGGGGTTGTTGGTTCAAATTACCATATTTATGAATATATTATAGTGAGAGGTAGCTCTCGAATCTCTTTTCTGGTACAGCCACACATGTAATCACTGTAACACAAAACCCAGGCCTCATGGTGGAATAAATATCATGAATGATAACTAGTTTTTTTATCTTTCTTTTGGTCTATGGATACATCTGAGGCTCTTCATTGGACACGACAACAACAACATAAAATTGACATGGACCTAGAACAGCAGCTTTACAAAGCCAAGATAGAGAACATTGCTGTGATAGAGATGTATGGATACATCTGAGGCTCTTCATTGGACACGACAACAACAACAGTAAATTGACATGGACCCAGAACAGCAGCTTTACAAAACCAAGATAGAGAACATTGCTGTGATAGTTCGGACAGTCGTAGATAAGGTGAAGAGCAGTTTGTTCGGTTTCTCCGCAGGAACATTTTGGTATTTCTGATAGACCTCTTTTATGTAAGTATTTCTGGAATATTTTTTTAAACTTCTTTTATAAAGTTTACAAATTGTATTCATTTATTTATTTTATAAGGCACAATTCGGATTATAGATTATAAACCCAAGGTAATAAGACACCAAATACAAATAAATAGTGTGTGACGTTTTGGCAACAGCCTGGTTACCATCTTCAGAAAAAAAGCTTCATTTTTTTTAATATAATTTTTAAAAACGTGTATTGCTCTTCAGAAAATATGAAAACGTAATATTTTATAAAAATCGCTCTTTAAAACAATTGTGTTTTCAAAAATAGATTTTACAGTAAAATTTAATAAAATAATTTTGTTATTTGGAATAAATTATTTAAATTGTAGGGAGGTTGTTCATGTACTACAGTCTAACAAAATCTTTCTTATTAAAATTGAACAATCTCTGTAGAGATAAAAGTTTGATATGTGGAGCGTTCTCAGATAGGTCCAGCTGGGGTTGAAATGTGATCATCCATTGCTACAAGGTTCTCTCAAAAGTTCGTAAATACTTGCCAAAAAAATTCAAAAAACAAAATTATTCGCCGTTATGTATAATATAATGTCTTTGAATTATGTATAAAGTTTTTTTTTGTTGTTGTTGTTGTTGTTGTTTAACCCTAGTACACGTGGTACAGGCCATGATAATCAAGGTGGGTAGAAGTAGGTGACTGTTTTTACTGTAAATGCACCACATGTCTATACATGTGAAAAGCAGTTCGACTTTGCACTTGATGTATAGACAATTGACAATTAAAATAATTTTATTGACATCTTGTCAATACATGCAAAGTGCACAGCCTGCACTATTTAAAAAAGATGAATTATATACACTATGTACAATGAATATGGCGCCTCTGCCAGCGCTGCAGAGTTTGGTGGAGAATCGCCAGTGGGTCTCCAGCGACACCACGCATTTCGCGTTCTACGAAGAAAACGTAGTCGCGTACTTCGCCGCTGAGGAGATGGTGATGGCGTGGTCCTCGAGACCAACTAGAAAGAGATGTATAAAGTAATTGTATTATGTATTCGCCGTTATAATATTACTCGCAAAGTAATAATAAAAACAACGTTTTAAGAAAACCTTTTGAGACAATCTCATATATCAGTATCAGATACATTCACCAATTCCTGCCATAGTGGAGACAAATTGATCTTTTCCGCCGACCTTTGCTCATTTCCTCTCTCAGCTTCCGCCACTTCCGTTTCTTGTGTCTTTTAACATTTTAGATTTATCCGCTGTGTCTAGACTGTGACCTTCGTACAAACATAGCGGTTTCTGTTCTTAATCGTCATATACAAGTTATCCTTGTTTTTGTGTTTGTAGTTGCACTAATTTTTATTTGGTTTATATATTTTTTAAATATACAACAACAACAGCAGCTTTATTAGGACATTTCCGTCCTGTAAGGACTCGCCATACATCATTTTCATGGAGAAAAGGAAAAAAAACAAAGGAGAGAAGGGAAAATGAAAAGTAAATCAAAGTATTCAACATAACTATGCAAATTAACTAGGGAAGGAAATTGTTCTGTAATTTTAATTCTTAGAGATTACCTTGTTCTCTAACGCTTTATGAAAGTTAAACAATTCTATCGCTATATATTTTTCTCGGACATTATTCTGATTAGCTGAACTGGATTCACGTAGACTTGGATAATGTTCTTTAAGATCTTATTCCGTTCCTCGTTAACAATAGTGCATTCAGAGATGTAGTGGGTCATTTCTTCTATGCTTTCAGTTTTGCAGAATTTACAAATTACATCTTCCTTTTTAATTATTTGAATGTAACTTTCTCTTAGTAATGTCGAATTTTCTAAATATTAGAAAAGAAAATTGCTCCTTTTATTTCTTAGTGGGTATCGGTCCAGCTTCTCCACCAGTTGTAGCGTAGAAATCAAGTCTTAGAATATCTTAAGATGTAAAAGTATTTATTGATGGCGTCAGTACGACTAGTCGACAATTATCAACCAAACTATCTACAGCTAGGGAATCTTGAACAAGCAAACAAAGGAATATTTTCATGATGATTTTACAAATACAGAGTAATATATAAATATAATCTGTTGAGTATTTTCATTGAATAATTATATTAAATAATAAAATATTTCTTCGCCACAGTATAAAATAAGAATATAAACAGTAGCAATGCGTTTCTTTATTCGTGTAAAGTGCAAGCTTTCGGATCTTTATAATCCTTCTACAGACATAGGATGTCATCAACGTTGTAAAAGTAACATTCCAGTAGAAGAGAAAATTCTTATAAATAATAAAATAAGGATTACATTGGACCCATCTCTGCCTCCCCCTGATCTCCGCGGATCACCACCCTGCCCCCCTGATCCTCCTCTACATCCCGGCTCTCCTGGCCTCACCTGGCGATGATCCCCTGACTCCTCCAACAGTGTTTTGTATATGTTCCGCTTTATGCGTCCATCGGGGCTCAAAAATCATTTATTTTGGTTAGCAGCCCCGTTCATTCCATAATATAAGGATATAAACAGTATCAATACGTTTCTTTATTCGTGCAAAGTACAAGCTTTCGAACCTTTATAATCCTTCTCTAATTATCATAAAATAAGAAAGATTATAAAGATCCGAAATCTTGCACTTTGCAGGAATAAAGAAACGTATTGGTGCTGTTGATATACTTATTCCTTTAACCAAATTTTAAGAGTTCTTATCGTTTAATACTTATTTTATACTGGAATCTTACTTTTACAACGTTGATGACATACTATGTCTGTAGAAGGATTATAAAGATCCGAAAGCTTGTACTTTACACGAATAAAGAAACACATTTCTACTGTTTATATTCTTATTTTATAATTTTTAAATGTTTTATTATAAATCCTTTCACCTTATAAAAATCTTACACATCTTAAGAATCATTTCCCGCTATTATATCTTCAATAAACGTCAAATTTTTCCAATTTTTGCAAGAACTTTGATTTCTTCTCCATTTGATCGCTCTTAATGCTTCAATGTTTACAATGTTTTACTTAGACTGTCACATCTACTCTAATGAATCTCTAATAAACTAAATATTTGGAAAAACAAAACGGATACAACTTTCGTGTCCAGAGATTTTTATTCAATCGATAGATACGTCAAGTATTTTGTTTCTATCCTATAAGTTAATTTTGCAAATAAAATTATTATTTTCTCCTATATGGAGAATACTGTTGACCACCAAGGCCGAAGCTGTCCAACTCTTGCCAACCCGCGCACGGCCAAGTGCGCCAACTGCTCAGCCAAAGGCCTCTCTGCCGACCACGAGGCAAGATCCATGTCTTGCCCAACTGCCAGAGCTAGAGCTGCAAAGTTCTAGTCCTCCCGCCTTCTTCCTGCCTCCTGACCTCCGCGGACCCAATCCGGTCTAACCTGCCTCTTTCCTAACGGAGATCCTGTCCCTAGCCTCCCCATCCTGGTCATAAAGGTTTTATGTATTCCACTTTACGCGGCCATTGGGGCTCAAAAATCATTTATTTTGGTTAGCAGCCCCGTAAATAAAGATATTTTCTCTATATGGAGAATATCTAACCTGCAGGGCTAGATTTTCATACATGGTCTGGATAATGCCGCCATCCTGACGTCTGTTAAAACCTACATTCACAGGTAATTTCTCGGGGTGGAACTGGGGAGATACCAAGAAGTCTGGAGACTCCATCGATGGATTAAGATGTGAAAATTGTTGTGTTTCAACTATTGACTTGAAGTCAATAAAGATGTTTTAAATTTTTCAATCCATCTATATAAATTTCTTTAAAAATATACTTCGGCCAGTTAAATTTTTATTTTCTCAATGTTTCAACAATTCTTCGTCAGGAAAATTAAATAAAAATAAAGCATTTGGTAAGGCATTAAAAATTATTCTTCAACGCCTTTAAATGTTTTTTAACACCTTGCCAAATTCCTTATTTTTATTTATTTCTCCTAACGAAGAAAAAAATATTTTTGTTGAAACGTTGATAAAATAAAACTTAAAGCGTCAGTTATCTACATGAGAACAATCAACAAGGATGTGGTCTTAGGTCCAGATCTTGCTGCTGTTGTGATGCCCTGACCAATTACTTTAGCCATCGCACACAAGCGGCCTCTAACGCCCATGCCAGATTTTGCTCCCAGTTCGCGCTCGCTGAAGCAAAGTGTGGTCGCCACATATGTTTTCACAATTTTATATATATTTTATCCATATAATTATCATTTTATGATCTCTTATTTTTATTCATTTTTATACTTAGCCATATATAATCCTACTTGAAGGATGCAATAAAAGATGTTTCAATCTCAAAAGATATCAAATTCAGGAGGCCGCAAAAGCTTAGCGAGAAAGAGAGAACAAGAGAAAATGTTTCAATAATTTTACATGATTAGAATTTTAAAACAAAACAGAAAGTACACATATCTATACAATATTAAATCTTATCTAATTTTCTATATTATTAATCAATTTTGAATATTTCTTTAAACATTTTTGCAATGAGAAATAAAATTCTATATATATATATATAAATGCAGTAATTTATAAAACATGATTATTCTCTTCAAAAGCATCTAACAAGATTGTAATGTCGGCATTTCTCAGAGTTAGAATGTCTAATTTATTCCGTTTCACCATTTCCTAGGCAACACGCTAAAGGTCTAGCTCTCACTCTAAATCTTCCAAGATGGAGATTTTGAGGATGAAGCTGTTCAACCGCCCCAGTACCATCACAGAAGAGGATGAAGAGGCTGCCGGCTCTACCATCATGAAGTTATCGCGGATTGAAGAATCTGCCCTCACAGAACTGACCAGCGAAGAAGTCAACATCCTGATAATAGCTTTAAGTTCTGTAGTCTCAGCTCTATTTCATGTTTCTTCTGTAATCCTTTTCAAATTGATTCAGGAAGTTGATCTGGAAGACATCGTTTTCTTCAAATATGTCTGTCAGCTCTTCTACCTTCTTCCTTTGGTTTTTATTAGCGATGTTCCTTTTGTGACACGAAATACATCATTCAAGTTGCATATCATCTTTAGCATAGTTGATACTGGCTATTCCTATTTACATATCTTCGCCATTCGTCACTTACCTACTCTACAGGTTGTCTTGATTGAGGCAACAGGTCCCATTCTTAGTGTCATCCTTGAACGTATCTTCCCAACTCTCGCCTATGAACCTCATCATACTATTGCCCTAATATTATCTATGATAGGTATTCTGATCGCTATAAAAATTCCAGAAGCTATCTACACGGGTCCAGACATCTACAAGAATCAAGAACTCATTGCTATCCTCGCTGCTGTGGTTGCGGCAGTTTTCTTTGCAATAATCTTCATCCTACAGAGAATGCTGATTTCTGAGAATCACTTTATGGCTATATTCAGATGTAGTATCCTATCTTGTTTCTTAACTCTATTCCCTATGTTGTTTATAAGCCAACCAAAATTTAAATGCGGTTATCATAGAATTATAATTCTACTTGTGAGTCTTCTCACCCTAATCTCGACTGTTTTATTCTTCAGAACGTCGGAATTCCGTTTTGTGTCTATTGTCTTGGCAGAAGGAACATCAGTATTTAGCGGCATCTTCTGGCAGCTTATCTTTGTTGACAATTTATTCGCGTCACTATGGACCTGGAGCGGGTGTATCCTCGTGCTGGGAGCGCTGGTCGTTCTGGCTTACTACAGGGTCAGCTGGGGAATGAGCACGATGCAACTTAGCGTCTTCTCGCGACACGCCTAACTCCTCAGTTGTGTGCACACCTCTAACTACAAATATCGGCCTTAGAGAATGATCCACCTATTAAAAATATTTAGTTTTGACATCACCTCTCTTCTTCTTTATCTCCACTCAATCATATTAGGGTTTCAAGTTGTGACCCTTGATGGTGTCTGTTCGACAACCATCATGACTGGGTGAAGTGGAATGCGTCTGCCTTTGTCATTAAGACTGGGAGCACTACTCAGTGGCAGGCCGACTTAGCTCCAAAATAAATGGCCGCCTCTGACATGAGGAACAGACGCCATGTGCAGCGGCTCCTAACATGGAGTACAAACGCTGCCCATCCTGTATCCCTGGATTAGAAGCCCTTACAGGGTACTATCAGCCGGGCCAGCTGTACCCAGGTTTTTTACCGAGCTTGTTACTGCTCCCTCTCCTTTTTCACCTGGGCTTGGTACCGGCAAAAGCAGACATCATCTCTGAATTTTCTGAGTTTTGGTGTAATAGTTTTTTAGTCAAATAGGAAAAATGTTATATTTTGACATTAAAACACTCTCTCTCTCTCTACAAAAGTTCTTACCATTTTTTTTTTTTGTCATTGTAACATAGAAATAGAGTGCCTCTAAAATTTTGTTTCAAATATTTCAAATTATCAAAAAAAAGTGCATCAAAATATTTTAATCCTAAATGGTGCCTCAGCTGGTGGTGTTGTATTGTGTCAACGTTTATTTCTTCTAAAATTTGTATAGATGGCCGTTAAATGGGAAAAGTGCGAGTTTTAGATTGGTTCTGGGAGAGTTTCTCTGCGATCTCCTTGCGGAGGTTTCCACGCTGTTTCTTCAGGAGATGATCCATGTCTGCCCCCGTGATGACATTGCGGTTCTCTTTCTCACAGTAGCTCTCCAGGTCCCGCACCATCTGCTTGAAGTACAGGTCGCAATAATCATTAAGAACCTCATAAACCTCCTTAGCTATGGGATAGGAACAAAAATGTTTGAAAAGGCATCGGACTAAGCTACTTGAAATCCTTGGTTTGGGAATCTCTTTCTTTGAAGCGAGAGGATGACAAATCCCCAAACCTGGTGGTAGGGTGGTATTACAGAATGTCAATCTTTGAGAGGATATCTTCAGCAAATTGAAAATGTCGGTGATTTGTTTGTATTCCTCGTAGGAGTTTTCTACCATGTCGTCATCATCGCTCTCCAGGCCGATATCAACCTCGTTGTCCGACGATGAGATTGAAGGGGACTCTGGGCGCGGTAGAAGAGAGTTGTCATAGTTGTAGAAGGACTCGGGGTCCGTGCCTTGTTCCTTCTCCATCTGGAACCTCTGGCAGACGCCATATGAAGAGCATGAAGACTCTGAGCTGGAGCGGTGTGCCGATGTCCACATCTGAGCTCCCTGAAGTCTAAAAGCTGAAGCCTCCTCACCACCATACGTATAGTCTTTTAGAGAACGTAAAAAAGCTTCTTCCTCAAAATTACATTTCATTCGATGTTCTTTCCAATAGTATCCTTTCGTTGTCTGAGTAGCACTTGATACATCTTTTGACGTGGATGGATCGGAAGGTTTGGTTAGCGTTTTACTTCGAGGTCTTTTTGTGATTTGTTCTTCAGGTTTCTTGATGTCCGCTATTCTAGTGGTCGACTCGGGGATGAAGTCAGGCGCTGGGGGCGTTCCATGCTTGGAGGAGAGATTGCTGGTGGCCGAGTGCGGCTTGTCCTCTTCCTTGCGCCGCCGAGCCTTGCCGTGGGAGGTAAGCTGGGAAGGATCAAGGAAGTACCTCCCGGCTTTAAAACAATATGGATGCTGATTCATGAGGCCAGGGACCACCCTCGAAAAGTCCCTAGCTCAAATTTATTATTAAATAAAATAATAGTCAATTATAAATTCTTATACATTGTTGAAAGCTCTCATATAGTTGATTCTTAAACACATTTAACTTCGAAATCCTAAAACTACCTGTTAGAAATATTCAGTGACTCTCTGATTGTGTGAAGATAGATTTCTCGGAGTTGGAAAAATTTAACTCATTCTATTATGGAAAAATCCAAGTCTTAACATATTTTAAAGCCAGTTAGAAAAATCTGGCATATCGCTTGCCTTTAGATGGACTAACTCACTCTCTCATTCTCTAGCATTCACCTAGCATAGAGTTGGAAACCTGTTAGACCTCGTAGAAACCTACTTGTGTACCTTGTAATACTTTATACACGTAGAGACCTATTTTTACTTTGTTGAGACTCATTTTTAACTTACGATACATTCATTATTACTTTTACGTAGTACTATATCTATATAGAGAGCTATTATTATCTTGTAAATTCTACCTATAGAAACGTATTTTACTTGTCATTTTTAGGTGCAGAAACTTTTTTTTTTTTTTTACTTTGTAGAAACGATTTCTATTGAATTGTGTCATCAACACGCCCCAACTCTCTCCCGTTCACGTTCTGTATCGGGGAAGGTCAAGCAACATGAGGTCGTACATTGCCATGTTGAAAGATAGTGTGACGATAGGAGATATTCTAAGATAGGATATGACACTTCAGAAATGTATTGACAGCTGTACAGCTCGTTGAAGAGCCTTCCTTACTGTACAGGAAGGCCAACACCCCTATAGTTAGTATCACAACAGATCAAATTCCCAACAGGAACGAAATTATAGAGTAGTGATGAAAAGTAAAAAAAAAAACAAAAGTCAAAATAATTTTGAGGTGAGAAACTATAGACATTTATGAACAGTTTAAATAAATATATTTAAAGTGAAAAAAGGAATATTTAACAAATCAGAAAATAAAATTGCAAACAACATAACTATATTGCAGATAAGACAACATATAATGGAATGAATTCATTTAAAGGACCTCATTAAAAACTACATTTATATATATGTGGGTTGAACTTTACATGTATGCTATCTAAAGTTTGCACACTTCAAAAAGCCACATAAAGTTGTCCATGCGTAAACACAGCCTCTTGTAGCAAAGGTTTGGCCTTGATTTATAGTCCTAGCAAAAGCCAACCTTAGTGAAAACTAACGCCTCTTTAGAATGAAGCGAAGGTTGGTATCCGAGGGGGCCAAAGATATTTTAGACATTATACAGTGTGTTCAACTTTGGGCACTGTCAGTATATGTGCTTCAAGGACATGAGGGCACATGCGCTGGATCACCATACGTGTTCCATTGCAAAGATCCTACTTAGGATTTAAATTTCTCAGAAGCATAACAATGGAACAAACCTTAAGGTTCAACCAGATTCGAGGCATTCCTCTGGGAGTAAGGTTATTGAGAAATTCAGTAGGTAGTTATTTTGCTCCTCCATATTCTCACACTCCACGCTGTCAACATTGAGAAAACACTGACTCCTGTTTAGTAAGCAATTTCAGGCACTATAGGCATTGGTGAAAAGTTTAAATAAATATATTTAAAGTAAAAAAAATTAAATCATAAAATAAAATTGCAAACAGCACATCTATATTGCAGATAAGATGACATATAACAGGAATAAATTCATTTAGAGGACATTAAAAACTACATATCTAGTTTTATATATAAAATAATACCTCATTAATTAAACACCCGATAATTCGACCCTGTTTTAATGTCCCGGCATTTTGGTGTCCTTTACAGGGAGGTTCTACTGTGAATATTTTAATTTTGTATCACTCTCTCCCTCTATATTGAAATATATTTTTTTAAATATGATTAACATTGAATTACAGTAGAACCTCCCTTTAGCGGACACCTCTCCCTAAAGGACAGTTTGGCTCTGTAATTAGGTGTCCTTTACAGGGAGGTTCTGCTGTATATATTTTATTTTTTATCACTCTCTCCCTCTCTATATTGAAATATATTTTTTAAAATATGATAAACATTGAATACAGTAGAACCTCACTTTAGTGGACACCTCTCCCTAAAGGACAGTTTGGCTCTGCAATTAGGTGTCCTTTACAGGGAAGTTATATTGTACAAGGTATGATCAAAAAGTTCGGAGAATTAGTAAAAAAAAATCTGAAAGAATTTTGAAAAATAAAAATTATCATCATAATCACGAGACCTCGTTCTACTAGAATATATTTATATCTTTTCGATATCTCAAATAATAAGAATTTTATAAGCATTTTTTTAAGAAAAGAAACAAAGGCCCGGCGTTTTTTTTTTTTTTTTTTACAATGGATCTCAAAAGTGAACAGAGGGTATACATAGAGTTTTGTCAAAAATTAGGAAGAACGGCGTCAGAAAAGTTTCAAATGTTGAAATTGGCATTCGGAGAGGCAGCCTTATCACAATCATAAACGTTTAAGTGGTTTTCCCGTTTCAAATCTGGTATAGAGTCAAGCCAAGATTACGCACGCCAGGGAAGACCTCCTTTGGAAAATCATGAAGAACCGACCCAAAATATTGGTGCTTTAATAAGGTAAAACACTAAGACAACGATCAGAGAACTAGTAGAAGAAACAGGGGTTTCATATGGAACGTGTCAAAAAATATTGACCGAGGATCTTGGACTTGAAAGAAAGTTTTTGAAATTTTTTCTAAAGATTCTGTCTGGGACCCAAAAGTAGGAAAGGGTTAATGCCTGCGAAGATTGGCTACTGAACATCCATGAAGATCCAAACTTCCTCACAAAGGTGATTACCAGTGACGAAACATGGGTCTATGGGTACGACAATCAAGCCAGTGGCTCTCGAAAAATGCCTCCAAACCAAAAAAAAAGAGCAAGAATGTCCAAGTCAAAAACAAAGGTTCTCTTGGTGACTTTTTTCGATCATCAAGGCATTGTGCATTATGAATTCCTCCAACAAGAGGGCAAACAATTAATCAACATGTATATCTAGCGATTTTACGTCGTTTACGAGAATCAATACGGAAGAAACGACAGGAAAAGTAGATCTCAGGCGAATGGATGCCTCATCACGATAACGCCCCAGCACACAGAGCTCTTTCCGTGGGTGCTTTTTTGACTAAAAATAGAATTTTGACAATGCCTCATCCCCCGTACTCGCTTGATTTAGCACCAAATGACCTCTTTCTCTTTCCTAGAATGAAGTCAGTTCTAAAAGGACATAGATTTGATACCGTTAATGCCATAAAGTAAAAATCGCTGAGCGTTTTGAGGGGCATTACTTCTGACGATTTTTCTGTGTGCTTCCGAAACTGGAAAAAAATAATTAAGCGCTACATAGATTCCCTCGGACAGTATTTCGAGGAATATTAACCTTTTTTTTCAATATATTAATCTAATAAATCTTTTATGACCCAATTCCCCATATTTTATGATCAAACCTTGTATATATTTTAATTTTTTTAATCACTCTCTCTATATATTTAAATATACAAGGTATGTCCCATAAGTTCCCGGACTGGGTCCATAAAAAAAAAAGGTAAGATTTTTTTTCAATTTTTTTATTAAAACTTTTCAAAGTAATCCCCCCTTGCTTCAACGCACCAGCGCCATCGTTTCTCCCAATTGTCGAAACAGTTTTTATAGGCCTCTTTTGGAATGCTCTTCAATGCCAGCAGCGATTTTTCTATTATGTCTTCCCTGGTGTCAAAATGTCTTCCTTTTAGAACTGCTTTGAGTTTGGGGAACAGGAAAAAGTCATTTGGTGCGATGTCTGGGGAATAGGGTGGTTGAGGTAGGATTTCTGTCCCGTTTTTCGCCAAAAAACTCGTCACCAAGTGCGCTGTGTGAGGGCGGGCATTGTCATGGTGTAGGATCCAGTCACCATTAGTCCATTTTTCTGGCCTTTTTTTTTCGAATCGCTTCCCTTAGACGGCGAAGAATGCTCAAATACATTTCCTTAATAACTTTTTGGCCTGCAGGAAGATACTCGTGATGAACAATGCCCTTGTTATCCAAAAAAGCGACCAGCACCACCTTGTTTCTGGATTTCAATATCCTGGATTTTTTGGGTCTAGGCTCACCCTGACCTCTCCACTCGGCAGATTGACGCTTGGTTTCAGGGTCATAGCCATAGACCCATGTCTCGTCGCCTGTGATTATCTTGTCTTTCCATTCCGGATCCGTTCTTGTCATTTCCAGCATGTCCTCACAGGTTGCAAGCCGACACAGTTTTTGCTCATTAGTGAGGAATCTTGGGATGAATTTTGCAGGAGTCTTTTTGAGCCTCAAATCTTCGGTTACGATCCTTCCAATCGTTGTTTTAGAGATGCCTGTGTCTTGCTCTAGCTCCAGCAAAGTGGTTCGAGGATTTTCTTTTATCAAATCGGTGATTTTTTGCACATTTTCATCAGTCCTTTGAAATGTTGGGCGTCCGTGACGAGGATCATCTTCAATGGAAATTCTGCCAGCTTTAAATCTAGAATGCCATTCAAAAACAGTTGTTCTCTTTGGGGCGTTATTGGGGAATGCTTTATTAAGCATTTCAAAAGTGTCGGTTGCTGATATTTGAAGTTTCACACAAAATTCTATGCAAATCCTCTGCTTCAATTTTTGTTCCATCGTAAAATCGCCGCAGCGCAAGGTGTAACCTTTAAATAAATTAGAATAACTTTGGCGCGCGCGCACGTACCGCCTCGATATTGGTACCACCGTGTTGCCAGATATTTTTTCTATAATAAACTGTCAAATTTATTTACATTTTTCATTTATTTATTTTTTTTATGGACCCAGTCCGGGAACTTATGGGACATACCTTGTATTTTTTTTAATATGATAAACATTGAATACAGTAGAACCTCCCTTTAGCGGACACCTCTCCCTAAAGGACAGTTTGGCTCTGCAATTAGGTGTTGTCCTTTACAGAGAGGTTCTACTGTATTTAACATTTTAATGCATGCGTGTTTTTTTTTTTTTTTTTTTAAGATTTAGTCCAAGCGATTTATATATATTTTTAAACATAATGACACATCTCAGCCAGAAATATTTATTCAGTTTCTGGTATTTAAAAAATAATCAATATTTTATAGTATATACTAGGGGGGATCAATAAATAAGGTGAATTATCTTATTTCTTAAAAATTAAAAAAGCAAAAATAATTTAAACCACAGAATATTAAAATATAACATCGAGAGACTATTTAAGGTGTTCTGTTCTTTTTTTCCCACGCGCGGCGCGAGACTTATAAATAAACTAAAATGGAAGCTCCCTTGAAGGATTGCACCACGCTTGAACAACGTGCAGTTATTCGTTTCTTGAATGCAGAAGGTATTCAAACATCTCAAATATGCCAAAGAATGAAAAATATCTATGGTGAGTCTTGTTTGTCTCAAAATACATTTATAAATGGGTTAACGAGTTCAAAAATGGACGAATTACATGTTCCAATATTGAGCGACCTGGACGACCAAGTGTTACAGCGACGCCAAGCACGATAAATGCGGTTGAAAACTTAATTTTGGAGGATAGAAAAATATCATGGCAACGTATGAACAGCAACCTTTATTGTGACATTCTTGTAAATAAGCTAAAGCCCGGTATAAGAAACAAAAGAAGAGGGAAGCTTAGTAAAGGTGTTCTCTTCCTTCATGATAATGCAAGGCCGCATACATCATGTAAAACTGTATCTACAATCAATAAATTAGGTTTTGAAGTTTTAGAATATCCTGCATATAGTCCAGACCTAGCCCCCTCTGACTATTTCCTTTTTGGACTACTAAAGAAAAAGTTAAAGGGAAAGAGATTTGACTGGGATGAAGATGTCCAGAAATGGTGAAATATTTTTTTCACACGCCTCCTAAGAGTGCCTATAAAGAGAGTATTTACAAATTGCCAGAACGATGGAGACGATGTATAGAAAGCCAAGGTGATTATTTTGAATAAATCAAGTCCTAATTTTTAATATCGTTCTTTTTTTTTATAAATTATAATTCACCTTATTTATTGATCCCACCTTGTAAATAAATATATAGAGACAAATTAAGTCGTATAACCATTGTTGATATTAAGCGAATAAAAATAGTTTATTGATAAAAATATATATTGATATATGAACATGAACGCGACCTCTGTTATTGGGAATATAAACTATAGTGCATAGGTTTCTTTCAAATTAAAACAATTTATAAACTATTCTTACTGCAATAATAAACATAATTGACTTCTGTATTTTTATCATGGCTGGAAGTGGACAGCATATATTATTCTATTTTAAAAGTAGAATACGCACGGGCGCTATATGTTGTTTATATTTCCAATATTGAGAGTATTAATAAAATTCAAAGCCTACGTTGTACTCGCAAGCTTTTGCAAGTTTCTCTTTGAGCTTAGCTTTGGTGGAGTATTCTGGCAGTACGAGGGTTTTGGAGCAAGTGAAAGCGAAAGGCAGTTGATCTGAATCAGGGCCTTTCCTCTGGATGGTCAAGGGTGTCCCCCACAGGGGCATGCACTCGTTGCCTGTGCAATACATCAAGAAAGCCTGCATGAAGACTTGATTCTCTTCTCTAAAAATTTGCCACAGGTTCTGGATTACCTTAGACAGTCTTGTATAATCACCTTCATATTGGGTTACAGATTCCAAAATTTCCCATTCCAAACTTCATTAAATCAACATCCATCATTGCTTAACATATTGTAAATAACTACCTTGAGATTTCTTCCATCTGCTTATGTTGTTGCTTATTTTTTTAGTGTATATGTTTATTCAATGCTCTTTTTCTTAATTGTTTATTTTATTTTTGACAATTCTGTTACCTACTCTACTACAATATGAATTATTGTAAATAGTTTCATGCGCAATTACCCAGATCGGATATGGCGTGTCTTTTTTGCAACTGGGAATAAATAAATTATATTTCTATTATATATACATCAATGCATTATTAATATATATATATATATTATTTTGGATAAAAGGTATCTCCTGAAAAAATAAACTTTTATCCGGCAGAGTTTCCTCACCACTCTGGAAGTACCTGCCTCGGCGCGTTACCCTTTTTGGCGGTTCACCCCCCAGGAGCCCTAAATGGTCCTGAGAAGTCCTATTCCACTTCTAGCTTTTACTAACCCCACCATCGGATCTGACCTGATGGCGCCAGCAAAGCTAGGGCCCTAGAACTGACCGATTGTTGAAGACTCGTGTCCCAGGAAACTGAATAATTTTACAAACTAAAATAAATTTGATATAAATTTTAAATATGTTATAAGCTATGAAAATAAGAAAATCATGTTCACAATTTCATATGATGTTGGGATATGATTGATTTATAATTCCAGAAAATGAAACATTTTTTTACAAAGTTAATTTAATGGTTCATCTATGATAGAGATGATATCTGACAAGATTCTCAAGGAAAATTATTAAGATTATAAGATTGATTGTATTTGATGACCGTGTGGTGATATTCCTACATGCAGTTCTTGCAATTCTGGTAGCTGGATAGCATCTAGCAATTGTTTCTTAAAATTATTTTCTATACGGCGACTTGATAATATCAGTGTAATATTAATAACACATTCAAAGTGATTGTCGTAAAGATAGAGGCTGCCTGGCCGGCATTCATTGTTCTTCAAATATAAGACACTTCGACCAGTAAATCTTTTTATTGTCTGGCCGAAGTGTCTTTTATTTGATGAACAAAGTGATTGTGTATGTGTAAAAGGTATATTTTGTTTTTACTTCTTGTACATACAGTACTGGTCATGAAAATCACGGTGGTAAGAGGTTTGTGACTACTCATACTTTAGGTACACCAAATGTCTTTACTAGTAATATCAGGCAATGGACCCATGGGGTCAATGTCTGGATATATATTAAGAAAATGTTAGAAAGCAATAAATAACGAAATTAATTTTTTAAATGTCAAAGGGACTAAATAATTAATAAAAGCCTAATTTATTGTCAAAAAAATTGCTGTCTCTAACAGAATTCAAATGTTAGAAATTATTTTATTAATATGTCATAAGTACTATATATGAAATCCGATTTATAGGTGAAAAGTGTGGTTTCAAAAAGGAGGATATTCACATGTAGCCTAAGTAATCATGGCGTGAGGGGAGACTGTTTTATCTAATATAATCTATACATGTAAAACCTTATTATGAATATTGTTTAATGAATATATACAATTCTTATAGCGATGGTTTGGATATCATATTCTTATAGATAGATAATTCAGGTGGTATGATTCTTGAGAGTGTTATATATTTTCGTAATGTTGTAAAATGGAAGACAAACTATCTGAGAAGCCAATATTACAAAGTTGGGGGAAGATGGTGCACTCCAGCTGCGGGGGATGGCCATGTGTCAAGGGAACAGGTGCCAAAAAAAATGGCATTCGTGTGGGGGGGGGAGGTCAGAGTCTGGTCACATCTGCGGAGAGTGGAAAACGCGGAGAGTTGCCTCCAGGAGTGTGGATGATCCTGCAAGACGGTACCAGGACCACGGCATCGGAGCTGCCTACAAGGTGGTGTAGCATAGGCTGGACGTGGACAGCATGGAGCGGAACGTTGACAAGGAAGATCCTTCTGATAGCGGACATTTGAAACAAGTCCATCTAAATGTACCTAGTTCTCAATCCCATTAGCAGCTCCTGCCAATAAAGTATAACGAACTAATCTGCATCCACAATGAACCTACATTAAACCTTGTACGCAAACAACGACCGCTGAAAAGCGTCATAACAATATTGAAGACAAAGCTATGGAACGGTTTATAATAATTATATACGCATTTATATAGTTTGCTAATAGTGAATTTCATATAGGTGAAATATGTCCGAAATTATTTATGATTATATAACTTCGATATTTGTAGCTGTTTTAAAAGTTGCTAACCAAATACAAAAAATATATATATAGGCTTAAAAGGTAGAATTGACCACTTTTCGGTGTCAATGGTCTCCGAGATTTCAGTATATCCATGCAAATAGAGAGGGCTTTGATAACATTTAACTAGAAATTTTCAAACAGCATATTTCACTTGTGCACAAGTTGCGCAACTTCTGTTGATAATGCTATGTACCACGTGTATTCGGGGAAAAAGGCACAATAGAATGTCTCAGAAGTGGGCATTTTTGGTATATTTACGAGATAAAAATGAACCACAATCAAATAATTATGGGTTTAAACAGCCCTTTTATATAATTTTAAGTATAAAGTCTTGCTATGCGAAGCATATATAGAGAAAAGATAATTATATGCTATCTTGACTAATCCCATGCGTACTTGGGATAATTGAGAAAAACATTAACAGCAAACCCATCTAAGAAAGCGGCAATTTTGGATTTAAAAGAGTTATATATAATGTACTGTGGATTTTAGGTGGTCAAATTGGAATAAATTGCTGTCGCAGCAATCAACCTCTTTTGAACAATGGCGCCTCAGTCAGGTATGCGTCCACTGAGATTCAACAGATAATTATTTATATGAAGCAATAAGGCCACATCTATATATAGGAAATGAAAGTATTTAAATGTTTATTTTATACACAAAACAAACTTCTACTGTCCTTACTGCAATGACAAAATATTGGGAGGGCTTGGCTCATCAGTGGTGGATCTCTTCCAGCAGTTTCGCCAATTTAATCTACCAGACCGTTTCTTAGAGCTCTAATACTGTTTTGGACTATTCTGATTTTATACGCTGCACTGAAGGCTGGAATCTTAGAAATGGTATTTAAGTAAACTTAATTGAACAAAATCAGCAAGCAGCCCCCCCAGGCAGGAATGAATATGTATTATATTGGTAAACTATGGACATAAGATTTTAGGAGAGTAGAATTGCATTTAAATATTTGCATCGAGCGAGGCTTTCCTCAAACTATAAGGACAAGTTAGGCATAAATTAATATAAAGCAATAACGCACCTGTTTGCGGAAGCGCATTGTTCGATGCAAATATTTATAGGTAATTCTACTGTCCTAAAAGCTTATGTCCATGGTTTACCCGAATACCATTTCTGAGATTTCACCATTCAGTGTAGAATATATAAGCAGAATAGTCCAATACAGTATTAGAGCTCTAAGAAGTGGTCTGGTAGGGTTTCACCATTGAGGAGCCAAGCCCTCTCAATATTTTTCATCGCAGTAAGGACAGTAGAGAGGTTTGATTTATGCGAAAAAGAAACATTAGTGCTTTTAAATACTTTTATTTCTTAGATACATATTTAGTTAAAAGACATAAAAGGGGCATCTATACATGAGATATAAAACCATTAAGCATTTCTCTCACAAATAATTCAAACATCTCTACTGTCCTTACTGCGATAAAAAATAATGAGAGGGCTTGGTTCATCAGTGGTGAATTGTTTTCTGAAGAGCAGTGCTCGATGCAAATATATATGTGATATTCTACTGCCCTAAAAACCCATGTCCATAGTGTGCTAAAATAACATACCTAAGATTCCGTCTTACTGCCTCATATATGGGCAGAATTGAACAATACATTCTAGAAGCAGATGGCCTCCCAAATCTTTAGGTCCATAAGCTGGCATGCTAAGCATTCCCTTAGCTGCTATCCTGCTCAATAGCCAAGCAACGGGATTCCAAACTGGGATTCGGATTTGGTACTGGAAAAACCAACTCCCAGATTAAATCACCTAGAAGGATTTATATACCGGTGGCCTTCAGTCACAGCACAATAGATAAACTATCTACTGTGTCCAGCAGGGACCGCGGCCACCGGTCGACCCTGTTCACCCACAGCTGAGATAAAGTTCAGCTGCCACGTCGTGGGCTTTCTCAAGAAGCTTGCTGTGAAATCTCAGCAGCTCAGTTTCGATAGCGTTCCCCGCTCTTATTCTCTCCTCTTTCACACCCACCACTCTTGGACAATCCAAGCCGTGCTTGGACAATGGCGTGCTCCCAGATCCCTTTCTCCACAGATGCAATCAGGATTGCTTCTAATTTTTAAATCTGTGGAGACTCCTGGGGAAGAATCCATGTCCCGATACCACTAAGTTTGAGGGACATAGCCTTTACATAGTACTTGGGCGTGTTCAAACAATGTGTACCTCCCTCTTTTTCCGCTGTTCCTAAATCTGTCTAACCACGGGTCCTGGACGTGCCCCCTGACTCTCCTATACACCTCTTTCTTGGTTATTGGGAAATCCACTGATATTCCTTTCTGGCATCCATCCTTCGCGAGCCTATCTGCCAACTAATTTCCTTCAATAATGCTAGTTTATTCGGGGCCCTATTTCATTCCATGGCACTTCTATCACCACAAGGATGTCTTTCCTATCTATCCAAATGTTTTTCCTGATGGCCTCCTCCTCTAGGTTCAACCCCAGGGGGACTAACCCAGCGAGGACCAACAGTGCCTCTGTGCTGGTAGTATGGTATCTCCCTGTGATCCCAACGACCGCCGTCCTTTGCACCCTTTCCGATGCCACCTTGTGGTCCCTATTTCGCTGCCACCAGGCCCTGGAAGCGTAGTATAGTAGTATTGGCTCGACGCAGGAAAGGTAGAGGTTCTTAAAATGGTACACTCCTTTCCCCTTCTGTTCAGAGACAATCTAGACAGCCTGCATAGCGCCTCCCTACCTTTCGCCACCATCCCATCAGGTGTACCTGTGATGCCTTTGCAGTACTTGAAGGCTGATAGGAGCATCGGGGGTAGCTGGGCGTCACTGGAGCACTGGAGGTGGTCTTAGAGTGCTGAGGTAGAGGTTCAAAAATTTGGAATTCTTGTAATGCGTACCACGTAGTGATGAAGAATAGGTGCCTCGAAATTAGGGGTCGAGTTCTTCTACTCGGAGAGCGTTGTCGGGTGCACTATTCTGACTAAAAGTTGGTTTTGTGTGTACAATCCTTCAGTCTCGGTGTTCATAATAATTACCTCTTAACGTATATGTAGTTGAGGTACAAGGGTTGATTGGTCTTGGAGTAATTTTCAAAGTATTTTAGTTGCGACAAACTTTGCGTAGATGACATCGGTTTTTCCTGGAATAAGTCTACGAGGGTCTCTCACACTTCGGTGTTTAATTTTGTATTAACTCGGCCTGAAAAGGTCTAGCAGATAATGGATAAAATATTAGAGAAGATTTTTTTCTATTCTATGCTGTTGAATAGAGTAAAACTCGGATCTCCAGTGCCTGGGGATGTTAAATGTCAGCCAAGTCTGTCTTCTTTACCTTATAGACTAGAACTGAGTCGTGTTAAAATAAAAACTTCCTTTCTGGGGCCACCATGTGCATTCAAGGCTTTAAAACGGCCTCCAGGATATTGATGTAGGTGTCAGCGTTCACCCTGAAGCCCTGTTCAAAGAAGTGGGGAGACATGACATCCCCTTCAGTGCTGATGACGCCAAAGAAGATCACGGGAGCAGGGAATCTCGTGTGCATCACGAAAGGTGCCTTTGAGGGGTCTTTACAAATCCAACGATCATCCCTGGCATTTAAATTTGGTCCTATTCAACGTTCTTTTCATCAGAGAGGAACCTCAGAACGCCACAAGAGTCATGTGTCAGGTTTCTGAGGAAAGCAGTAGCCTTTCCTTTTCTGCTTTCCTTCATTGCCTCAGTCATCAATTGGTATTTCTAAAGGGCATAGGCTTGAGACCATAGTTGCTCTAATGGAATGTTCTAATTGTAATAGGTCAATACCCAACTTCTTTTCTATGGCTCTCATGATCTTTTTTCCAGGGTCTCCATCAATCTTGACATTTGACAAATTCTTCGTCACTTACCCTTCCGATCGACGCGAGTGCTTTTTCTTGCAGACGTTCCTTCTTCGTCACTGTCGACCTCATCAGACTGCTTCTGTGCACATGTTAAACAGTGTGTTCTGGTAGATTAAGAAAATCCAATGTCTCTTTTAGTCTCCTCTCGGCACGCCGAGAAACGATTATGGCGCCTTCTCGATTATCATATTGTTATATGTTGGGATGTAGATGGCTTTTGTTCACTAGTGATGCCGTAGAAGAATCAGAAACGAGTTCACATTAAAAGGAGGAGATTTTTATTATTACAGTAACAAGGAAGATGATTGTATAGCGAAATACACGGTAGAATCAAAAAGTTCCCGAACTTTTAAAAAATAAAATATAAACAACTTTTTAAAAATGTAAAATCAATTTTACTGTGTAAATATAATGTCTGAACTATAATTTAATTTAGCAACGCCAGTAAATTCTCATGCGTAGTTTTCATTTTAGGCATATTTTTGTTGTAAGTATTTAGCTCGCGTCGGTTTCTGCAATTTCATCATTTGAGCAAAGTGCAAATATTAAATTTTGTGTAAATTAAAAAAGGTCTTTCACATAGACATTAGCATTAATGAATGAGGCTTATGAAGACGAAAAATTGTCACGAACGCAGGTTTATTTCTGGTATAAACGTTTTAAAGATGGCCGCAAGAGCATCGCAGATGATTCAAGGTCAGGTCGGCCATTGACATCAACAACGGATCGCAATATTGGACAGGTAAGGGATTTAATTGTTGCTGATAGAAAAATTACTATTGATAATATATCAGAAATACTTGGAATTTCGTGTGGTAGTTGCCAAAAAATTATTGGTGATAATTTAAACATGATAAAACTTTGTGGTTATTTTCTCACGAAATTTAACAGATCAACAAAGAGAAACCAGATTATCAATTTAAAAAGATTTAATTAAACTGCAAATAATGATTCTGATTTTTCAAAAAGAATAATAACTGGTGATGAAACATGGTGCTTTCTTTTTGATCCACAAACCAAAAAACAATCACTCGAATGGCACACACCAAGTTCTCCAAGGAGGAAGAAAGTTTGTCTTGACAAGTCCAAAGGAAAAGTAATGCTTGTAGTGTTTTTCGATTATCAAGGACTTGTCTATTATGAATTAATTAAAGAGGGGAATACTATTAATAAACAGGTATACAAAGAAATACTTGTGCGCCTTCGTGATGCGATAAGAAGAAAAAGAAACAAATTTTTTCAATCAAAACGTGGAAATTGCTACAAGATAATGCCCCTGCTCATAGAGCCATTATTGTTCAAGACTATTTAGCCAAACACTCTGTATCTGTCTTGCCGCATCCTCCTTACTCTTCTGATATCGCCCCATGCGATTTCTTCTCCTTTTCAAAACTTAAAATGACGTTAAAAGGGAGGCGCTTTTCATTGTCATCAGAAGTAATTGAAAATGCGACAGGTGGAGCTAAACAAGCTTAGAAAAATTGCTTTGAACTAGCATTTCAACAGCTTTTTTCACGCAAGAAAATATGTGTAGATAAACAAGGCTCCTATTTTGAAAATTTTCATGTTTAAATTACTATACTATGAATAAATAATTAATTTTTAAAAAGTTCGGGAATGTTTTGATCCTACCTTGGATAAAAGTTTGACATTTTTTTCTCAAGGTGTGTGCATTTTATCACTTTAAATTATATTTCTATTATATATATATCAATGCATTATTAATATATATATTATTTTGGATAAAAGGTATCTCCTGAAAAAATAAACTTTTATCCGGCAGAGTTTCCTCACCACTCTGGAAGTACCTGCCTCGGCGCGTTACCCTTTTTGGCGGTTCACCCCCCAGGAGCCCTAAATGGTCCTGAGAAGTCCTATTCCACTTCTAGCTTTTACTAACCCCACCATCGGATCTGACCTGATGGCGCCAGCAAAGCTAGGGCCCTAGAACTGACCAATTGTTGAAGACTCGTGTCCCAGGAAACTGAATAATTTTACGAACTAAAATAAATTTGATATATATTTTAAATATGTTATAAGCTATGAAAATAATAAAATCATGTTCACAATTTCATATGATGTTGGGATATGATTGATTTATAATTCCAGAAAATGAAACATAAGATTGATTGTATTTGATGACTGTGTGGTGATATTCCTACATGTAGTTCTTGAAATTCTGATAGCTGGATAGCATCTAGCAATTGGACTCTGTTTCTTAAAATTATTTTCTATACGGCGACTTGATAATATCAGTGTAATATTAATAACACATTCAAAGTGATTGTCGTAAAGATAGAGGCTGCCTGGCCGGCATTCATTGTTCTTCAAATATAAGACACTTCGACCAGTAAATATTTTTATTGTCTGGCCGAAGTGTCTTTTATTTGAAGAACAAAGTGATTGTGTATGTGTAAAAGGTATATTTTGTTTTTACTTCTTGTACATACAGTACTGGTCATGAAAATCACGGTGGTAAGAGGTTTGTGACTACTCATACTTTAGGTACACCAAATGTCTTTACTATTAATATCAGGCAATGGAACCATGGGGTTAATGTCTGGATATACGTACATAACGGCGAATAATATTGATATTTCAATATTTTTGCAAGTGTTTACGATCTTTTGGGACAACCTTGTAACATATTGCAAACGGTATTTTGTCATCTTAATAATACAAGGTATGTCCCATAAGTTCCCGGACTGGGTCCATAAAAAAATAAATAAATGAAAAATGTAAATAAATTTGACAGTTTATTATAGAAAAAATATCAGGCAACACGGTGGTACCAATATCGAGGCGGTACATTAGCGCGCGCCCAAGGTCATTCTAATTTATTTAAAGGTCACACCTAGCGCTGCGGCGATTTTACGATGGAACAAAAATTGAAGCAGAGGATTTGCATAGAATTTTGTGTGAAACTTCAAATATCTGCAACCGAAACTTTTGAAATGCTTAATAAAGTATTCCCCAATGACTCTCCAAAGAGAACAACTGTTTTTGAATGGCATTCTAGATTTAAAGCTGGCAGAATTTCCATTGAAGATGAACCTCGGCAAGGACGCCCAAAATTTCAAAGAACTGATGAAAATGTGCAAAAAAATCACCGATTTGATAAAGAAAATCCTCTAACCACTTTGCTGGATCTAGAGCAAGACACAGGCATCTCTAAAACAACGATTGGAAGCTAAAAAAAAACTCCTGCAAAATTCATCCCAAGATTCCTCACTAATGAGCAAAAACTGTGTCGGCTTGCAACCTGTGAGGACATGCTGGAAATGACAAGAACGGATCCGGAATGGAAAGACAAGATAATCACAGGCGACGAGACATGGGTCTATGGCTATGACCCTGAAACCAAGCGTCAATCTGCCGAGTGGAGAGGTCAGGGTGAGCCTAGACCCAAAAAATCCAGGATATTGAAATCCAGAAACAAGGTGTTGCTGGTCGCTTTTTTGGATAACAAGGGCATTGTTCATCACGAGTATCTTCCTGCAGGCCAAACAGTTATTAAGGAAATGTATTTGAGCATTCTTCGCCGTCTAAGGGAAGCGATTCGAAAAAAAAAGGCCAGAAAAATGGACTAATGGTGACTGGATCCTACACCATGACAATGCCCGCCCTCACACAGCGCACTTGGTGACGAGTTTTTTGGCGAAAAACGGGACAGAAATCCTACCTCAACCACCCTATTCCCCAGACATCGCACCAAATGACTTGTTCCTGTTCCCCAAACTCAAAGCAGTTCTAAAAGGAAGACATTTTGACACCAGGGAAGACATAATAGAAAAATCGCTGCTGGCATTGAAGAGCATTCCAAAAGAGGCCTATAAAAACTGTTTCGACAATTGGGAGAAGAACGATGGCGCTGGTGCGTTGAAGCAAGGGGGGATTACTTTGAAAAGTTTTAATAAAATTTTTTTTTTTAAATCTTACCTTTTTTTTTTATGGACCCAGTCCGGGAACTTATGGGACATACCTTGTATATCGCAATTTTCTTGTATTCAATAACAGTCCAAGGGTATGTTGTCTTATTTTAAAACGACGAATAATTTTCTCAATATGATTTCTTTTTTTTTTATTAGATACATAAGCAATAAGCAACAAAGTATTTTTTTATAAAATGCCCGTATATAAATTACAAATATACAAGGAGAAACCCCCTACGAAAAGTAGAGTCAATCCTCAGTTGCTGGCTACACATCAGAGGGCCATAAATTCTAGATCTTAAATATGCTATGGTCTTATAAACAGTGCACTAAAATATTAGAATTGATAAACTTATAAGTTCATAAGTTATTGGTGAATCAAATTTCAATACAAATTAATCAATATACGCTAATATATTAATACAAAGCAATAACGCGCCATCTATATAAAACAAATGAAAACATTAAGACGTGAATATTTCTTTTCACAAATAAATATGGATAGTAGAAGTTCGATTTATTTTTGAAAAGAAATATTCGCGTCTTAATGTTTTCATTTGTTAATATAATATACAACATTAAGTACTAAAATTACTATTATTTAGATATTTAGTTCCTGAATACGATCAATTTGTCACCTTCGGGGTAGGCGGTACTCTATCATAGCAGTTGTGAAGAAATGTCTGGTAATCGTTTCACAAAACACTGATGCGAAATTTGGTATAAGAATTCGCAGTGATGATTCTTTTGTGGGCTGTTGCAAGGATTTAAATCAGATCACTAAATAGCAGAAAGGAGAGGTTAAAAGTCTCCTTCAAACTAACTTTATTTAAGACATGTTAAGAGGACAGAGGAAAACACCCGACTATGCTAGCGTCAGGCCAGGCTGGATGCTCCCCTCCCTCTTTTTATTGCCGGCGGGCGCAGCTGGGGCTTGTTTGTTGATAGTCACCCGAGCCGTCGCTGTCCGACGTCCTGAAGTGGACTCCATTATTCCACAGCAGTATTGCACATAATCTTGACAAACAATAAATAGGAAAATAAATTTAAACTTCCCGAGAAAGATGACAATACGTCATGAATCGATTCACCAGAAATGGGACAACCAAAAACTGGGTTATTCATTCTGACAATGCTTGACCACACATCGTAACATCTGTGCTGATTTATTTAGCCACAAACCCAATATCTCAGCAGCCGTCTTAGTCTCCAGACTTTGTGCCAAATGGTTTTTTTCTCTTCCAAAATCTCAAAATGGATTTAAAAGGAAGGAGACACTAGAGTGGAATAGAAAAAGGTAAGGAAGAGCGTTCTCAAAAATGACACTTCAAAAGTTCCGAATCATTGCATAAATAATGGGAGTTATGTATAGATATGAGGAAAAATTCGGGAATAATGATAAATTATTTTATTGGTTTAACTTTCCATTTAATATTTCGCATATTGGATATACTTTTATACTCGGCTCTTTAGAATAATGTATTTATGTATATGCGCGTTTGAGTATACCTTGCGTAATTAGGTTTGTGCATGTATATGAATGTGTACATTATGCATGTTAGTCAACTTATGTCTATGTATGAGTGCATGTGCGTATAGGTCTCCATGGGTTTTTGCATGCGTATATGTGCATGTTTCTTAAAATTAAATATACAGGGTGATCCAAAAGTCTTGCACAACTATAAAAATTAATAACTCCGCAAATATTTGCGCTAGAGCAATGCGGTAAACACCATTGTGTTCAGGATGCAATGAGATTTTTATAGCAAATAATAAAAATTCGAAATTGATTTTAGTTACAATTTTATTCTCTAGATGGCGCTCTACCAGAATCAGAGATTCAGCGGCCAAATTGTTTGATAAATTGAAAAAATATAACTGATCGACTCGTATTTTCCTTTTTGAATACCAGGAAAGAACCCTAATAATATCAAAGGATAAATTAATAAAACACCATTTCGCCAAAAGTAGAAGAATTGGTTGACATTTTTAAATACAATCTGAGATATGTAAAATAGGTAAATGCAAATTAAAACATGTAGCAAAAAAAAAAAGATATTTTAGATGCGGTTTGCTAGAATCCTCTCAGCGATTTAAATTTCGAAAATAATAAATTTCTATTTTTTTTTAATTCAACTCTCTCAGTATCGATTATATTTATTTTAATTCATTTGAAAAATATTTATCTATCTCTGATAATTTTATTTTACTCTGGAATGCCGTCACTACAGGATAAAGCACTCTTGGTGAAATTTTTTTTATTGCAATTTTCAGAATCTGCCACTGAAGCTTTTCGAGCGTTTCGTACCTTTAAAGGCATTCGAAGCGGTAAAGGACCCATGAGTTGCTACTCTCTAAGGCGAATGATAAAAAATTTTGAGAAGACTGGATCTCTCTAGAAGCAAAACCTCGGAATTGAAGACCATCGACATGCAAGTCAGTGGCTGCTACGGTTTCGCAGAATGCTGAAGCTATTGAAACATTATCCACGTATGGAGAAGTAAGTGCTCGACAAACGGGGATTTCGTATGGAACAGTTTGGAGAGAACACACATTAAGAATTTTTCTTTAAAAATACCCATACAAAATTCAAAGATTTCACGAGCTGAAAGTCGGCTATTTTTAGAAGCGTCAAGAATTCGCTGCATGGGTTTTCCCGCGAATTGATATTGATGAAAACTGGCTGTCGAATGTTCTGTGGACAAATGATGCTCACTTTTCTCTAAACGGAGAATTTAACATTCAAAACAGCCGCATTTGGGCAACAGAAAACCCTAGGATTATTACAGAAATGCCACTTCATCATCCCAGAGTTAGTTTTGTGTGAGTTCACATCTTTTATTATTGGGCCATTTTTCTTTGGAAAAATCAATGGAAGAACTTTTAAAACTGTTTTTGTAACTGGTGAACGTTATGTTCAACTTATGAGAGAAAAGGTTATTCCCATATTGCAGGGCGGAGAAGCACTAAACGAAATAACATTCATGCAAGATGGAGGACCTCCTCATATCTCCCGCGGTGCCAAACAAGGATACGTTCGGTGCAGATCGAGTGATAAGTCGCCACTTTATACACCAGTGGCCTCCAAGATCACCAGACTTGACGCCTTGCGATTTTTGGTTATGGGGGTACATTAAGTCGCGTGTTTATCGATGCCGGCCTACCACATTGGCCATGTTGAAGGCTTCTATCAGATGGCACGTTTTATCAATTTCAACAAATATTTTGTTTAATGCTGTCCATTCTGTCATCTATCGTCTGCAGGCGGTGTTTGAGAATGAAGGGCGCCACATTGAGCAAGGATTGTGACCTAATACAAGAGAGAAGACAAGTTACCTAATGTGTTGTATAAGCTGCCATGTATTATATTATTTACCAATATTTTGCAGCTCTTTGTGTTGGGTTATGGGGATAATAAAAGCTGTCCTCGCATCTTGACTTTTTTTTTGTGAAGGGTAATTTTTTTGTTTGTCATTTGCTCACATCTTATATTATGTCGTGCAGACCAAAGTGTTATAACTTCTCGAATAACACTGGTACACACAATTTTACCCCTTATGTTTAGTTTATCGCTTTTCGCTCGTTAGAAGAAATGGCATAAGGAATATTCTCTGTACACCCCCAAATTTAGAAAAATTTCGCAAAAAAAATAATACAAAATGATTTTACTATTACGTTATTCAACGCAAAAGGTCGATCTAAAAATGATTTTTATTTGAGCGGACACATTTTTAAAATTGTGTACAGTATAATAAGCAATGATAGCATTTTTGGAAGGATATTTGGAATAAAGTGCGACAAATATATTTTGTCACTCCCCTCTATATTTCATTTGTTGGATCATGACAAAGTTCCAGTTAAATAGTCAAGTCTCGCCAATTAGTCAAGAAATTACACATTCCTTATAGCAAAAAATCATATTAGTAGTGCCATCATAATTTTTGGTACTATATTAACATTTTAAAAAATCGTGTATTGATTTCAGAAGTGTTTTTCAAACATTCAATCTATTTCACAAAACCCCATCTAAAATATAAATATTTTTTGCTACATGTTTTAATTTGCATTTACCTATTTTAAATATCTCGGATTGCATTTTAAAATTGTCATCCAATTCTTCTACTGTTAGTTCCGTTCTAGCTCAGTGGTTACACCCAGATTTGTACATGAAGGAAACATATTATACACCAAGAATACACACATGTTTTGTATAATT
>CP092865.1:131399171-131446406 GCA_030710605.1 Cordylochernes scorpioides | reverse complement strand
TACTTTTCCGGTCGTTTCTTCCGTATTGATTCCCGTAAACGACGTTAAATCGCTAGATGCACGTGTTGATTAATTTTTTTGCCCTTGTGGGAGGAATTCATAATGCACAATGCCTTGATGATCGAAAAAAAGTCACCAAGAGAACCTTTGTTTTTGACTTAGACATTCTTGCTCTTTTTTTTTGGTTTGGAGGCATTTTTTCGAGAGCCACTGGCTTGATTGTCGTACCCATAGACCCATGTTTCGTCACTGGTAATCACCTTTGTGAGGAAGTTTGGATCTTCATGGATGATCAGTAGCCAATCTTCGCAGGCATTAACCCTTTCCTCCTTTTGGGCCCCAGACAGAATCTTTGGAAAAAATTTCGAAAACTTTCTTTCAAGTCCAAGATCCTCGGTCGATATTTTTTGACACGTTCCATATGAAACTCCTATTTCTTCTACTAGTTCTCTGATCGTTGTCTTAGTGTTTTACCTTATTAAAGCACCAATATTTTGGGTCAATTCTTCATGATTTTTCAAAGGAGGTCTTCCATGGCGTGCGTAATCTTGGGTTGACTCTATACCAGATTTGAAACGGGAAAACCACTTAAACGTTTATGATTGTGATAAGGCCGCCTCTCCGAACGCCAATTTCAACATTTGAAATGTTTCTGACGCCGCTTTTCCTAATTTTTGACAAAACTTTATGCATACCCTTTGTTCACTTTTGAGATCCATTGTAAAAAACGCCGCGCCTTTGTTTCTTTTCTTTAAAAAATGCTTATAAAATTCTTATTATTGGAGATATCGAAAAGATATAAATATATTCTAGTAGAACGAGGTCGCGTGATTATGATGATAATTTTTATTTTTCGAAAATCTTTCAGATTTTTTTTACTAATTCTCCGAACCTTTTGATCATACCTTGTACAATATAACTTCCCTGTAAAGGATACCTAATTGCAGAGCCAAACTGTCCTTTAGGGAGAGGTGTCCGCTAAAGGGAGGTTCTACTGTATTCAATGTTTATCATATTTTTAAAAATATATTTCAATATAGAGAGGGAGAGAGTGATAAAAATAAAATATATACAGCAGAACCTCCCTGTAAAGGACACCTAATTGCAGAGCCAAACTGTCCTTTAGGGAGAGGTGTCCTCTAGCGGGGTGTCCGCTAAAGAGAGGTTCTACTGTATTCAATGTTTATCATATTAAAAAAAAATATATTTCAATATAGAGGGAGAGAATGATAAAAAATTAAAATATTTACAGTAGAACCTCCCTGTAAAGGACACCAAAATGCCGGGACATTAAAACAGGGTCGAATTATCGGGTGTTTAATTAATGAGGTATTATTTTATATATAAAACTAGATATGTAGTTTTTAATGTCCTCTAAATGAATTTATTCCTGTTATATGTCATCTTATCTGCAATATAGATGTGCTGTTTGCAATTTTATTTTATGATTTAATTTTTTTTACTTTAAATATATTTATTTAAACTTTTCACCAATGCCTATAGTGCCTGAAATTGCTTACTAAACAGGAGTCAGTGTTTTCTCAATGTTGACAGTGTGGAGTGTGAGAATATGGAGGAGCAAAATAACTACCTACTGAATTTCTCAATAACCTTACTCCCAGAGGAATGCCTCGAATCTGGTTGAACCTTAAGGTTTGTTCCATTGTTATGCTTCTGAGAAATTTAAATCCTAAGTAGGATCTTTGCAATGGAACACGTATGGTGATCCAGCGCATGTGCCCTCATGTCCTTGAAGCACATATACTGACAGTGCCCAAAGTTGAACACACTGTATAATGTCTAAAATATCTTTGGCCCCCTCGGATACCAACCTTCGCTTCATTCTAAAGAGGCGTTAGTTTTCACTAAGGTTGGCTTTTGCTAGGACTATAAATCAAGGCCAAACCTTTGCTACAAGAGGCTGTGTTTACGCATGGACAACTTTATGTGGCTTTTTGAAGTGTGCAAACTTTAGATAGCATACATGTAAAGTTCAACCCACGTATATATAAAATGTAGTTTTTAATGAGATCCTTTAAATGAATTCATTCCATTATATGTTGTCTTATCTGCAATATAGTTATGTTGTTTGCAATTTTATTTTCTGATTTGTTAAATATTCCTTTTTTCACTTTAAATATATTTATTTAAACTGTTCATAAATGTCTATAGTTTCTCACCTCAAAATCATTTTGACTTTTTTTTTTTACTTATTTCATCACTACACTATAATTTCGTTCCTGTTGGGAATTTGATCTGTTGTGATACTAACTGTCGGGGTTTTGGCCTTGTCCTGTACAGTAAGGAAGGCTCTTCAACGAGCTGTACAGCTGTCAATACATTTCTGAAGTGTCATATCCTATCTTAGAATATCTCCTATCGTCACACTATCTTTCAACATGGCAATGTACGACCTCATGTTGCTTGACCTTCCCCGATACAGAACGTGAACGGGAGAGAGTTGGGGCGTGTTGATGACACAATGCAATAGAAATAGTTTCTACAAAGTAAAAAAAAAAAAGGTTTCTGCACCTAAAAATGACAAGTAAAATACGTTTCTATAGGTAGAATTTACAAGATAATAATAGCTCTCTATTTCGATATAGTACTACGTAAAAGTAATAATGAATGTATTGTAAGTTAAAAATGAGTCTCAACAAAGTAAAAATAGGTCTCTACGTGGATAAAGTATTACAAGGTACACAAGTAGGTTTCTACGAGGTCTAACAGGTTTCCAACTCTATGCTAGGTGAATGCTAGAGAATGAGAGGGTGAGTTAGTCCCTTTAAAGGCAAGTGGTATGTCAGATTTTTCTAACTGGCTTTAAAATATGTTAAGACTTGGATTTTTCCATAATAGAATGAGTTAAAATTTTCCAACTCCGAGAAATCTATCTTCACACAATCAGAGAGTCACTGAATATTTCTAACAGGTAGTTTTAGGATTTCGAAGTTAAATGTGTTTAAGAATCAACTATATGAGAGCTTTCAACAATGTATAAGAATTTATAATTGACTATTATTTTATTTAATAATAAATTTGAGCTAGGGACTTTTCGAGGGTGGTCCCTGGCCTCATGAATCAGCATCCATATTGTTTTAAAGCCGGGAGGTACTTCCTTGATCCTTCCCAGCTTACCTCCCACGGCAAGGCTCGGCGGCGCAAGGAAGAGGACAAGCCGCACTCGGCCACCAGCAATCTCTCCTCCAAGCATGGAACGCCCCCAGCGCCTGACTTCATCCCCGAGTCGACCACTAGAATAGCGGACATCAAGAAACCTGAAGAACAAATCACAAAAAGACCTCGAAGTAAAACGCTAACCAAACCTTCCGATCCATCCACGTCAAAAGATGTATCAAGTGCTACTCAGACAACGAAAGGATACTATTGGAAAGAACATCGAATGAAATGTAATTTTGAGGAAGAAGCTTTTTTACGTTCTCTAAAAGATTATACATATGGTGGTGAGGAGGCTTCAGCTTTTAGACTTCAGGGAGCTCAGATGTGGACATCGGCACACCGCTCCAGCTCAGAGTCTTCATGCTCTTCCTATGGCGTCTGCCAGAGGTTCCAGATGGAGAAGGAACAAGGCACGGACCCCGAGTCCTTCTACAACTATGACAACTCTCTTCTACCGCGCCCAGAGTCCCCTTCAATCTCATCGTCGGACAACGAGGTTGATATCGGCCTGGAGAGCGATGATGACGACATGGTAGAAAACTCCTACGAGGAATACAAACAAATCACCGACATTTTCAATTTGCTGAAGATATCCTCTCAAAGATTGACATTCTGTAATACCACCCTACCACCAGGTTTGGGGATTTGTCATCCTCTCGCTTCCAAGAAAGAGATTCCCAAACCAAGGATTTCAAGTAGCTTAGTCCGATGCCTTTTCAAACATTTTTGTTCCTATCCCATAGCTAAGGAGGTTTATGAGGTGCTCAATGATTATTGCGACCTGTACTTCAAGCAGATGGTGCGAGACCTGGAGAGCTACTGTGAGAAAGAGAACCGCAATGTCATCACGGGGGCAGACATGGATCATCTCCTGAAGAAACAACGTGGAAACCTCCGCAAGGAGATCGCAGAGAAACTCTCCCAGAACCAATCTAAAACTCGCACTTTTCCCATTTAACGGCCATCTATACAAATTTTAGAAGAAATAAACGTTGACACAATACAACACCACCAGCTGAGGCACCATTTAGGATTAAAATATTTTGATGCCCTTTTTTTTGATAATTTGAAATATTTGAAACAAAATTTTAGAGGCACTCTATTTCTATGTTACAATGACAAAAAAAAAAAAAACGGTAAGAACTTTTGTAGAGAGAGAGTGTGTTTTAATGTCAAAATATAACATTTTTTCTATTTGACTAAAAAACTATATTATACCAAAACTCAGAAAATTCAGAGATGATGTCCGCCTTTGCCGGTCCCAAGCCCAGGTGAAAAAGGAGAGGGAGCAGTAACAAGCTCGGTAAAAAACCTGGGTTCAGCTGGCCCGGCTGATAGTACCCTGTAAGGGCTTCTAATCCAGGGATACAGGATGGGCAGCGTTTGTACTCCATGTTAGGAGCCGCTGCACATGGCGTCTGTTCCTCATGTCAGAGGCGGCCATTTCTTTTGGAGCTAAGTCGGCCTGCCACTGAGTAGTGCTCCCAGTCTTAATGACAAAGGCAGACGCATTCCACTTCACCCAGTCATGATGGTTGTCGAACAGACACCATCAAGGGTCACAACTTGAAACCCTAATATGATTGAGTGGAGATAAAGAAGAAGAGAGGTGATGTCAAAACTAAATATTTTTAATAGGTGGATCATTCTCTAAGGCCGATATTTGTAGTTAGAGGTGTGCACACAACTGAGGAGTTAGGCGTGTCGCGAGAAGACGCTAAGTTGCATCGTGCTCATTCCCCAGCTGACCCTGTAGTAAGCCAGAACGACCAGAGCTCCCAGCACGAGGATACACCCGCTCCAGGTCCATAGTGACGCGAATAAATTGTCAACAAAGATAAGCTGCCAGAAGATGCCGCTAAATACTGATGTTCCTTCTGCCAAGACAATAGACACAAAACGGAATTCCGACGTTCTGAAGAATAAAACAGTCGAGATTAGGGTGAGAAGACTCACAAGTAGAATTATAATTCTATGATAACCGCATTTAAATTTTGGTTGGCTTATAAACAACATAGGGAATAGAGTTAAGAAACAAGATAGGATACTACATCTGAATATAGCCATAAAGTGATTCTCAGAAATCAGCATTCTCTGTAGGATGAAGATTATTGCAAAGAAAACTGCCGCAACCACAGCAGCGAGGATAGCAATGAGTTCTTGATTCTTGTAGATGTCTGGACCCGTGTAGATAGCTTCTGGAATTTTTATAGCGATCAGAATACCTATCATAGATAATATTAGGGCAATAGTATGATGAGGTTCATAGGCGAGAGTTGGGAAGATACGTTCAAGGATGACACTAAGAATGGGACCTGTTGCCTCAATCAAGACAACCTGTAGAGTAGGTAAGTGACGAATGGCGAATATATGTAAATAGGAATAGCCAGTATCAACTATGCTAAAGATGATATGCAACTTGAATGATGTATTTCGTGTCACAAAAGGAACATCGCTAATAAAAACCAAAGGAAGAAGGTAGAAGAGCTGACAGACATATTTGAAGAAAACGATGTCTTCCAGATCAACTTCCTGAATCAATTTGAAAAGGATTACAGAAGAAACATGAAATAGAGCTGAGACTACAGAACTTAAAGCTATTATCAGGATGTTGACTTCTTCGCTGGTCAGTTCTGTGAGGGCAGATTCTTCAATCCGCGATAACTTCATGATGGTAGAGCCGGCAGCCTCTTCATCCTCTTCTGTGATGGTACTGGGACGGTTGAACAGCTTCATCCTCAAAATCTCCATCTTGGAAGATTTAGAGTGAGAGCTAGACCTTTAGCGTGTTGCCTAGGAAATGGTGAAACGGAATAAATTAGACATTCTAACTCTGAGAAATGCCGACATTACAATCTTGTTAGATGCTTTTGAAGAGAATAATAATGTTTTATAAATTACTGCATTTATATATATATATATACATATTTTTAAAAGATTTTTAAAGATTTTTAAAGTGTTAAAATATATAGTTCATTTTTGTTTAATCTCCAATTTCTGGGGAGGAAAATGGAAGTTAAATAAAGTTGAATTTACACAATTAATAGCTTTATTAAACTATTATAATTTGCCTTTTTAAAGGAATATTAAAAGATGAATAAGTGTTAAATCAGTTATTTTGATATAACTAGCTGTAAAGATTATGAAATTTAGCTTTCTTCCCTTAACTATTTTTCCTTTCTTCTTTAATTTTCTTGTTGTTCAAAAAAATTCTGAATAAATGGTCTAAATTTGAAATGTGGGGGGACATTCCCCTCCCGCGACATGTGTTAGCCAGAAATAGATATTCACAATGGAGGACTCCACGGCAGAGGTAGGTTTACAGTTTGAATTTGTTAACACTTGTATCTGTTATATATGTTCATTTAAATATTTCACTGAAACAACTTAATATTAACACATAAAATCCGGTTTAAAAGAGATCTATGACATAATAAAGAAGGGGTTGAAATGTCGCTGGAATTTTATCTGATGATCCCCGTTCCAGCAGATCTCTTTTTCCAATTTATTTCAATTTAAAGTTTTTTGTGTATGTCTGGTCTACCATTAGGGTTTCAAAACATAATATCCAAACTTATAACAAATGTTAATTCATACTATAGATATATTACTAAATACAACTATTTATAATCATATTATAAAATAAAAAAACCTTTAAAAATCTTTAAAAAAAAAAAAAAAAAAGGATAAAATATAAAATCATAAAAAAAAATATATATATATACTAACAATCTTATCTACCTTCTTTATAAAACTCTTTTTTTTTTTCCTTATTATTAGTTTGATTAAAAGTGCATGGTTCTGTCTTTCTCTCTTTTTTCTAACTATTATATATATTATCTCTTCGATTATTCTATATATAGGATTAGAGTATGTCTGAATGACGTGTAAAAGCCGATGTAATAGACGTTACTTTGTTAATTTTTTTTATTGTTATTAATTATAAATATATAATTAACTTGAGGATGTAATAGAAGTAAAGGATTTTTTTTTTCTCTCTCTATCTACAAATTAATAACATTTTACAAATTTTATAATTTGTATTTAAATGATCATAATAGTGAAGATAATCTTAATACAAAACTGGACTATAAAATTAAATAACTATTTATTATTATAATTAATTTAGATTTAGCTTGCTAATCTAATCAAATCTAACTGATATAAGTTATCATTATTATCAGTTTGCTCCTTAAGTTTTTAAAATTAGAATCACTGTTATAATTTTGTTATATAGTTTCTACACTATATTAATTCATATGAGCTTGCTCTATGATATATTTTTTTTATATATAACATAAAATACAAATTAAATTATATTAGATATTCTAATATAAATAAATCTTCATACAAATTTTAATTATCTTTCATTGTTTGATTATTAAAAATTAAATTATAAAAGTAATTCTAGAAAAAAAAATAATTTCAGAACTTTTGTTTTTTTCAGTGTTTTTGTTAGTTTAAAGATGTTTTTTTTATTAGTTATTCTTAAAAATATAACAAATAACAAACAGTAATATCTATATATTTATAGATTAATTATTCAATTTATTACAAATTTTATCACCACAAAAACAATTAAGTAAAATATATTTAAAAAATTCATAAGAATAACAAACTAAAAAAACTAAAAAAAACTACAAACATATTAGTGTTAGCACCTCTTTTATGTTAATTTAAACTCGCTAAGAATTGCCTAAGAAAAAATTGTCAAACTTGTCCCTCTCTTAAGAACCATGACACTTTTCAAACAACTAGTTGTAAATTAGTGAATACTATTTATAAATTAACATGCCAAATTTGTCAACTATCATATATAGGACAAACTTGTAATCCATTAAATATACGAATAAACCTACATAGAAACCACGCTAAAAAATCAATTGGTAATATATATATGAAAGAACACAATCAATTACATACTTTTAACAACTTTAAGATAGAAATACTAGACATATGTCAAAACAAAAAACAACGACTATTATTAGAAAACAACTACATTTATAAACACAACACATTATTCCCTTATGGACTTAACGACGAATTAAACTACACATACAAACCACAAACAGAAGAAATTTCAACTTATGAAATCAGTTGCAAATATAAAAATGAATTTAAAACTAAACCTAATAAAACTAGAGGTAAAACTACAAATAAATTAGGTTACATTGAATTTGAAGAATTACTGGACCCAAAACAAATGTACACTAACAACATCGTCGATAAATTTATTAAAACATTATTTAAACTAAATAATAATAAATTTATCAAACTCATAGAATATATTAAAATTCATAATCTGACTAACAGATTAATAGATATCACACACGACATCTTTAAATACAGAAAAATTAAACAAAATACTAATAACATTAATATTATCATTAAATTTAATAACAATTTATTTAATCATATTAAATTTAATGATATTTTTAATAACCAAATCATCAATAATCTTTTCCCTATAAAAAATTTAAATTTTAAAACAATCTGGAGATACAATAAAAATATAGGTAATTTAGTTTGCAATTATAACCAATTTATTAATAATTTGGCAAATTTTAAAAAAATTAAATGTAATTGCAACAACTATATTGATAAATATAAGTTCTCAGGTCATATATTAACTAGCAACTTTTCTTTTTTAAATCCAGAATATCAAGAAATTTTAAATAAAGGGTATAAATATATACCTCAAATTAAACACAATTATAATAATACAATTAAATCTATATTAAAAGATATAGATATTTTCATAAATAAAACTAGTATAAGATACAGTATTCCAGAATTTACTTTTCTGGAATGGAAACATAATATTAAAAAGGAAATTATAAATTATTATAATAATACACTTAAATACACAAAACCCAATTCAGACATTCCTTCTTTTAAAGAAAATATAATTAATTTACAGAAGGACTATATTATCACTCCTATAGATAAATGTTCCAATAATTTATCTTTAATTTGTAAAAATCTATACCACGATATACTAAAAAAGGAAATTGATAATAATCATAAATACACTTTTGCTAGAACTACAGGCACAAAAATCAAAAAAGACATCAAAAATGTTGAAAATTCACTAAAAATTTATAATAACCACAAAAATCCAAACATACCAAAGTTCTATATAATTCCTAAACTACACAAAAAACCTATTTCTTTCAGAACAATCACATCTGGTATAAATTCAGTCATAAAAAATATTGATATACAATTAGCCTCAACACTACAATTTATTATAAATAAATTAACTAATAAATATAATTATAAATTTATCGACTCAAATAAAAAAATCATTAATTATTTAATGAACAATTGGACAAACATTGAAACAGTACACACATTTGACTTTGAGGACCTATATTCTAAAATAAATTTAAGAGATCTAAATAATAAAATAACCAATTTATTTAATGAATTCATTAATGACAAAACTTTCTACATTAAAATTATTCATAACAGATATAAAACATTTAAATTAGATCTTAAAACAGCAAAAACTCTACTGGAAACATTTTTAAATTTTAACTATATAGAATTTAAAAATAAAATATATATTCAATCAGAAGGCGTTCCCATGGGTACTTCTTCTAGTCCGTTATTAGCAAATTTAATATTGTTCTGGTACGAAAGAGAATACTTTCTACAAAATAATATTAATTGGCAAATATTCCGATATGTAGATGACATAATAATATTTAATAATCCACTGTTTAAAAAATTAATACCTGAAATATATCCTAAATACTTGAAACTTAAGAACAATGAAAAAATTTATAGAAACAAAAAAGTTAACTTTTTAGACTTGAATATAGACCTTACAAATAGTGCTGTTAGAGTTTATAACAAAAAGAGTAATTATAATTTCAATATTATAAAATACTGTAATATGAATTCTAATATATCATTAAATTGCTGTAAAGGTATATATTATGGTCAGTTTCTAAGATTTTATAGAATAAATAATATATTAGATAATTTCATAGAAGATGTTAAAAATTTAAACATGGAATTTATTAAAAACAAATTTAGTATCAAACAAGTAAAATATTTCAACAGTATATCAATTATAAAATATTAAAAAAAAAATAAATGGAAATATCCATTTATGAATTCAACTTTCTATAATTTCTATTAATATTAACTAATACAAATTTATAATCTTTAACAGTTAATTAAACTTTGATTAAATAACTGATTAAAAGATTTTTTCACAAGATTTTTAAAGTGTTAAAATATATAGTTCATTTTTGTTTAATCTCCAATTTCTGGGGAGGAAAATGGAAGTTAAATAAAGTTGAATTTACACAATTAATAGCTTTATTAAACTATTATAATTTGCCTTTTTAAAGGAATATTAAAAGATGAATAAGTGTTAAATCAGTTATTTTGATATAACTAGCTGTAAAGATTATGAAATTTAGCTTTCTTCCCTTAACTATTTTTCCTTTCTTCTTTAATTTTCTTGTTGTTCAAAAAAATTCTGAATAAATGGTCTAAATTTGAAATGTGGGGGGACATTCCCCTCCCGCGACATGTGTTAGCCAGAAATAGATATTCACAATGGAGGACTCCACGGCAGAGGTAGGTTTACAGTTTGAATTTGTTAACACTTGTATCTGTTATATATGTTCATTTAAATATTTCACTGAAACAACTTAATATTAACACATAAAATCCGGTTTAAAAGAGATCTATGACATAATAAAGAAGGGGTTGAAATGTCGCTGGAATTTTATCTGATGATCCCCGTTCCAGCAGATCTCTTTTTCCAATTTATTTCAATTTAAAGTTTTTTGTGTATGTCTGGTCTACCATTAGGGTTTCAAAACATAATATCCAAACTTATAACAAATGTTAATTCATACTATAGATATATTACTAAATACAACTATTTATAATCATATTATAAAATAAAAAAACCTTTAAAAATCTTTTTAAAAAAAAAAAAAAAAAAGGATAAAATATAAAATCATAAAAATATATATATATATATACTAACAATCTTATCTACCTTCTTTATAAAACTCTTTTTTTTTTTCCTTATTATTAGTTTGATTAAAAGTGCATGGTTCTGTCTTTCTCTCTTTTTTCTAACTATTATATATATTATCTCTTCGATTATTCTATATATAGGATTAGAGTATGTCTGAATGACGTGTAAAAGCCGATGTAATAGACGTTACTTTGTTAATTTTTTTATTGTTATTAATTATAAATATATAATTAACTTGAGGATGTAATAGAAGTAAAGGATTTTTTTTTTCTCTCTCTATCTACAAATTAATAACATTTTACAAATTTTATAATTTGTATTTAAATGATCATAATAGTGAAGATAATCTTAATACAAAACTGGACTATAAAATTAAATAACTATTTATTATTATAATTAATTTAGATTTAGCTTGCTAATCTAATCAAATCTAACTGATATAAGTTATCATTATTATCAGTTTGCTCCTTAAGTTTTTAAAATTAGAATCACTGTTATAATTTTGTTATATAGTTTCTACACTATATTAATTCATATGAGCTTGCTCTATGATATATATTTTTTATATATAACATAAAATACAAATTAAATTATATTAGATATTCTAATATAAATAAATCTTCATAAAAATTTTAATTATCTTTCATTGTTTGATTATTAAAAATTAAATTATAAAAGTAATTCTAGAAAAAAAAATAATTTCAGAACTTTTGTTTTTTTCAGTGTTTTTGTTAGTTTAAAGATGTTTTTTTTATTAGTTATTCTTAAAAATATAACAGATAACAAACAGTAATATCTATATATTTATAGATTAATTATTCAATTTATTACAAATTTTATCACCACAAAAACAATTAAGTAAAATATATTTAAAAAATTCATAAGAATAACAAACTAAAAAAACTAAAAAAAAACTACAAACATATTAGTGTTAGCACCTCTTTTATGTTAATTTAAACTCGCTAAGAATTGCCTAAGAAAAAATTGTCAAACTTGTCCCTCTCTTAAGAACCATGACACTTTTCAAACAACTAGTTGTAAATTAGTGAATACTATTTATAAATTAACATGCCAAATTTGTCAACTATCATATATAGGACAAACTTGTAATCCATTAAATATACGAATAAACCTACATAGAAACCACGCTAAAAATCAATTGGTAATATATATATGAAAGAACACAATCAATTACATACTTTTAACAACTTTAAGATAGAAATACTAGACATATGTCAAAACAAAAAACAACGACTATTATTAGAAAACAACTACATTTATAAACACAACACATTATTCCCTTATGGACTTAACGACGAATTAAACTACACATACAAACCACAAACAGAAGAAATTTCAACTTATGAAATCAGTTGCAAATATAAAAATGAATTTAAAACTAAACCTAATAAAACTAGAGGTAAAACTACAAATAAATTAGGTTACATTGAATTTGAAGAATTACTGGACCCAAAACAAATGTACACTAACAACTTCGTCGATAAATTTATTAAAACATTATTTAAACTAAATAATAATAAATTTATCAAACTCATAGAATATATTAAAATTCATAATCTGACTAACAGATTAATAGATATCACACACGACATCTTTAAATACAGAAAAATTAAACAAAATACTAATAACATTAATATTATCATTAAATTTAATAACAATTTATTTAATCATATTAAATTTAATGATATTTTTAATAACCAAATCATCAATAATCTTTTCCCTATAAAAAATTTAAATTTTAAAACAATCTGGAGATACAATAAAAATATAGGTAATTTAGTTTGCAATTATAACCAATTTATTAATAATTTGGCAAATTTTAAAAAAATTAAATGTAATTGCAACAACTATATTGATAAATATAAGTTCTCAGGTCATATATTAACTAGCAACTTTTCTTTTTTAAATCCAGAATATCAAGAAATTTTAAATAAAGGGTATAAATATATACCTCAAATTAAACACAATTATAATAATACAATTAAATCTATATTAAAAGATATAGATATTTTCATAAATAAAACTAGTATAAGATACAGTATTCCAGAATTTACTTTTCTGGAATGGAAACATAATATTAAAAAGGAAATTATAAATTATTATAATAATACACTTAAATACACAAAACCCAATTCAGACATTCCTTCTTTTAAAGAAAATATAATTAATTTACAGAAGGACTATATTATCACTCCTATAGATAAATGTTCCAATAATTTATCTTTAATTTGTAAAAATCTATACCACGATATACTAAAAAAGGAAATTGATAATAATCATAAATACACTTTTGCTAGAACTACAGGCACAAAAATCAAAAAAGACATCAAAAATGTTGAAAATTCACTAAAAATTTATAATAACCACAAAAATCCAAACATACCAAAGTTCTATATAATTCCTAAACTACACAAAAAACCTATTTCTTTCAGAACAATCACATCTGGTATAAATTCAGTCATAAAAAATATTGATATACAATTAGCCTCAACACTACAATTTATTATAAATAAATTAACTAATAAATATAATTATAAATTTATCGACTCAAATAAAAAAATCATTAATTATTTAATGAACAATTGGACAAACATTGAAACAGTACACACATTTGACTTTGAGGACCTATATTCTAAAATAAATTTAAGAGATCTAAATAATAAAATAACCAATTTATTTAATGAATTCATTAATGACAAAACTTTCTACATTAAAATTATTCATAACAGATATAAAACATTTAAATTAGATCTTAAAACAGCAAAAACTCTACTGGAAACATTTTTAAATTTTAACTATATAGAATTTAAAAATAAAATATATATTCAATCAGAAGGCGTTCCCATGGGTACTTCTTCTAGTCCGTTATTAGCAAATTTAATATTGTTCTGGTACGAAAGAGAATACTTTCTACAAAATAATATTAATTGGCAAATATTCCGATATGTAGATGACATAATAATATTTAATAATCCACTGTTTAAAAAATTAATACCTGAAATATATCCTAAATACTTGAAACTTAAGAACAATGAAAAAATTTATAGAAACAAAAAAGTTAACTTTTTAGACTTGAATATAGACCTTACAAATAGTGCTGTTAGAGTTTATAACAAAAAGAGTAATTATAATTTCAATATTATAAAATACTGTAATATGAATTCTAATATATCATTAAATTGCTGTAAAGGTATATATTATGGTCAGTTTCTAAGATTTTATAGAATAAATAATATATTAGATAATTTCATAGAAGATGTTAAAAATTTAAACATGGAATTTATTAAAAACAAATTTAGTATCAAACAAGTAAAATATTTCAACAGTATATCAATTATAAAATATTAAAAAAAAAATAAATGGAAATATCCATTTATGAATTCAACTTTCTATAATTTCTATTAATATTAACTAATACAAATTTATAATCTTTAACAGTTAATTAAACTTTGATTAAATAACTGATTAAAAGATTTTTTCACAAGATTTTTAAAGTGTTAAAATATATAGTTCATTTTTGTTTAATCTCCAATTTCTGGGGAGGAAAATGGAAGTTAAATAAAGTTGAATTTACACAATTAATAGCTTTATTAAACTATTATAATTTGCCTTTTTAAAGGAATATTAAAAGATGAATAAGTGTTAAATCAGTTATTTTGATATAACTAGCTGTAAAGATTATGAAATTTAGCTTTCTTCCCTTAACTATTTTTCCTTTCTTCTTTAATTTTCTTGTTGTTCAAAAAAATTCTGAATAAATGGTCTAAATTTGAAATGTGGGGGGACATTCCCCTCCCGCGACATGTGTTAGCCAGAAATAGATATTCACAATGGAGGACTCCACGGCAGAGGTAGGTTTACAGTTTGAATTTGTTAACACTTGTATCTGTTATATATGTTCATTTAAATATTTCACTGAAACAACTTAATATTAACACATAAAATCCGGTTTAAAAGAGATCTATGACATAATAAAGAAGGGGTTGAAATGTCGCTGGAATTTTATCTGATGATCCCCGTTCCAGCAGATCTCTTTTTCCAATTTATTTCAATTTAAAGTTTTTTGTGTATGTCTGGTCTACCATTAGGGTTTCAAAACATAATATCCAAACTTATAACAAATGTTAATTCATACTATAGATATATTACTAAATACAACTATTTATAATCATATTATAAAATAAAAAAACCTTTAAAAATCTTTTTAAAAAAAAAAAAAAGGATAAAATATAAAATCATAAAAAAAATATATATATATATACTAACAATCTTATCTACCTTCTTTATAAAACTCTTTTTTTTTTTCCTTATTATTAGTTTGATTAAAAGTGCATGGTTCTGTCTTTCTCTCTTTTTTCTAACTATTATATATATTATCTCTTCGATTATTCTATATATAGGATTAGAGTATGTCTGAATGACGTGTAAAAGCCGATGTAATAGACGTTACTTTGTTAATTTTTTTTATTGTTATTAATTATAAATATATAATTAACTTGAGGATGTAATAGAAGTAAAGGATTTTTTTTCTCTCTCTATCTACAAATTAATAACATTTTACAAATTTTATAATTTGTATTTAAATGATCATAATAGTGAAGATAATCTTAATACAAAACTGGACTATAAAATTAAATAACTATTTATTATTATATATATACATATATATATAGAATTTTATTTCTCATTGCAAAAATGTTTAAAGAAATATTCAAAATTGATTAATAATATAGAAAATTAGATAAAATTTAATATTGTATAGATATGTGTACTTTCTGTTTTGTTTTAAAATTCTAATCATGTAAAATTATTGAAACATTTTCTCTTGTTCTCTCTTTCTCGCTAAGCTTTTGCGGCCTCCTGAATTTGATATCTTTTGAGATTGAAACATCTTTTATTGCATCCTTCAAGTAGGATTATATATGGCTAAGTATAAAAATGAATAAAAATAAGAGATCATAAAATGATAATTATATGGATAAAATATATATAAAATTGTGAAAACATATGTGGCGACCACACTTTGCTTCAGCGAGCGCGAACTGGGAGCAAAATCTGGCATGGGCGTTAGAGGCCGCTTGTGTGCGATGGCTAAAGTAATTGGTCAGGGCATCACAACAGCAGCAAGATCTGGACCTAAGACCACATCCTTGTTGATTGTTCTCATGTAGATAACTGACGCTTTAAGTTTTATTTTATCAACGTTTCAACAAAAATATTTTTTTCTTCGTTAGGAGAAATAAATAAAAATAAGGAATTTGGCAAGGTGTTAAAAAACATTTAAAGGCGTTGAAGAACAATTTTTAATGCCTTGCCAAATGATTTATTTTTATTTATTTCTCCTGACGAAGAAAAACAAATTGTTGAAATATTGAGAAAATAAAGCTTTAACTGGCCGAAGTATCTATTCTTTAAGAAATTTATTTAGAAAGATAGAAAAATTAAAACATCTTTATTGACTTCAAGTCAATAGTTAAAACACAGCAATATTCAAATCTTAATCCAACGATGGAGGCTCCGACATCTTGTCCTCCTCCAGACTTCTTGGTACCTCCCCAGTTCTACCCCGAGGAATTACCTGTGAATGTAAGTTTTAACAGACGTCAGGATGGCGGCATTATCCAGAACATGTATGAAAATCTAGCCCTGCAGGTTAGATATTCTCCATATAGAGAAAATATCTTTATTTACGGGGCTGCTAACCAAAATAAATGATTTTTGAGCAAATGGCCGCGTAAAGTGGAATATATAAAACCTATATGACCAGGATGGGGAGGCTAGGGACAGGATCTCCGTTAGGAAAGAGGCAGGTTAGACCGGATTGGGTTCGCGGAGGTCAGGAGGTAGGAAGAAGGCGGGAGGACTAGAACTTTGCAGCTCTAGCTCTGGCAGTTGGGCAAGACATTGATCTTGCCTCGTGGTCGGCAGAGAGGCCCTTGGCTGAGCAGTTGGCGCACTTGGCCGTGCGCGGGTTGGCAAGAGTTGGACAGCTTCGGCCTTGGTGGTCAACAGTATTCTCCATATAGGAGAAAATAATAATTTTATATGCAAAATTAACTTATAGGACGAAAACAAAATACTTGATGCATCTATCGATTGAATAAAAATCTTTGGACACGAAAGTTGTATCCGTTTTGTTTTTCCAAATATTTAGTTTATTAGAGATTCATTCGAGTAGATGTAACAGTCTAAGTAAAACATTGTAAACATTGCAGCATTAAGAGCGATCAAATGGAGAAGAAATCAAAGTTCTTGCAAAAATTGAAAAAATTCGACGTTTATTGAAGATATAATAGCGGGAAATGATTCTTAAGATGTGTAAGATGTTAATAAAAAAGGTGAAAGGATTTATAATAAAACATTTAAAAATGAGAATATAAACAGCAGCAATGTGTTTCTTTATTCGCGTGCGCAAAGTACAAGCTTTCGGATCTTTATAATCCTTCTACAGAGAGGCAAAGCATGTCATCAACGTTGTAAAAGTAAGATTTCATTTAGGAGAAAATTGCTATAAATTATAAAATGGGAATATAAACATTAGCAATGCGTTTCTTTATTCGTGTAAAGTGCAAGATTTCGGATCTTTATAATCCTTCTTATTTAATAATAATTAGAGAAGGATTATATAAAGATACGAAAGATTGCACTTTACACGAATAAAGAAACACATTGCTAATGTTTATATTCCCATTTTATGGAATGAAAATATCTTTATTTACGGGGCTGCTAACCAAAATAAATGATTTTTGAGCCCCGATGGACGCATAAAGCGGAACATATACAAAGCACTGTTGGAGGGGCCTGGGGATGGGTGGCCAGGGGATCATCGCCGGCTGAGGCCAGGAGAGCCGGGATGTAGAGGAGGATCAGTGGGTGATCCGCGGAGATCAGGGGGAGACAGAGACGGGTCCAATGTAATCCTTTTTTTATTCTTTATAACAATTTTCTCTTCTACTGGAATGTTACTTTTACAAAGTTGATGACATGCTATGTCTGTAGAAGGATTATAAAGATCCGAAAGCTTGTACTTTGTACGAATAAAGAAACACATTGTTGCTGTTTATATTCTTTATTTTATACTGTGGCGAAGAAATAAAATATTTTATTATTTAATTTAATTATTCAATGAAAATAATCAACAGATTATAGATATATTACTCTGTATTTGTAAAATCATCTTAAAAATATTTCTTTGCTTGCTTGTTCAATATTCCCTAGCTGTAGATAGTTTGGTTGATAATTGACGACTAGTCGTACTACGTCCTCAATAAATACTTTCACATCTTAAGATATACTAAGACTTGATTTCTACGCTACAACTGGTGGAGAAGCTGGATCGATACCCACTAAGAAATAAAAGGAGCAATTTTCTCTTCTAATATTTATAAAAATTCGACTTTACTAAGAGAAAGTTACATTCAAATAATTAAAAAGGAAGATGTAATTTGTAAATTCTGCAAAACTGAAAGCATAGAAGAAATGACCCACTACATCTCTGAATGCACTATTGTTAACGAGGAACGGAATAAGATCTTAAAGAACATTATCCAAGTCTACGTGAATCCAGTTCAGCTAATCAGAATAATGTCCGAGAAAAATATATAGCGATAGAATTGTTTAACTTTCATAAAGCGTTAGAGAACAAGGTAATCTCTAAGAATTAAAATTACAGAACAATTTCCTTCCATCGTTAATTTGTATAGTTATTTTGAATATTTTGATTTTCATTTCATTTTCCCTTCTCTCTTTTGTTTATGTTTATTTTTTCCTTTTCTCCATGAAAATGATGTATGGCGAGTCCTTACAGGACGGAAATGTCCTAGTAAAGCTGCTGTTGTTGTTGTATATTTAAAATATATATAAATAAAATAAAAATTAGTGCTACTACAAGCCCAAAATCAAGGGTAACTTGTATATGACGATTAAGAACAGAAACCGCTATGTTTGTACGAAGGTCACAGTCTAGACACAGCGGATAAATCTAAAATGTTAAAAGACACAAGAAACGGAAGTGGCGGAAGCTGAGAGAGGAAATGAGCAAAGGTCGGCGGAAAAGATCAATTTGTCTCCACTATGGCAGGAATTGGTGAATGTATCTGATACTGATATATGAGATTGTCTCAAAAGTTTTTCTTAAAACGTTGTTTTTATTATTACTTTGCGAGTAATATTATAACGGCGAATACATAATACAATTACTCTATACATCTCTTTCCAGTTGGTCTCGAGGACCACGCCATCTCCTCAGCGGCGAAGTACGCGATCTACGTTTTCTTCGTAGATCGCGAAATGCGTTGTGTCGCTGGAGACCCGCTGGCGATTCTCCACCAAACTCTGCAGCGATTGCAGAGGCGCCATATTCATTGTACATAGTGTATATAATGCATATTATATTTTTTAAATAGTGCAGACTGTGCACTTTGAATGTATTGACAAGATGTAAATAAAATTATTTTAATTGTCAATTGTCTATACATTAAGTGCAAAGTCGAACTGCTTTTCACATGTATAGACATGTGGTGCATTTACAGTAAAAACAGTCGCCTACTTCTACCCACCTTGATTATCATGATTTGTACCATGTGTACTAAGGATAAACAACAACAACAACAAAAACTTCATACACAATACATAGACATTATATTATACATAACGGCGAATAATATTGTTATTTCAATTTTTTGGCAAGTGTTTACGAATTTTGGGAGAACCTTGTAGCAATGGATGGTCGCATTTCAACCCCAGCTGGACCTATCTGAGAACGCCTCACATATCAAACTTTGATCTCTACAGAGATTTTAATAAGAAAGATTTTAATAGACTGTTGTACACGAACAACCTCCCTACAATTTAAATAATTTATTCCAAAGAACAAAAGTATTATATTAAATTTCACCGTAAAATCTATTTTTGAAAATCATAACTGTTTTAAAGATTTTATAAAAGATTACTTTTTAATATTTTCCGAAGAGCCATACACGTTTTTAAAAATTATATTAAAAAATGAAGCTTTTGTCTGAAGATGGTAACAACACTATTACCAAAACATCACACACTGCTTATTTAGATTTGGTCATATTACCTTGGTTTTATAATCTATAATTCAAATTGTGCCTAATAAAATAAATAAATGAATACAATTTGTAAACTTTATAAAAGAAGTTTAAAAAAATTCCAGCAATACTTACATAAAAGAGGTCTATCAGAAATACCAAAATGTTCCTGCGGAGAAACTGAACAAACTGCTCTTCACCTTATCTACGACTGTCCGAACTATCACAGCAATGTTCTCTATCTTGGTTTTGTAAAGCTGCTGTTCTGGGTCCATGTCAATTTTATGTTGTTGTTGTCAGGTCCACTGAAGAGCCTCAAATGTATCCATAGACCAAAAGAAAGATAAAGAAACTAGTTATCATTCATGATAGTTATTCCACCATGAAGCCTGGGTTTTGTTTTTCAGTGATTATATGTGTGGCTGTATCAGAAAAAAGCTTCAAGAGTCACCTCTCACTATAATATATTCATAAATATATGGTAATTTGAACCAACAACTCCTTATTGATGTAATATAACAAGATTACATGATGTAAAACGTGTTGTATAATAGAAACACCTCTGTAACTAATTATACGCATGTTATACATGAACCATTGCATCATAATATGTAATGTACTCTATACATACTGAGGATAATAAAATAAAACTGTGTAATAGAATAAGAGTTGAGTTAAATAGAAGAGAATGAGATATAGAGGTTCAACAACATATAAGAACGAGTCTTAAAGATGTCAGAAGTTTCCAGAAAGTCGTTAAGAGAGTACAATGACCTCTTACATGATTTACACCATTATTGCATCAGATGAAGGCCCAGTACTTCCGAATCTGAAGGATATATAAAGCCATAAAATCCTGGAAATGGTTCACTACTTCCAAGTCCGCGGGAACGTGTGAGAGTCCGGTCATCCCCTTGACCATGCCAGCATAGAAAAGTAAGGAATCTCATCTTCTTAACCCTCTCCATCTCTTGCTTCTAGCTCAACTATTTCTGTTCACGGAACTTTACTAGAACAACTGTGTCCCTTCGTTTTTTGTGTGGACATTCCCAAGTCTTCCACTCTGCCTCGACCACAACTGCCTGTACTCTGTGAGAACTGTTAAAGGTCTTCCAAAGTGCAGAAAGGTACTGGAAAACTCTCCACACCCTGACTATTTCTCTCGGTTACCACAGGATTGAGCCCTCTCGGTTACCACATATATATGTCACATTTCGAAAAATACATTTTTATTTTTATTATTTGTACATTTATAAACGGTTTTATTAATTTGTAAAATTTAATCAACCCCTCCCCCCGAATTGTAGTTTGTTTGCTATGCAAATATTTCCAGGAAATGAAAAACTTCCAGGAAATTACATACAGAGTTTTTTTTTTCGGAATTCATAGTCACTTAATTTTTGTCACATCACGCGGTAAATTACAGAAATACTTACATAAAAGAGGTCTATCAGAAACACCAAATTGTTCCTGCGGAGAAACTGAAAAAAAACTGCTCTTCACCTTATCTACGACTGTCCAAACTATGACAGCGGTCACAATGTTCTGTATCTTGGGTGTGTAAAGCTGCAGTTCTGGGTCTATGTTGTGGTGTATTTAGGTTGATTTAAAAGTAGAAATATATATTTTAGGCTTCATTTATTCAAATGGCTTTTATTATATTACACCGTATTAGATGCAAGCTTAAGAATTACAAGTTAACAATCGAATTATATATGATGATAAATTATATGTTATGATATATACAATATTTCGCAGAATAATAATATGTGGATTTAATATTATTATTATATTAATATATTATATACAATATTATATTATATAATTAAAATATAAATATACGACACATGTCAATTTTTTGTTGTTGTTGTTGTTGTGTCCAGTGAAGAGCCTTAGATGTCTCCATGCATCTCTATCACAGCAGTCACAATGTACTCTATCTTGGGTCTGTAAAGCTGCTGTTCTGGGTCCATGTCATTTTTCTGTTGTTGTCTTGTCCGATTTAGAGCCCCAGATATCTCCATGCATTTCTATCACTATAATATTCTTTATTTTGGGTGTGTATACTGTATTGTTGTTGTTGTGTCCAATGAAGAGCCTTAGATGTCTTCATGTATCTCTATCACAGCAGTCGCAATGTCTTCTATCTTGGGTGTGTATACTGTATTGTTGTTGTTGTGTCCAGTGAAGAGCCTCAGATGTCTCCACGCATCTCTATCACAGCATTCGCAATGTCCTCTATATTGGATATGTAAAGCTGCTGTTCTGGGTCCATGTCATTTATCTGCAAGTCAAGCGGCTCTATCACCACTACAATGCTAATGAATTTCTAGATATGTTGATGAAGGGTGTAATTAAAGTCATCAGTTGAATATCGCCTGTCAGTACTGCCAAACTTCTAGGTAGACTCGGTAGATGATGCCAAAGATTCATTGCCAAACGATCCACCCAATGTGAACGGTGGTCGACCCCTCCCACGTGACCCTCATCGATCGATGACGTCACTCCCGGAAGTTGTTCCATCGATCCGGAAGTAAAACACCCGCCAGCGTTGCCGAATCTCCAGTTTAATCTTCAATTTCCGAGAATGGTGAAGCAAAAAACCTGATGTTGGTTACGTGAAATAACGGCGGATATTTAGGTAGATAGAGAACGTTTTAAAACCCATTTATCTATCAATAATATAAAAACACGAGATTCACACGTTTGTATATATAAAATATTTTTTGTATTGATTGATGAAAGTGCTTTAGAATATATTTTCATATTGAAATATTCTACCAATATTTATTGCTTATCCCTAGTACACGTGGTACAGGCCATGATAATCATGGTGGGTAGAAATAAGAGACTGGTTTTACTGTAAGTACACCACATGTCTACACATGTGAAAAGCAGTTCGACTTTGCACTTACAAATGTACCAGAGCCCCGTTTGGTTACTTGCACTCGATGGTGGGGTTGGACTTTTGCAAGAATCGGGGGCCATTGAAGCATTTTTTTTAAACATAAAAAAGTGCCCAATGCGGAAATCGAACCCGGGTCGTAGCGGTCGAAAACCAACCGTTTAGACCAGGGGTGGCGAACCTTTTTGTATTAGAAGGCCAATTTCCATTTTACCATTTTTGAGAAGGCCGCATCTATATATATATATATATAGTGTAAAAACTATATAATAAAAATATAACAGTGATACTACATTTAAAACTTAAGGAGCAAACTGATCATAATGATAAATCATATCAAGTAGATTTGGTTAGATTAGCAAGCTAAATCTAAATTAATTATAAAAATAAATAGTTGTATAGTTTTATAGTTAAGTATTCTATTAAAATTATCTTCATTATTTTGATTATTTAAATTCAAATTATAAAATTTGTAAATTGTTATTATTTAGTATAGATAGAGAGAAAAAAAAATCCTTTACTTCTAAAACATCATCTAGTTAATTATATATTTATAATTAATAACAATAAAATTTAACAACGTAACGTCTTTTGTATCGGCTTTTACACGTCATTTAGACATACTCTAATCCTATATATAGAATAATAGAAGTGAGAATATATATGATAGTTAGAAAAAAGAGAGAAAGACAGAACCATGCACTATTAATCAAACTAATAATAAGAAAACAAAAAGTTTTGTAAATAAGGTAGATAAGATTGTTAGTATATATATATATATTTTTATAATTTTATATTTTATTCTTTTTTTAAATGATTTTTTAATTTTTTTTATTTTAAATTATGAATATAAATAGTTGTATTTAGTAAAATATCTATATTATGAATTAACTTTTATTATAAGTTTGGTTATTATGTTTTGAAACCCTAATGGTAGACCAGACATATACAAAAAACTTAAATTGGAGTAATTATTGAAAAAAGAGGTCTGCTGAACCGGGAATTCTCAAATAGAAATTCAGCTTTCAACATTTCATCCCTTCTCTATTATGTCTAGACCTCCTTTCAACCGGAATTTATGTGTTAATATAAAGTTACTTCAGTGAAACATTTATATGAACAGATATAATGTGTACCTACCTTGTCCGCGGACGCCTTCAACTGTAAACATCTATTTCTGGATGACACATGTTGTGGGGGGGGGGACAAATTTAGACCTTATATTTTGAAGTTGTAGAAAAACAAGATATTCAAAGATGAAGGAGAAGATATTTAAGGGAAGAAATCCAAATTTTATAATCTTTACAGCCAGTTAAATTAAAATAATTGATTCAACACTTATTCATCTTTCAATATTCCTTTAAAAAGGCAAATTATAGAGTTTAATAAAGCTATTAATTGTGAAAATTCACTTTTATTTAATTTCCATTTTCCTCCCCAGAAATTGGAGATTAAACAAAATGAATTCTATACAATATTACTTTAAAAATCTTGTGAAAAAATCTTCAAATCAGCTATTTAATTTAAGTTTAACTAATTGTTAAAGATTATAAATTTGTAGTATTGATTATTGAAAGAAATTATAGAAAGTTGATTTAATAAATGGATACTTCCATTTATTTTTTTAAAAGTATTTTATAATTGATATACTGTTGAAATATTTTACTTGTCTGATACTAAATTTGTTTTTAATAAATTCCATGTTTAAATTTTTAACATCTATGAAATTTTCTAATATATTATTTATTCTATAAAATCTTAGAAACTGACCAAAATATATACCTTTACAACAATTTAATGAAATATTAGAATTCATATTACAGTATTTTATAATATTGATATCATAATATTTAATAATCCACAGTTCAAAAATTTAATACCTAAATTTATCCTAAATACTTGAAACTTAAGAACAATGAAAAAATTTATAGAAACAAAAAAGTAAACTTTTTAGACCTAAATATAGACCTTACAAATAATGCTATTAAAATTTATAATAAAAAAAGTAATTATAATTTCAATATTATAAAATACTGTAATATGAATTCTAATATTTCATTAAATTGTTGTAAAGGTATATATTTTGGTCAGTTTCTAAGATTTTATAGAATAAATAATATATTAGAAAATTTCATAGAAGATGTTAAAAATTTAAACATGGAATTTATTAAAAACAAATTTAGTATCAGACAAGTAAAATATTTCAACAGTATATCAATTATAAAATACTTAAAAAAAAATAAATGGAAGTATCCATTTATTAAATCTGTTGGATAACTGAATGCTACGACAGCTAGCGCCACACTGGACCTATCATCATCACAACTGTTTGTTTACCTTCTTCTCTATACTTCAATAACTGTTCGCTACCATAACTTGTTTTTCTTGCTAAATGGATAATAAAGATTATTATCATATAATCCTCAACGTCCTCATGCCTTCCTACAAGCTGTAAGTACCTAAATCTTACAACAATTAGATTATGAGACTGAATATTGCATGAAATTCTGCTAACGAGTTAAGACAAAGAAAAAAGGCTTAGCAAAAATGGCGTCACTCCCGAGCCACGATGTAACCCTAAATAAGCTCGACGGCTATAACTACTCACTATGGTCTTTCAAAATTGAAATGCTCTTGCAAAAGGAAGATCTTTGGGAAGTTGTCACCGAAAATATTCCAGATGAACCTAAAATCGAATGGAAAAAGAAAGACTCAAAAGCTAGAGCTATCATTAATCTAAGCATCGCCGACTCACAAATAGTGCATGTCAAAAACCTACTAACAGCCAAAGCTACCTGGGACACTCTTAAAAATATCTATGAAAGAAAAACACTCTCAGGAAAAATTTATTTGCTAAGGAAACTATACAGCTTAAAACTCGAAGAAGACAAAGACATGCAGCAGCATATCACTACCATGATGGAACTTGTTGACAAACTGCGAACCATCGGCGAAACACTAAAGGACTCTCACATCACGGCTATACTGCTTTGCTCGCTTCCAAAGAGCTACTCCAATCTCATCACGATGTTGGAATCAAGGCCTGATGACGAGCTAACGCTTGAATTTACCAAGAACAAACTCCTTGATGAACACACACGCAGAGTAGAAAGCTCGAAAGACGAAAGCACCGGATCAAAAGCCTTAAAAAGCCTCCACGAAGCTTCAAGCCAAAGAAGAGAAAAAGAGAAGAAATTCTGTTCTTTCTGCCACAAACCAAACCACTCCAAAGAAGAATGTTGGCACTATCAAAAGCGAAACAACAGCAAGAAAGAGTACAAATATGAAAACTTCAGAAGAGGAAACGTACCAAAGTACACAAATCAGTCGAGTGTCACCCAAGAACAATCAACAAATCAGAGAACAACAAAAGGACCTAACCCAAAAGCTCTCAATTGCACTCAACGAGAAGCAAGTGTACACAACTGGTTCGTCGACTCTGGAGCCACATCTCATATGGCGTACGATGAAAGCTTCTTCACTGAACTTAACAGAGAACAAACACAAAATGTTGTGGTTGCTAATAGCAATAAGCTGCAGGTCAAAGGGATAGGACAAGGAGAAATCAAAGTCATCACACCCCAAGGAAAGACTGACACCTTACTTCTCACAAAAGTTCTCTACATCCCGGAACTAACAGACAACCTTCTGTCAGTGAGTGCGGCCACCTCCAACGGATGTAAAGTGACGTTCAACAGAGATTGGTGTACCATCGAAAGAGACAACACAGCCCTCGCGAACGGTATACTTGACAATGGAATGTACCGACTCCACCTGGATGACAACCTCCAAACTCGCACATTCAAAGCAAATGTAGCAAAACAAAACCACTGCAAGAACAAAAATTGCCTCATGCTCTGGCACGACAGACTAGGACACAGAAATATAGAATCAATTAAGAAGATTCGAAATGAGAACCTAGCAATAGGACTAAGTCTAAATAACTGTTCGCACAGCACAGACTGCATTCAATGCATTCAAGGAAAACTCACCGAAACCCCATTTCCACAGAAGACAGAGTACAGAGCAACTGAAACGCTTCAACTTGTCCACAGTGATATCTGCGGTCCATTACCAACTAACTCTCTCAGCGGTAAGAGATACTTCATCACCTTCACTGATGACTACAGCAGATACACGAAGACCTACCTCCTGAAAGGAAAAGACGAAGCCTATGAAAAAATAAAAGACTACGTCATCTCAGCACACACGGAATTTGGAAAAAATATCCAAACCATACGGACAGACAACGGTCGTGAGTACGTAAACCGACAAGTCGAAGATTTCCTGAACCAAAGCGGAATCAAACATCAGCTAACAGTCCCCTACTCACCAGCCCAGAACGGAGTAGCCGAAAGGAAAAATCGATCACTAATGGAGATGACAAGATGCATGCTGTTTGACTCAGGACTCCCACAATCTCTATGGGCGGAAGCGGTTACCACAGCTAATTACCTACACAACCGAATACCCTCGAAAGCTACAGACAAGACTCCTTTTGAACTATGGACCAACAGGAAGCCCAGTCTGAAGCATCTAAAAAGATTCGGATGTAAAGCCTTCGCCTATATTCCCAAGATAAAAAGAAACAAGTTGGATAGCAAAGTTATCGAAGGGATCTTTCTTGGATACGATGATCGAAGCAAAGGATACAGAATCCTGCACGACACAGACAACATCACAATCAGCAGATCCGTAAAATTTATAGAAAAAGAAAATGGGTTTCACCTCGCTTCCACAAAAACAACTTCACCACAAGTACTAAGTACAGATCTAACTTCCTCCAATCATATTGGTAATGCAGAGGAACGTCAGGAACCAGGAACACAACCCGAAAACCTTGAGGACTCAGAAACCGAGGATTACCTTCAACCCGGTACAAGCACAGGAACACAAGTGGTCACACAAAGAAGATCCACGAGACCAACAAAGGGAATACCTCCCATAAGAAATGACTACATGCTGTACAAAACTGAAGCTCAAGACATTCCGACACCCACCAGCTACTCGGAAGTCCTACAATTACCAAAAATAGAAAGAGAAAAATGGCTACAAGCAATGAACGAAGAACTAAATTCTCTTGAGAAGAACAATGTATGGGAACTAACGCCTCTACCTAAGGGCAAAAAGATCATAGGATGTAAATGGACCTATAAACAGAAGCTCAATTCCAAAGGAGAAATAGAGCGGTACAAAGCCAGACTCGTTGCAAAAGGGTTCAATCAGAAATTTGGCCGAGACTACGAAGAAACCTTTGCACCAATTGTGAAGCATTCTACAATTAGAGCCTTCCTAGCTGCATCAGTCCACAAAGGGATGCAAGTGAACCACCTCGATGTCAAGACAGCGTTCCTACACGGCGACCTAGATAAAGAACTCTACATGGAACTCCCAGAAGGACTCCATACAAAACAAACAAACGAAGTCTGCAAACTAAAGAAGGCAATTTACGGTCTAAAACAAGCTGGAAGATCTTGGAACACAAAAATCGCAAGCACTCTAATTAAAAATAACTTCAAACAGAGCATTGTAGACCCATGCCTATTCACCAAGAATGAAGAAAACCATTCCATCTACTTGATTCTATATGTGGATGACATGCTCCTTGCAAGCGATTCCGAAATAATCATCCAAAACACTGTAAAAACTCTCGAAAAAGAATTCGAAATAAAGAACCTTGGAGACCCCACTCAATTCATTGGTATAGAAATCTCCAGGAACAGAGAAGGTGAACTCCTTCTGAGCCAAAAGAATAAAATCCAAGAATTAGTTGAAAGGTACAATCTCCAAGAAGCGAAACCTACTTTCACTCCCATCGAAAGCGGATATCCCGGTATATCTGATGAAAAACTTCTACCAAACAACGTCCAATACCAACAACTGATAGGCTCACTATTGTACCTAAGCGTAGTATCCAGACCAGATATCGCAGCTCCAGTCTGCATACTTAGCAGCAGAAACCAGAATCCTAGAAATTGTGACTGGAATGCAGCAAAAAGAATCGTAAGATATCTAAAAACTACTAAAGAACTCGAGCTACGCATATCTAACCAAAAACCTCCCACACTGGAAGCATACAGTGATGCCACATGGGCAAGCGACAACACCGACAGAAAATCACTAAGCGGAAACTTGTTCCTACTGGGATCAAACCCCATCTCATGGATGACTGGGAAACAAGGTTGCGTATCTCTCTCATCCACCGAAGCGGAACTAATCTCCGCAGCTGAAGCCTCACAAGAACTGTTATGGCTTCTCGACTTGCTAAAGGATCTCGAACTGGAACAGAAAGCTCCAATCTACTTCCACCAAGACAATCAATCATGTCTCAAGATATGTTCATCCGAAAAAGTGTCTTCTAGAACCAAGCACATCGCAACCAAGATCCATCACCTGAAGGATCTTCAGAAGAAGACAGTGATAAAAATGGTCTACTGCCCAACTGGCGACATGAAGGCGGACATTCTGACCAAGCCGCTACCAAGGCCGACATTTGAGAAGTTACGCTACAACCTCGTGATGTCTCCACATTCATGCCGGGGATTTGTTGGATAACTGAATGCTACGACAGCTAGCGCCACACTGGACCTATCATCATCGCAACTGTTTGTTTACCTTCTTCTCTATACTTCAATAACTGTTCGCTACCATAACTTTGTTTTTCTTGCTAAATGGATAATAAAGATTATTATCATATAATCCTCAACGTCCTCATGCCTTCCTACAAGCTGTAAGTACCTAAATCTTACAACAAAATCAACTTTCTATAATTACTTTCAATAATCACTACTACAAATTTATAATCTTTAACAATTAGTTAAACTTAAATTAAATAGCTGATTTGAAGATTTTTTCACAAGATTTTTAAAGTAATATTGTATAGAATTCATTTTGTTTAATCTCCAATTTCTGGGGAGGAAAATGGAAATTAAATAAAAGTGAATTTTCACAATTAATAGCTTTATTAAACTCTATAATTTGCCTTTTTAAAGGAATATTGAAAGATGAATAAGTGTTGAATCAATTATTTTAATTTAACTGGCTGTAAAGATTATAAAATTTGGATTTCTTCCCTTAAATATCTTCTCCTTCATCTTTGAATATCTTGTTTTTCTACAACTTCAAAATATAAGGTCTAAATTTGTCCCCCCCCCACAACATGTGTCATCCAGAAATAGATGTTTACAGTTGAAGGCGTCCGCGGACAAGGTAGGTACACATTATATCTGTTCATATAAATGTTTCACTGAAGTAACTTTATATTAACACATAAATTCCGGTTGAAAGGAGGTCTAGACATAATAGAGAAGGGATGAAATGTTGAAAGCTGAATTTCTATTTGAGAATTCCCGGTTCAGCAGACCTCTTTTTTCAATAATTACTCCAATTTAAGTTTTTTGTATATGTCTGGTCTACCATTAGGGTTTCATAACATAATAACCAAACTTATAATAAAAGTTAATTCATAATATAGATATTTTACTAAATACAACTATTTATATTCATAATTTAAAATAAAAAAATTTAAAAAATCATTTAAAAAAAAAGAATAAATATAAAATTATAAAAATATATATATATATACTAACAATCTTATCTACCTTATTTACAAAACTTTTTGTTTTCTTATTATTAGTTTGATTAATAGTGCATGGTTCTGTCTTTCTCTCTTTTTTCTAACTATCATATATATTCTCACTTCTATTATTCTATATATAGGATTAGAGTATGTCTAAATGACGTGTAAAAGCCGATACAAAAGACGTTACGTTGTTAAATTTTATTGTTATTAATTATAAATATATAATTAACTAGATGATGTTTTAGAAGTAAAGGATTTTTTTTCTCTCTATCTATACTAAATAATAACAATTTACAAATTTTATAATTTGAATTTAAATAATCAAAATAATGAAGATAATTTTAATAGAATACTTAACTATAAAACTATACAACTATATATATATATATATATATATATATATATATATATGTAGTATATTTTGAGTAATATAGTTCACAACCTTCTTCTAATATTTATTATAACCCCATATCTATATAAAAACATGTATCAAACTTGTAACAATAGAAGTGACAAATAAAACAAAAGGAGTAGAGGCAGACCAAGACGACACCATGGACCAGACGACAAAGGCCAGACGTGATAAACAACCCAGGCGAACAGGTGTTTATGTTAATGAGTTCAATTACCCCGTCAACAGGTGGCCAGACGTGATAAATAACCCAGCGCTTGACAGGTGGCGTGATTTCTGGGAGCCAATCAAAACGCGCCACCACATGCCAGAGCCCAGTATATAAAGAGCCCAGAAATGGGACAAATTCAGTTAGTTGTTTTAGCAGTTGTTTTCAGAGCGACGCCGTTATATTGTCAGTGGGATCTCCACCCCCCTTCTACCCGCGATGTAGGGCATCCGTGACGCCCGTGGTCCGACTGTCTTCGTCCGTGGTCTACCTCTACCTTCTTGGAGTTACCATCTAGACCTGCCTCTGTCTCTTGCTGTCCCAGTGCGGAAATCCCATCACGCACCCACTACCACGACTGCCCAGTACATTCCACCTCGGGTTTACTACAGAACCCGTTAAAGTCGACAGGATAACTGAGGACGGCAACATGCAGAGGATGACGGAGGCCGAAGACGAGTACGTCGCGGATGCCCTCACCAACATGCAGCCCCACTACGAAGACTTAGTAGGCCGCCTAATAGACGCCATTCGGGGACAAGCCGTGCCTCGTGCGGAGGAAACCCTCATCTCCTCTTGCGACGGATCCCACACAACAAGCAGCCTTCTTCCATACAGCCATCTCCAGAGATCAACTCCAACCAGCATCAGCCATTTCAAGGTACTTTATACTTTGTTTCTGCCATTTTACCCCATAAATTTTATTCTTATATTTTCACTTTAAGCATTTTTAAAATCAATTATAACCTTTTTTATAGCATTTTTATTCAATTTTTAAAACTTTCACACTCTCATTTATCATTTTTACTTTATTTTAATCAAATTATAAATTTTAATTCATTATTTTCAATTTTATTATTAAAAAAATATTCAATCACGCATTTTTGCCAATTTATTAATCTTACATGCCTTTCTTAAATTCACCTAAAATGGCATTATCCAAATATGCAACTTTCAATATTACATAAAAAATCATATTATATTTTAAATACTCGAATCATATTTTCTAGACTTATTTGTGTGTTTTTTTTAATACCTTATTCATGGCCATAGTATTAATAATTAAATTTATTACACTCTTTATATTACTTGACCTATTACTATTTCAATAGATATTTCTCAATATTTAAAAGTTTTAAAAACTAGTCCTAGATTTGTATTTTTATAAATATCAATTTTAAATTATCTCATCTCAAAATGTGCCTCCCATTTTCCCCACAATTACAAATACAACTATAAATGTAATATGCGAAAACTTAATATCATACCATAAAATTTCCATACCCCATTACATTTCATTCCTGCCTGTGCTAAATTGTTATTTACGTATTAAATACATTTTTATTTCGCACTTCTACATTGTTCACATCAATTTTAATTCCTCTCGCATATCCCATATCCCATTAACACATTTCGCATGATCATAACACATTTATTTATACAATAGTTAATTAATTCTTTTATAGCCTACCTTTTCCCAATTATTCACACCCACGATTTCAATATTACAGATTAAAGTTTATATCCTTCTAACAGAGGAACCTGCCAGATTAAAACGGATAGGAAAATTATATAAAAATCCTTTTATACCAAAACTTAATTTTATAATGTTATAGGATAGTTTATAATTTTGTCAACCCCGTTTAAAAATTAGGTCCCCACCATCTCTCAAAATCGATCCTGTACATGACACCATATGAGACGTCATCTTGGCCTACATTAAAGAACACTTAATCCCAATCTTCATCCCAACGACAAACAAATCAAGAACACACTGAACTCCCCCCTAATTGTTTTTTCTTCTACTTCGTCTTTTCCCATCCCTACTTCTAAAGGGGTGGAATGACCTTGTTACATCATTAGCATCCATCATTAGCAGAGATAGTCCTTCCTACTGCAACACTCTTACCTGTCAATCAATCAATTATAGGCCTTCCATACTTCTCTCGTCTCTTGATCATTTTCCATTGGCCTTCTATGCCTTCGTTCTAACCACCCCTCGTCCATCGCAGAGTTCCTGTTTGCCGACTTCTTTTACACCCAGGTCGCCGTCCCAGCATTCTTTATTTCATTCTTTTTTCCTCAAACTCGGGTTCAATCAATCAATGGCAACAGTCGAGCCCTGTTTTCACAATCTACCTCCATCCTCTAACCTCTTCAACGGTTCCTGAGACTCCTGCTCGTCAACATTTTTTTTAATTTTTAATTTTTAATAATCCATCGACCTGGTACACTCTTCCTCCCCATGTTAACTCCACACGGAGAGCTTGGGTAACCAGCGATTTTTTTTCTCTAACGCTCGATTCAGGCCACCATCAGCACGATGCGCCCACTCATTTTTCGTTTAATTTTATTTTTCATCTGGTCGAGCTCAATCACCGACAGCAGCGCAGCTCTTGAGCCCCATCTCTTTTTAACCTCTCTCAGAAAAATTTCTTTCCCATATTCTCCCATTACCTACCTCTCCTTCGATCTTCACGCCTTTTGCCCATCTGATCTAATGCTACTTACAGAGCATCTTGAGATTGCTGAACCCTGAAAACAATACTTCGCTTCTAAGCTCGTATTGCAGGGCAGGACTCCTGAGATGTCCTTTGCAGAAACCAATTCAGACCTTCTTCCTTTATTCCTCACTGCGTCATTACCTATCGCAAACCTTTTGCTTAAGTCAATTTTCTTTTATATTTTAATTTTACTTTTATTACCTCTACTTCTCCTCCTTCCTGTATTACATCCCTGAAACTATGTTGTAAATATTCAAGGCACCTTAAGTAACAAAAACTGTAACTAGTATACCAACTTTCCCAAATATTTACTTTCGCTATTGTGTGTGTTTACTTTAAATTTATCCTTCCTATGTACTCCTCTTATATATTTTGTAGTTTTATAATATTATATCAGTGTGTCACCACTACTCCCCATTATCTTTATTTTTATTCTAGTAACTAATTTGTGCCCCAAATTATTTCCCATTTAATAGGTTTGCTAGCTTTTCTCTCATTTATTTGTAAATAGACTTACAGTTTTACTAGTTTTGTGGTGTTGGACTTTGTTTTTTTTAACTGACCAATGTAGATAAAACATTTCACTAGTAATCAATAATATCATTTTGTTTATTAACCATCAACATTAATGCCATTAACTACCAACCAACCCTTTATATATTATTACCGTTAATATTTTTATTTTCCTTTTTTTTCATCATGTTTAGACTTAGAATTTTACAACTTCAACTATTTTAGGCACCATTTTAAAAAACCTACACCTAACAATATTTATAATATTTCTTAAACAGATAAAACATTTATCATTTTATTTTTCTTAATAGATTTTCAAAATGTTATTTTTGACGCTTCCCTTACAACCTCTAACTCTATCCCATGAACCTTTCCTCCCAACTTTTTACATCCATCAAGAGATTATTGTTCGTCAGCCATTTTCTTTTTTTTTTTGATTTGTTGATTAAATTAACTAGAAGACCCTTCCTCGCTGTACATTTCCCAACAGTGAGCTCAGGAGACCCAGTTAGATTTTTTTTTCTCTCATCGTCCGGCTCATCATTTTTTCATTTTTCAACTTTTTCTTTTTACCACACAAGCCGGACACAATCAAAATGACAGCAATGAATCTCTTACTCCCACCTTCCCTTTTCCACATCCTTAAAACCTCCAACTACCTTCCAAGGGATTCCAGTTCGCCGAACATTTTTTTTTTCATTGATTAATTCGACTGGAACAATCCTTCCTCGCTATACCATTCCCGATAATGAGTTCAGGATATCCAGCGGGATCTTTTTATTTTTTTTTCGCATCGCCCGACGCATCATATCAATTCATCATTTTTTCAACTTTTCACTTTTTTTTTTCACAATTCAACCGGGCACAATCATTATGGACAACAGGGATCCCTCTTACCTCTACCTCCCCCTTTTACCTCCATCAATCTTCCCACCTATTTCCGCTATCTGAGCTAATGATGCAGACGGAATATCTTGGGCCTTCTGTTAATGAAAACAATGCCTCACTTAAACAAGTTCGCATTACATTGCAGGATGCTTGGGATACTACTTTTGCAGAAACATGCTCAGATAACCCCTTTCCCCTTTTCAACCTTAGCGTCACATTATACGTTCAGTCAATAAACTAACTTTTATGTAATAAGATATTTTCCTTGTAAGATTCATTTTACCATATTTACCATTTTGTATTATATACCTTCTCTTAATCTTTTATCATTCATTTTGTGCGTTTTTATTTTTATAACCTTGATTTTTATTTCATTGACACACCACCATTACAACATCTTTCTCTTTTTAATTTGTAGCTTAATAATAATTTTAACTAATTTGTATACAAATTATTTCTTTTATTTTTTATAATAGGTTTGTTAGGTTATCATTCATTACATGTCATTCCCCCAACCAAACCTTCATCACCGGGGACACATTCTGTAGTATATTTTGAGTAATATAGTTCACAACCTTCTTCTAATATTTATTATAACCCCATATCTATATAAAAACATGTATCAAACTTGTAACAATAGAAGTGACAAATAAAACAAAAGGAGTAGAGGTAGACCAAGACGACACCATGGACCAGACGACAAAGGCCAGACGTGATAAACAACCCAGGCGAACAGGTGTTTATGTTAATGAGTTCAATTACCCCGTCAACAGGTGGCCAGACGTGATAAATAACCCAGCGCTTGACAGGTGGCGTGATTTCTGGGAGCCAATCAAAACGCGCCACCACATGCCAGAGCCCAGTATATAAAGAGCCCAGAAATGGGACAAATTCAGTTAGTTGTTTTAGCAGTTGTTTTCAGAGCGACGCCGTTATATTGTCAGTGGGATCTCCACCCCCCTTCTACCCGCGATGTAGGGCATCCGTGACGCCCGTGGTCCGACTGTCTTCGTCCGTGGTCTACCTCTACCTTCTTGGAGTTACCATCTAGACCTGCCTCTGTCTCTTGCTGTCCCAGTGCGGAAATCCCATCACGCACCCACTACCACGACTGCCCAGTACATTCCACCTCGGGTTTACTACATATATATATATATATATGTACGATTTAATTAAAGGGATTTATATACAAAATCAAAATACATAATTTTCTTTTCAATTAAATAGTTTATTTTTTTCAAAATGACATACAATTAATAAATTCCAAAAAATTTGACATTTAATTTTACAATCCAGAAAATTTAATGGGATTTCTGTGGTTGTTTATTGGATGACAAAAAAGAAATATTAGGTTCAATTGACATAGTACGTAATTTAAGTTGATCTTCCAAATGAACATCACTTATTTGACTTCTTAGGCGGGTTTTAATTTGAGTCATGTATGAAAATGTTGCCTCGCAGCAATATGTACTTCCAAAACATGAAAGAATTCTTCGTGCGTGTTGTCTTATACGGGGATAAATAGCTGCAGTCTTCCATTTTTCAATAGGATCTTTTTTTTAAATCGAATTGTGATTTAAAGATATTATCTTCTCCTATCTCAAATAATTCCATTTGATATTCTTTGGGCGCTACGTCGATATCAACAAGGTGTGGTTCGAAAGTTAATTTAAGTATGAGAACATGTTTTTCAAAATCTGAGAACCTTTTATTATATTCTTCAATTAATATATCCAGAACAGAAACATACTCATCCAAATTTTGAGGGGAATAATTTTGCTCCATCCTAATTTCCGATAACTGTGGGAAATGTTCTTTAGAAATTTCTAATCGACACCTAGTAAAGATTTAAAGAATAAAAGTTTTTTCGAAAAGCTTGAATTTTTTGCCACATTTCGTATATATATTTAGTTTTTCCCTGCAAGTTTAAATTCAATTCATTTGCTTCATTGTCATGTCACATAAAAAGGCAGCATTTCTACAAAATTCCATATATGATAAATCGCAATATTTCTTTTGTTCTTCAAAAAATTTAATTATTTGTTGACACAGCGTGAATATTTTTAGCAAAACTTGTCCTCTTGATAACCAACGTATTTTGCTATGATATGATAAGTCTCCATTGAATGTGTCATTATCTGACATTATTATATCTCGAAATTGACGATGACGCATTGAATTTGATCGAATAAAATTTACAATACCAATAATTTTTTCGAAAGTATCGTTCAAACTAGCCGACTTAGCACATAGGTTTTGTTGGTGCAAAATACAATGAAATGAAATCAAGTTTTCTAAATTAGCATATTCTTTTTTTAATAACGAAATGAAACCTTCTCGCTTTTCTACAATGGCTGCTGCACCATCGGTACACACACTTACTAAATTATTTATATTTAACCCTGCTTCGCAAATTTTTATTTTGAAGTTCTCCAAGATGTATATTCCTCGTGTCCTGCCTGAAAGTGTTCCTAATGCAAGCAACTCTTCAAAACATCGAAAATCCTCAGTAATAGCTCGAATAAAAAATAGAACCTGTGCTGAATCGGTATTGTCTGTGGATTCATCCAATGCTATGGAGAAATATATTTTTTCTTCTTTAATAATCTTGCAGAACTGTTGTTTTATATTTGTAGCTAATTCGTGTTGTCGTTCGGTGATGGTTCCTCTTGAAAGAGGTATTTGTTTGTATTTATCTACTTTTTCTGGATGTAAGCATTTGACCACTTCCACAATACATTATTTTATAATTTCAACGTCGCTAAATGGTTTTCCCCGTTTTCCAAGAATGTACGCTACTTTGTATGTTGCTTCCATGGCATTATTATTTTGTTGAAAGAACTTATTGAAAGTTTGTTGCCGGTGAAGCTTTTCATTTTTAAGTTGTTGTAATATAGTTTTACGTGCTTCTCCTTCAAGAATTGCATATTTATGATTCGAATGAGTCATGTAATGTTGATTGGCATTATACTTTTTAATTGTAGTTATAATTGTACTACATAACAAACCATTTTTTTTCTTTGGAACTAATTAAGAAGTATTGCAATTTCCATTCTTCATTAAATAATCGATTCTCGTCCTTTAGAGTCCTTTTTTGTTTTTCAGACATGATTCTAAAATTAAAAGATATATGAAAATTTATACATAAAAAGACCATGCCGCATATTTTAATACAATACAATAGAAAACATTGTTCGATGTTTGTAATATGTATTATCTTACAACTCACCTTATTCAAAAAATAAACAACCATTTAGTAAGGTTGATACATTTACACACCGGCAATTACGTTGCCTCGACATTACTTGGACGTACGTTTAGTTTTAGTTAAATAATTCTCTAATAGCTTGCATATTTTCATTTTAAAATACAGTGTTACATCGACATACGAGCGCCCCAACATACGAGTTTTTCGAGATACGAGCCGACGAGCAAGTGATTTTTTGCTTTTAGTTACGAGCGAAATTCGAGATACGAGTTCATTCGGTAGTAACACGCAGTCGCGCCATCACGATCAGTTAGCAGCGTGCTTCCGCTGTGATAAGTTGTGTTTTGTGTTCGCGTTTTGTGTTGCGTTTACATTTACAGTTTTAGTTCATTTATTTCTATAACCATGGATCGGAAGAAAGTTTGTAAAAAGTCAAGTGCTAAGAAAAAGATTATGAGTATTGAATTAAAACGTGAAATTTCTACAAGTAAGATAAAGGAGATCTTAGGAATGTGGGAGAGAGTTTCACAGTTCGTGGAAAAAAAAAACACCCAGAAAAAGTTGCAACAGGTCGTGCATCTGACCTTTTTAATGACACTTGCCTAACTCATTTCCGGAACATTCTGAGAGGGAGGAAGAAACAAACCTCCTTGGACATGTTTTTTTCTAAACGGCCTACAGGTGAAAGCGAGAAAAATGTAGCGAAAAAGGCAAAGACCAGTGAGGATATCTAATTTATTTCTTTACATTCTCTTTTTTGTTTCGTGCAATAAATATTTGATATTTATAAATAAGTTTTTATTATTTAAAACCACGTAACAAAAATAACTGGGGTGACATTTTGGAGGTTGGAACGAATTAATGGTAGTTCAATTGTTTTGTATGGGGAAATTTGCTTCGAGATACGAGTAATTCAAGATACGAGCAAGGTTGCGGAACGAATTAAACTCGTATGTCGAGGTACCACTGTATTCCTTAAAAATTTCCTCAATTTGTAAATTGTTTTTCTCGAAATACACACAATACTTTAAAATTTGATTTCATTCAACTAAATTTGCATACCAACCCTTTGTACATATATCAATTGTGTTGATATTTTTTCTATTTTTCATCTAACTAACTTGCATACTAATTCTGTACATATTTCAAATATCTTTCTTTTTTATTTTTCAAAATTTTGTTTAACTTTAAAGTGCAAGTGTCCCTAGGGGGACATAGCGCTCTAAGTCGAAATAAAATATAAATAAACAAAATTATAGACATAACTTCTTTTTAAAGTGTTGCTCAGTTATAGCTTGCTCTCTATATTGGTAGAATATGGGGGTCGGTGGAAGGATGGTCTAAACCAGGGGTGGCGAACGTGCGGCCTTAAGGCCGCATGTGGCCTTTTCTTGCTCAAGTTGTGGCCTTTTCATAAATTCAAAATTATAATTTTTGTTTCGCAGTTTTCAAATACTTTCATTATTTTATCGAAAATATCTAATACGAATGTCATATATTTTATAATATATATAATATTTATATATATATAATATAGTAAATGTAAGTATTTAAATTTCTAAAAGTAATTCAAGTGTCGTGCTAAAAATGAAGTACATAACTATACCACTATATCGGCAGCGCCGATTTGCGGTCAACACTAGTACTAAAACTAAACTACTAGTGTTGACCGCAAATCGGCGCTGCCGATATAGTGGTACAGTTATGTACTTCATTTTTAGCACGACACTTGAATTACTTTTAGAAATTTAAATACTTACATTTACTATATTATATATATATAAATATTATATATATTATAAAATATATGATATTCGTATTAGATATTTTCGATAAAATAATGAAAGTATTTGAAAACTGCGAAACAAAAATTATAATTTTGAATTTATGAAAAGGCCACAACTTGAGCAAGAAAAGGCCACATGCGGCCTTAAGGCCGCACGTTCGCCACCCCTGGTTTAGACCATCCTTCCACCGACCCCCATATTCTACCAATATAGAGAGCAAGCTATAACTGAGCAACACTTTAAAAAGAAGTTATGTCTATAATTTTGTTTATTTATATTTTATTTCGACTTAGAGCGCTATGTCCCCCTAGGGACACTTGCACTTTAAAGTTAAACAAAATTTTGAAAAATAAAAAAGAAAGATATTTGAAATATGTACAGAATTAGTATGCAAGTTAGTTAGATGAAAAATAGAAAAAATATCAACACAATTGATATATGTACAAAGGGTTGGTATGCAAATTTAGTTGAATGAAATCAAATTTTAAAGTATTGTGTGTATTTCGAGAAAAACAATTTACAAATTGAGGAAATTTTTAAGGAATACAGTGGTACCTCGACATACGAGTTTAATTCGTTCCGCAACCTTGCTCGTATCTTGAATTACTCGTATCTCGAAGCAAATTTCCCCATACAAAACAATTGAACTACCATTAATTCGTTCCAACCTCCAAAATGTCACCCCAGTTATTTTTGTTACGTGGTTTTAAATAATAAAAACTTATTTATAAATATCAAATATTTATTGCACGAAACAAAAAAGAGAATGTAAAGAAATAAATTAGATATCCTCACTGGTCTTTGCCTTTTTCGCTACATTTTTCTCGCTTTCACCTGTAGGCCGTTTAGAAAAAAACATGTCCAAGGAGGTTTGTTTCTTCCTCCCTCTCAGAATGTTCCGGAAATGAGTTAGGCAAGTGTCATTAAAAAGGTCAGATGCACGACCTGTTGCAACTTTTTCTGGGTGTTTTTTTTTTCCACGAACTGTGAAACTCTCTCCCACATTCCTAAGATCTCCTTTATCTTACTTGTAGAAATTTCACGTTTTAATTCAATACTCATAATCTTTTTCTTAGCACTTGACTTTTTACAAACTTTCTTCCGATCCATGGTTATAGAAATAAATGAACTAAAACTGTAAATGTAAACGCAACACAAAACGCGAACACAAAACACAACTTATCACAGCGGAAGCACGCTGCTAACTGATCGTGATGGCGCGACTGCGTGTTACTACCGAATGAACTCGTATCTCGAATTTCGCTCGTAACTAAAAGCAAAAATTCACTTGCTCGTCGGCTCGTATCTCGAAAAACTCGTATGTTGGGGCGCTCGTATGTCGAGGTACCACTGTATTTTAAAATGAAAATATGCAAGCTATTAGAGAATTATTTAATTAAAACTATGCTAAACAGAGTTAATTTCTAAATAAAAGCGTTACAATGGAATTTAGTATATAGTTTTTATAAATTAAATTCGAAATAAATCGGCAAAATGAGTTGAATTTTATATATTTGTCTTTTGTTGAAATTAGATCAAACGGGTTTGATGCATTTTGTTCATTTTTTATTTATATGAAATTATTGTCCATTTATTTATAGAAAAAAAAACAACAACTAGTTCCCTGTAAAGCAAGTTAAAGAGGAAAGATAATATAAGTTTATTTTGATTTTAATTTTTTTTTCAATATTTGGTAACAAATTAGAGCCATAACAGTTCACACTGAAGCTTGTGCGTCATAGAAAAGAAAAACGGAGTAACATAAAAGAAAAAAAAAGTGAATATACAGTAGTTAGAGTAAAAAAGAATAAAAGACAGAACCATAATGACATTCAATCAAACCAATTAAATTGCGCGTGTAAAAAGAACGTTTGATATATTCATATAAAATTTAAAAATATATTTTATGGTTTTTTAAAATTTCAATTAAAATTCCTAGAGAAATTTGGAGATGGGGTAAATCAACATATAACTGATAATTTTACCTTAGAAATCTTAATGTCGGCGAAACTGGCAGACATTTAAATATAAGAGTATCAGAACATAAACGAAATATCGATAATAAAGACAGTAGATGAATAAGCATAAAAAGACCAAGAGGAGCTTCTTTCAAAATTTATTTTGCAAGCTTTCGGACTAAACGTCCTTCTACAGGCAAAGGATAGTTGTAAAAACTAACCTGGGTTAAAAAAAAAAAAGGTTAGTTTTTACAACTATCCTTTGCCTGTAGAAGGACGTTTAGTCCGAAAGCTTGCAAAATAAATTTTGAAAGAAGCTCCTCTTGGTCTTTTTATGCTTATTCCTTTAACCAAATTTTAAGAGTTCTTATCGTTTAAAGACAGTAGATCTTTAGTATACCAACATATAAGCGAAACAGGCCATTCCTTCTTCCTATCAGAACCAAAGACCCATTCTCCAACATCCCAAATACACTACAGAGACTTATCATAGAATCCATCATATCCAGAAAGCATAATAGTATTAACAGAAGAATAGATATTCCCTGAGCCCACCTCATAGCCTCCAAGTGAAGCACGCGCAACAGAATCCCGCGTTGATTATGCCTTAAAACAAATGTAAACAACCAAAGGACTTTATTTAATTTTAAATCTTATTTTATTGGCGTATTAATCATGCAAAATATTTCTCCCGTAGAAGGGCTTACTTGCCCGAAAGCTCGAGATATTTTTGAATTAAAACATATTTTTAAAATAATCTTTTCCGTGGAGGCTTTATGTTTTTATTTTAATAATTAGGAATCTTAATTATTGTACAGAGAATGATCAAAAAGTTCCGGCATTGAGGGGTTCAAACTTTATTTATATAAATGCAAAAAAATAAGACCCTCTTGCATTAATGCACTTTTTCTATTTTTTTTTTTACAACTTTGGAAATACTTGGAAAATTCGTCTTTCTGTATTCCGCGCCAAACGTTCGGCGATTTCTCTTTGAAGGTTTAACTCCGCCTTTGCCGGTCCCAAGCCCGGATGAAAAAGGAGGAGGAAGAGCAGTAACAAGCTCACTAAAAAAACTGGGCTCATATGGCCCGGCTGATAGTACCCTGTAATCCAGGGATACAGGATGAGCAGCGTTTGTACTCCATGTTAGGAGCGGCTGCACATGGTGTCTGTTCCTCATGTCAGGGGCGGCCATTTCTTTTGGAGCTAAGTCGGCCTGCCACTGAGTAGTGATCCCAGTCTTGATGACAAAGGCAGACGCATTCTACTTCATACAGTCATGATGGTTGTCAAACAAGCTTGATACCCTAATATAATTGAGTGGAGATAAGAAAAAAGAAAGCTTGTATCGTGTCAAAATGTTGACCTTTAAGTGTCATATTTAATTGTGGATAAAGAAAGAAGTCATTCGGTGCTAATTCAGTAGAATAGGGAGGGTGTGAGAGCACAGAGATGTTATTTTTGGTCAAATAAGAGGGCACCTAATGAGCCATATGTGGCCGTGCGTTATCATGATGAAGTCACCAATCTTTATTCTGACATTTTTCTAGGAGTTTCTTTCGCACAGCCTTCAGTAACCTTTTCAAAATATCAATATTCTATGTTAATTGTCGTTCCAGTTGGTATGAATTGAAGATATACAAGTCCTTTGCTGTCGAAGAAAGTGACGAACAAAACCTTAATTTTTGACTTTTCCATCCTGGCATTTTTGGATCTCGGTTCGTCATCTACCAATGATTAACTTGATTGGCGCTTTGTTTCGGGATCGTCGCCGTAGACCCATGTTTCTTCTTCTGTTATCACCTTATGTTGCCACATTTGTTCTTGTACGGCCAATTTAAGTAAGTTTTCGCAGATCTCTTTACGTGTCTCTTTCTGCACCAGAGTTAATATCCGAGGGACAAACTTACAAGATCGTATTTTTTGTCCCAGATCATAATGGATAATGGAATGACATATCCCAAATGCCACTCCGTTTTTTTCGGACACTTCTATGATTGTTATTCTCCAATTTTAAAACACCGGGGTTTTAATTTTTCAATATTTTCAGGAAAACTCACCATTTTTGGTTGTCCACACCTTATATCGTCTTCAACGGAAGTTCGACCATTTTCAAACCTTTTGAACCTCTCTCTCTTTCTCTATTTTGAACCTCAACGCAGTTGAGTCCTATTTAAAAATAAATAAACACCATCAATGTGAATAAATGGACTATTACTAATTTAGACAAGATATGACCTAATATTCCTTAATTTACCAGAACAAGGATTTGACCAACCAATATAACCTAATGACAATTATATGAAGAAGCAAAATGGAGAGAAGATCCCCAGACAAGAAAGGCATTTCTCGACCAAGAATATTCCTCACATTCCCCTCTCTCTCGAATGCTGTTCTTCATTTAAAAGAGTTTTCTACAAATGATTTCTGTGAAAAATTAAAGCTTTGGCCGGTTGATTTACTGATTCGGAAACAGAATTTCAAACAAGCACGTTAATCCATTTTAATTTATCCGCGCTGTTACTACTATGTCTTCTAAAACAGTATTTTTTGAAAGAACGCGAGGCGCAAACATTTATGTACACCTGGTGTTAAATTATTTCCACTTGTCAATAGGCGTGTTTTTTCACTCTACGCATTTTTTATTAGGCCAGCGCGGGAATATTTTGATCATACCTTGTATTTTGATTGTTCATTTATTGATTTGCCCAATGATTGGTTTATCAGTGGTAATTATTGACATATTTTTCCTTCCATTTCTAAAAATTGAATATGTTGCAGAGCGTGATAACCAGGAAAAGTAATTATAAAAATACAAAATCAATTTGCACATATCACAGAGTATGACAGTAATGGCGTATATACGTGGAACCTGTTTTTGATTTTGTAGCAAGGTATTTATTTTTTTCTTAAACCATTGGGTTTTGACGCTAAGACCCGTGTTCGATTCCCGCATTGGGCACTATTTTCTGATAAAAAAAGATTTTCCAATGGCTCCCGATTCTTGAAAAAGTCTAACCTACCAGCGAGTGCAAGTAACCAAACGGGGACTCTGGCACATTTTTAAGTGCAAAATCTAACTGCTTTTCACATGTGTAGACATGTGGTACACTTACAGTAAAAGCAGTCACCTACTTCTACCCACCATGATTATCATGGCCTGCACCACCTGTACTAGGGATAAACAAAAAAAAAAAAAAAGGATGGAGATCGTCCCATTTTAAAATATCTTGTTTTTTTTATAAGATTGATCGTAGAGAATCAAACATTGATATGTTATGCAATAATCGCTAAAGGTCAGTTAAGTAACTCCTATACTCCCTGGGTATAAGTTTTGTAACGTAATACCAAAAAAGGTTTCAATTACTTACCACTTTCCGATGGAATTCTCTATCTTCAGCTTCATTGGTCTATTTAAAATTACGATATCAATTTTACATAGTGGTACATAGCTATATGTAAAATAATCTTGAAGCCGGCATAGGCTAACAGCAGGCTGGGCTCGGTACAACGCTTTCTCCCCATTCGACAACATACTGTAGTTTGGACAAGCAAGACAATCAATAAATAATATTATTGTACCCCTATATGTAAATAGATTATGGTAAATTACAAACCAAACACCTACTGACTGTTGTATCGCTAGATAGAGAGAGTGTTGGGAATCTTTTATGGTTCAGACGATGAAGCAACAAGTTTACTTACAGCTGAAATGGTTTAAAGGATTAGGCAATTTTACCTTTTAAGAAAGTATTTTAAATTGATTATTTTCAAAGAGAGAGGGAAAAAAATTTAACAATCACATTTAGTGCAGTGACGGAAGGCTGGTACATACCAAAAGTCGGTGGACGAGTGGGTAACACCCTCGATTCCCGACAGTCATGAACCGGGATTTAATCCTGCGTTAACATTTTGTTTAATATGTGAATAACTCACATATTATTGATTGTTTCAATTATCATAAACTAGGTTGCTCTTGTTGAGCGGCACCTAATAAAGTGGTTTTGGAACCGGAATCACACTTACTAATTATATAAACAAAAATGTCACTCGTTCTTTCTTCTTCTTTTTATATTACAGTGTTTTCAGTCTAAAAGTATTTTAAGATCATTGATTTATTATTTTAAAAATTTTCCTTCTTTTTTTCCAAGAGAGAGTAGCAAGGATGAGATGTTATTTAGATTAGGCCACGGACTTAGGTGTTATAGTTTATTAGAAATAAATATCACAATTGATACATTCTACTGACCGATTGACTATCAAAAATGGTGCTGGTATTTATATACAATTTCTACAGCAACAGTTGAATATGCAAAGAGGATATTTGAATTTCTACAAATATTCAAAACATGCAAATACATTACACTGACCTTTCGAAATATAAAATGTGAGACAATTTAAATAGGATGTATATTCGCGCGACATCTGTATTCGGATATATGAACTATTTAGAGCGCGATCATTTCTTCGCGCTACAAGATAGCCTTGTATCATTTTCGTTATATGGTTTTATGTTATTTTTTTTGTACAAGAATCCCGTAGAAGAGATGCATTCTCGGAATCTAGCCGAATTCTATTTAAATATTTCTACGTACCGCTATAAAATTTGTAATTTCATACTTTATTATGTAATATATAAGTTTTTGTATGTCACAATTTATAAACATTATGTCTCATCTAGTCTTAACCTTCCAAACATCCCATCTTAACCACTTTTTCCTGTTTGTAAATAATTTAAATGTGTACTTACCCTAAAAAACCTTTCCGTATCTCCAATGCATTATAAATAATCTAACCTTTTCAATCTGTAATAAATGAATTAACAAAAGTTAAAATAAAATTCAGCGCTCTGAAAAAGATTGGTAGTAAGTCGGTTAAAAATCCTGTGTGAGAAATAGAGGGGTGCATAGCTGAAATGAGACGATTCTTCCCTATTCAAAGATGTCAGCCATTTTTCTATGACGTATCACCATCTGATTGGTCGAAGTCATTAGATGACCTTCGGATC
>CP092865.1:131383904-131399071 GCA_030710605.1 Cordylochernes scorpioides | reverse complement strand
TGCATGTATGTTTCGAAAAATAACTTGTTCCACACTCATGAGCGCGTGCACGCAGCGGCGTGCCGTAGCCTTCACTCCCGCTGGCTCCCACGTTTATTTTGTACAGATTTTATATATGGTGAATTTGTATTTACACATTAAAACATACTTTTTATGGTGAAAATAAATTATATCTCTTGGGCATTATACAAATTATGACATATATATATATTTTTTTAAATAGGATTTTGCTGACTGCTCAAAAGAGCATTTAAATGGTAGAGCACTATCTAGTAGAATTATTCTTTTTTGGGGGGTCGGTGGAAGGATGGTCTAAACTGTTGGTTTTCGACTACTAAGAACCGGGTTCGATTCCCATATTAGCCATTTTTTTCTGATTAAAAAAAAAAGTGCTCCAATGGCCCCTGATTCTTACAAAAGACCAACCCCACCAGTGAATGCAAGTAACCAAACGGGGCTCTGGCATATTTGTAAGTGCGAAGTCGAACTGCCTTTCACATATGTAGACATGTGATGCACTTACAGTATATGCAGTCGCCTACTTCTACCCACCATGATTATCATGGCATGTACCATGTGTACTAGAGATAAGCAAAAAAAAAAAAATTATTTTTTTTTTTTCCACATACACATGTATGTACCAAAGAAGTGACTCCTTTAAAAAAGCAATCAAATGATATATTGCTCTGTGTACCCCAGTACAAAATATAATGATGGTGATATGGCACAATTTGGATTATAGATTATAAACACAAGGTAATAAGACCAAATAAATAAATAGTATGTGACGTTTCGGTAACAGTGTTGTTACCATCTTCAAACAAAAGTACTGAATGAGAAATTTGGAAATATCTTTATTTATGGGGCAGCTTAAATAGTTACTGTTATCAAGTGTGTAAACAAGATAGCAGATAAGAAGAAGATAGTTTTCTGAGAAACACAGAATATTATTTTTTGAATTAAGTAGCTTTTTTTTCCACTTTTAATTCAAAGAATAATATTCTGTGTTTCTCAGAAAACTATCTTCTTCTTATCTGCTATCTTGTTTACACACTTTATAACAGTAACTATTTAAAACATGCTGTGGTAAAATTTCTCATTCCTAATTTATTTCCCTTATTTAAGGTGTCATTGGGGGTCGGTGGAAGGGTGGTCTCAACCATTGATTTTTGACCACTACAACCTGGAATCAAATCCCGCATTGGGCACTTTTTTCTGATAAAAAATTTCTCATTCCAATCCCAATCTGGCCTAACCTGCCTCTTCCCTAACGGAGATCCTGTACCCAGCCTGGTCATAGTGGTTTTATATATTCCGCTTTACGCGGCCATTGAGGCTCAAAAATCATCCCTTTTGGTTAGCAGCCCCATAAATAAAGATATTTCTAAATTTCTCATTCAGTACTTTTGTCTGAAGATGGTAACAACGCTGTTACCGAAACGTCACACACTAATTATTTATTTGTATTTGGTCTTATTACCTTGTGTTTATAATCATGGTAAGAACAAATGTGCTACAACACTTGTTTAAACATATTCTTGGCAATGGTAAAGTTTCACAATTTGGATTATAGATTATAATACAAGAAGACCTAATACAAATAATTTATCAGTGTGTGACGTATCGGTGGCAGCATTGTCACCATCATCAGATAAAAGAATAAATTATTCTTTTATCTGATCCCATTTTATTCTTTTGTCTGATGATGGTGACAATGCTGTTGCTGAAATGTCACACTAATAAATTATTTGGATTAGGTCTTCTTGTATTATTATCTTTTTGTCAAATTTGACTAGTTCCTCTCATAGAATATTATTAAATTGTAACAGCCCCTGTACTGATGAGGTCCATACCCTGAAATATGCAAATTGGTTTTGTCTGAATTTTCCCAAACTGGTGTTGTGTTCTTTATCCCAATCATACAAGAAGACCTAATCCAAATAAGTTATTAGTGTGTGATGTTTTGGCAACAGCATTGTTACCATCATCAGACAAAAGAATAAATGAGAAAAAATATTACAACAAGTTCTTAAATAGTACTGTTATCAAGTGTTTAAACAAGATAACAGATAAAGAAAAATAGTTTTTTTTTAAGACAACTTGAAATATTCTTCTTAGAATTAAAAGTGATTTTTTTTAAATATAATTAAAAGCATATCTGTAAATATCATTTATATTTCCTCTTTCTTCCATTCTATTAATTGAAGCACATGTCTTTTGGATGAAAAAGGCTTCTTTGAATTGTCTCCTGTAGTAATTTTTTTCATAAACTAGTGCCCTAACACAGAAGAGACATAGGACATAATAATTTCAATTTAGAAAACCCAAGAGTTTATGAAAGAAATTTTATCCCAATCATTATATTCTGTAGTGGGGTGATGAATCAAAATGCAGTTTTAATGCATATTTTTGGGACATGAATACCATCCTCCCTCAAATTTATGTTGCTGTATATATACAGTAGAACTTCCCTTTAGTGGACACCTCTCTACAAAGGACAGTTTTCATTTGCAAAATTACCATTTTTACTATTTAGCAACTCTCCGGTAAGAGGACAACTCACCCTAAAGGACACTTTGGCTCTGCAATTAGGTGTCCTTTACAGGGAGGTTCTACTGTATATATATCAATTAAAAAGGCATATAATGAATCAAAATATTTTTTACCTACCAATATTTCAGTTGGCTGAATGCCAACCTTTTTCAAGGTATTACAGGCTTTGGCACCGACCGAGGCCGCTAGTTTGTAACGACAGTCAATAGATGACGTCTAGTTTTAACAGGAGATGTAACCATTATTTTTATAGATCAATATCCTCCTGGCAAATCCTTTTGGCCTATCACTTTGCCAGCTAAACACTTCTTTGACAGATTGTGATGATTCCATATGGATCTCATGGAATAAAGTCTGCTCTAGACTGACGAGGGCCATTAGCCTGAAACCATGGTCTCTAGGTGGACGCTTTTCAGTTTTCAAAGCTGGTGTTGTGGCTTTGTCACCGACCCATGGCTGCTAGTTTGTGGCGACGGTCAATAGATGGCATCTAGTTATGATGAAAAAAGAGGCTGTGATAACAAGGTTCCACTCTCTCTGAATCATGACTGGACGTGGAAATGGAAGCAAAGAACTCAGAAAGGATGGTACAGTAGAACTTCCCTGTAAAGGACACTTAGTTACAGAGCTAAAGTATCCATTAGGAAGAGGTGTCCTCTTACCTGAGAATTGCTAAATAGCAAAAATGGCAATTTTATAAATGAAAACTGTCCTTTGTAGAGAGGTGGCCTCTAGCACGAGTGTCCTCTCATGGAGGTTCTACTGTACCAAGCACCATTTCAATGTCCTTTGTTACAAAGTGATTCCCCTGATATTGTCACAAAGGACTTTGTAATGGTGCTTGATACAGTAGAACATACTCCATGAGAGGACACTCGCGCTAGAGAATACCTCTCTACAAAGGACAGTTTTCATTTATAAAATGACCATTTTTACTATTTAGCAACTCTCCAGTAAGAGGACACCTCTCCCTAAAAAACACTTTAGCTCTGCAATTAGGTGTACTTTACAGGGAGGTAGTTCTACTGTATAGTTAAACCTTGATAAAACAACCTTGCTTGGGACCAAAAAAGATGTTAGATAACCACTGTTAAAATAATTGTAAGTTAAAACTAAAATAAACATGTTAAAAAAAGTGAAATTGTACTGGGATCATTCTTGATTAATCAAAAATTGGTATTTGGCCAATTCTGGAATAATTAAAAAACAATGATTAATTGCTATTTATTCCAACAAATGACGCAAGCAATCAGCAACTTTTAGTTGCACGATCAGGAGATGCCTATTTCCTAATGATGTTTTCATCAGGTTGTTGTTATAGTGAGGTTGTGTGGAGAGATCTAGAAAAAAAAAACTATAACAAGACTCAGAACAAAATACTATAAAGGAATGACAATACATCCAGATGGTACAAGAACCTACAGGACATGCAACAACTGTCCTGATGTGGAACTAACACCTACTCACATATTCTCATGTCCAGCAATGGCCGCAGAAAATTGATATACACACCCAAGATAGTGGACATTGCTGCTGCTGTGATAGAGATGCATGGAGACATCTGAGGCTCATCATTGGACACGACAACAACAACAGAAAATTGACATGGACCCAGAACAGCAGCTTTACACACCCAAGATAGTGGACATTGCTGCTGCTGTGATAGAGATGCATGGGGACATCTGAAGCTCTTCATTGGACACAACAACAACATATGGATCTAAAGATGTTATTTCCGAAATGGTTTACCATACGACACAATTTAGAATATAGATTAGAAACATAAGGTAATAAGACCAAATAAATAAATAGTATAATAATATTTATTTATTTGTATTTGGTAATACAGTAGAACCTCCCTGTAAAGGACACCTAATTGCAGAGCCAAAGTGTCCTTTAGGAAGAGGTTTCCTCTTACCAGAGAGTTACAAAATTGCAAAAATGATAATTTTGCTAATGAAAACTGCCCTTTGTGGAGAGGTGTCTGCTAAAGGGAGGTTCTGCTGTATTACCTTGTGTTGGAATTAATTTACGTACAGTAGAACCTCCCTTTAGCAGACACCTCTCCACAAAGGACAGTTTTCATTTACAAAATTACCATTTTTACAATTTAACAACACTCTGGTAAGAGGACACCTCTCCCTAAAGGACACTTTGACTCTGCAATTAGGTGTTGTTTACAGGAAGAGGTTCTACTGTATATATTTATATCAATTAAAAAGGCATATAATGAATCAAAATTTACATATACATATTTACATATAATACAAACAGAATGTAGAAAGTGAGATTCCAACATTATCACATGTCTATCAACTTCTAAGCCAACAATTTTTATCAAAAGTGGATGATTTTTTTCAAATCAGTTGACCTTTTTTTTATCAAGAATAGGTTGGTGATGCTGGTAGAAATGGTGGGATATAGTGGGCTGGGCATCTACTTCTCCTGTGGAGAACATCCTAATTCAAACCTGTTCTTGGAAGTCTTTTGTAGAGTTTATTTCTCTAAAATGTCCTCTTGGTGTTATATGATCTTGTTGAGATATGACAACTACAGGTTTTAAACCTTATAACACTATTTATGTATTTGGATTTGGTCTTATTACCTTGTGTCCAGATTCTCTTGTGTCTTTCTGTGGATAGTGTTTTCCTAACCAAGTTCTCTTCTAGAGGAAGACAGCCACATGGGAATACTGGAAGAAAATAACTTTTGACTCAAGATAAATGCTTCATAATTAATGTATATTATGGATTGCTTCATAGCCATATACAGTTAAACCTGTCTATAGCACCCCCTCTTGGGACTCGTCAAAATAGGGTGCTATAAAGAGGGGGTGCTATAGACTGGACACTTTTAATGTAAATCGCATCGTACCACGTAGTTAAAATCGGGTGCTTTTTAGAGGCGCTATAGACAGGTTTAACTATATATACTTTATAGGAAAACCTTTAAAGGGAAAATATAAAAATGTGGAAATTACTATTAGACTTTCTTATAGAAACCTACTTAGAGAAAAAAAGGCAAAAATGGAAATTACAATAAAACTTCTCTATATAAAACCCACAGAAGTCCAAAATGGGAATTTGGAATTACAGTAAAACTTCCCTATATGTGTGATAAGGCGCAATTTGGATTATAGATTATAAACACAAGGTAATAAGACCAAATAAATAAATAGTTTGTGACGTTTCAGTAACAGCGTTGTTACCATCTTCAGTTTCAGTACTTTTGTCTGAAGATGGTAACAACGCTGTTACCGAAACATCACACACTATTTATTTGAATTTAGTCTTATTACCTTGTGTTTTCCCTATATATAAAAGCTCACAGCTCGAGGAACATGAACTCATGGAATTTGTGTAATATTTACAGGATAAGAAACAATGTAGAAGCTGACAAAAGTCCAAAATGAGAATTAGGAATTACAGTAAAACTTCCTATTTTATCTGCTGAAAGACTTATCCGACCACAACTTGTTCTCCAGCCCAGAGTGATATCATTGTGGGTTTACAACCAAGTGGACTGGACATTTTTTTTTCTCCTGTGGAGAACATCCTGATTCAAACCTCTCTTGGAAGTCTTTTGTAGAGTTTATATCTCTAAAATGTCCTCTTGGTGTTATACAATCTTGTTGAGAGATGACAGTTAAAACCGGTACAGTTTCAGGTATATAAGAATATGCACTTTCATATGAAAACTTTCACAACTAGGTGCTCTAACAGCATCACTGCCAGACTTGGTGGTCACCTGGAGAATAAACACCTTGTTATCTAAATGGTCTCATCCTCCCTTGTAAAATAATATGTGACATAGCCCCTCAATATAAATGGAAATACAGTCGAGTCTCCCTTTACACTAATGGACAAAACTTAAGGAAGTGAAAAATATTTTATCTCGCTAGCATCTATTTTTTTTAAAGAAGACAGAGACAATTTTGTTCACACTTGGTTATCGCGTCTTCAATAAAGGTCACTGTGTATCAAATATCTTTCAGAGTTATTGTCTGAATCCCGATATACATGATAAAAGGTCCACCTTCTTAAGTTTTGTCTATGAGTGTATTATTATCTCTGCCATAAAGAGAGTGGCTGTTGTATTTGACCACAGACCAGTGCTGGTTGAACCATAAATAGCCAACCTATAAATGGCTTCCTATGAATAAATCTCCCCCTGAAATCCGAGCTGGGCGCCTCAATGCGGCAGAAGGGTGTTCTTGGAAGGGAGGAGGTGAATTATGTCTGGATCTCAGGATCCTGGTAGGGCCACCCAAGATGTGAAGGCTCCTCCTGAGGCATGAGTAGACCACCCCAGCTAAGTCCCAGCAGCTCTGTGGACCCCACCATAGAATTCCTTTTCCCATGAACACCCATTGTATGAAACTCACTTGCTTAACGGTCACTGAGATGGTACATTGAGCTTAAGACAGAGATGGCTGGCATCGTGTTTTGGATGTAATACGTACAGTAAGCCACAACGTTCTACCATGAATAAAATGATTTAAACAATGAATGACTGACCAGGCCATCACCAAGAACAGGAAGCTACCAGCCAAGACTGCTGTTGAGCCTGTGCTCCCACACAAGCCCCTAGTTCCCAATAAATATATTTCTCCATTGACTCCCCATGGTTTCTTTCATCAACAAGTTCTCACAAAGATCAAATGAGTAAAGGACAGACAGTAAAACCCTGATAAAAACAAACCAGGGATATAACAAACCTTCCCTTATAACAAACCTGATACACAGTTAAACCTGTATATAGCGCCCCCTCTTGGGACTCACCAAAATAGAGTGCTATAGAGAGGGGGCGCTATAGACAGGTGTAACTGTAATTCCCATTTTTATTTCATAATACAGTGAAATATGGTTATAATGAACCATGACTATAGTGAACCACAGGTTCAGTCACATTGAGGTTCGCTATAGAGGGGTTCTACTATATATGACATTTCTGTAACAGCATTGTAACCTTCGGACTGTTACAGAAACATCATGTATAAATTACCTTGTTTAGTCTTACAAGAAAATAAGACCTAATCCAATTTAATAGTGTGTGATGTTTCGGTAACAGCATTGTTGCTATCTTGAGACAAAATGAGAAAAAATATCACAGCATGTTCTTAAATAGTACTGTTATCAAGTACACACTATTCATTTATTTGGATTAGGTCTTATATTCTTGTATCTATAATCCAAATTGTGCTTTATCATTTGTTTAGTCTTATTGTGTGTTTCTTTTTCTCTTATCTGATACCCTCCAGCAGTCATTGAGAATAGAGAGATGGTGATATTTAAAGTGGTCATGGCTTACCCTAGCACAGGGGTCAGCAAACCTGCGGCTAGCGAGCCACATGCGGCTCTTTATATAGTTCCATACGTAAATATTATTTATGCGAGTACTATTTATTGTTGGTAAGGAAAAATGTTGTGGCTCTTTAAAAACTTTGAAATGATAAAGCACAATTTGGATTATAGATTATAATACAAGAAAATAAGACCTAATCCAAATAATTTATTAGTGTGATGTTTTGGCAACAACATTGTCACCATCATCAGACAAAAGAATAAATCACATCTTTTGTCCTTAATCTTTTGTCTGATGATGGTAACAATGCTGTTGCAGAAATGTCACACACTAATAAATTATTTGGATTAGGTCTTATTTTCTTGTATTAAAATCTTTGAAATTTTGTAAATTGTAATTTTTGACTCTTCTGAGACAAAAGTTTGCAGATACCTGCCCTAGCATGTTTTGGTTATTGTTTCCTATATATATTTGATTCTCTCTCTCACGTGCTCCATTTATTTCTACAGATTGGTTGAAGCCACACATGTTTTTACTGGGACTTGCTGGAAGAGCAATAAGTTGTCCCCAAATGACACATGTAAACCTAGGTACTTGTTTGTTTGTTTTTTTGCTTATCCCTAGTACACATGGTACAGGCCATGATAATCATGGTGGGTAGAAGTAGGCGACTGCTTTTACTGTAAGTACACCACATGTCTACACATGTAAAAAGCAGTTAGGTACTTGTTCAGGAGTTAAATATCAATCAAATACAGTAGAACCTCCACTAGAGGACACTCCCGCTAGAGGACACCTCTCTACAAAGGACAGTTTTCATTTACAAAATTACCATTTTTACTATTTAGCAACTCTCCGGTAAGAGGACACCTCTCCCTAAAGGACACTTTGGCTCTGTAATTAGGTGTCCTTTACAGGGAGGGGCTACTGTATTGATAAATTTGTAACAAATAAATTTACTAGAAATGTGTTTCTTTTTTTAAAATAGCATCTATTATCATCTCTACAAGTTATTGAATGAGAGGGCTTTTGGCTCATCAGTAGTGAACCCTCTCAGCAGTTTCGTCAATCTCCAGACCACTCTACTATTGTATTGGATTGTGGTTTTCTTATATATCCTGTATTTACTATGGAAGCCAGCTTAGGGTGTTTAGGGAACATATGGAAATAAGTTTATAGGTCTGTAGAGGTACATACATATAATATCAAGAAATTGCATCAAGCAAAGCTCTTCCGCAAATATGGTTTCATAACAAATTTATATTAGTAAATTAAATTTATCAAAATTCGAAACTATAGACGTGTATGATTCTTTTAAAAATAAAACAATTTCTACTGTTCTTACTACAATGGAAAAATTAAAAGAATCATATGCGTCTATAATAGTTTTGATATTTGATAACAGATGGCATGCTAATGCATCATAATAAAATTAAATTTGATAAGGTATAATTTGAATTATAGATTATAAACACAAGGTAATAAGACCAAATCCAAATAAATAAATAAATTGTGTGTGGCATTTCGGTAACAGTGTTGTTATCTTCAGACAAAAGTGCTGAATGAATGAAGATGGTAACAGCGTTGTTACTGAAACGTCACACACTATTCATTTATTTGGTCTTATTACCTTGTGTTTAAATTAAATTTATAAATCCAATTGCCATCTATCAATAAAATTGTTAGTGGAAATTATTATGGTCTGGACGTTTCTTTTCCACAGCCTTCTGTATTCTTTTCAAAATAGCAACAAAATTTGGTAATTATCCTTCTACTTGGTATCTTCTTCTCTTCTTTCTTATCTCCCTTCACTCAATCATATTAGGGTATCAAGCTTGTTTGACAACCATCATGACTGTGTGAAGTAGAATGTGTCTGCCTTTGTCATTAAGACTGGGAGCACTACTCAGTAGCAGGCCAACTTAGCTCCAAAAGAAATGGCCGCCTCTGACATGAGGAACAGACGCCATGTGCAGCCGCTCCTAACATGGAGTACAAATGCTGCTCATCCTGTATCCCTGGATCAGGAGTCCTTACAGGGTACTATCAGCCGGGCCAGCTGAGCCCAGGTTTTTTAGCAAGCTTGTTACTGCTCCCCCTCCTCCTTTTTTATCCGGGCTTGGGACCGGCAAAGGCGGAGTTTCTACTTGGTATGATTTCATGTTATACAAGTCCTTTGAAGAATAAATTTCATTGATAGATGGCAATTGGATTTATCTCTATATATATAAAAATGAATGTTTGTATGTTTGTTTGTCTGTCTGTATGTCCGGTATACAAATTCGCAGTAGTTCACTAATTCAAACCAAAATTTCCATACATAGGTAAAAGAATACGGGGAAGACGATAGGCTATTTTAAAAAATATATAAATCAATTATTAAAATTATATATTTTTAGTCAGAAAATGATGATGACGATATTGCTGTATCATGTTTGATTATCAGATACAAAATTATATCGGGAAAATTTTCCAAAAAGCAGAGAACACGGGTGAAACCAGTTGATTATTTTGTATGCAGGAACAAAATTCTAACAGAAAAACATTCATTCGAGCAGAAAACAAAAGCCAGATCATCTTTCTATAAAAATATCGCTTCTCAGACACAAAGTTTGAGCGGGACGTTTCACAAGAGTGACATCCACGGCGCCAATTTATAATTGTAACGAATAGTATTTGAATAGGGTACATTTAATAGGGTAAAACCCGGGCGTTGCCCGGGTCATTCGGCTAGTAAATCAATAAAACACAAGGTAATAACACCAAATCCAAATAAATAAATCAGGAAAAGGTTTTTCTTTTAATTTTGAATTTGCAAGCTTTCGAGCTAATATACTGCTCTTCAATGGGCTGATACTCTATGTACAATAGATTGTAAATTCAAAATTAAAAGAAACTTTTACCTTATTTTTATTTTTCCTTCTTCATATAATTTCTGGGTGTAACTATTGCTCATATAAATAAATAGTGTGTGATGTTTCAGTAACAGCATTGTTACCATCTTCAGACAAAAGAATAAATAAGAAAAAAGATCACAGCATGTTTTAAATAGTTACTGTTATCAAGTGTGTAAACAAGATAGCAGATATTTACACACTTGATAACAGTAACTATTTAAAACATGCTGTAATATTTTTTCTCATTCAGCACTTTTGTTTGAAGATGGTGACGATGCTATTACCGAAACGTCATACATGTAATGTATTGAGCTTTTTTTTTTTCATCCTTTTGGCTTATATTTTTTATGTAGTGGCAGTGTTTCAGTACTTTTGTCTGCAGAATACCCCTCTGCTGCTACAACTGACACTATGCTGGGAGTCTGCTACAGTAAACCACAAGTTCCACTTAAATCAGCAGAACTCCGCCTTTACCGGTCCCAAGCCCGAATGAAAAAGGAGGAGGGGGAGCAGTAACAAGCTCACTAAAAAACCTGGGCTCAGCTGGCCCGGCTGATAGTACCCTGTAAGGGCTCCTGATCCAGGGATACAGGATGAGCAGCGTTTGTACTCCATGTTAGGAGTGGCTGCACATGGCGTCTGTTCCTCATGTCAGAGGCGGCCATTTTTTTTTTAGTTAAGTTGGCCTGCTACTGAGTAGTGCTCCCAATCTTAATGACAAAGGCAGACGCATTCTACTTCACCCAGTGTGGAGATAAGAAAGAAGAAGAAATCATCACTGCTGAAGTTAGAACCAACTTTAAGGTGATAGAATGCACACTTCACATAGAGCTAGGTTCTAGAGAACTTCTTAGAATAAGATGTTACAGCTGCAGACACCATCTGTACACCCAATGTTTTTTTTTTTTGCTTATCCCTAATACACGTGGTACAGGCCATGATAATCATGGTGGGTAGATGTTGGCTACTGCTTTTACTGTGAGTACATCACATGTCTACACATGTGAAAAGCAGTTTGACTTTTACACTTACAAATGCTATAAAATAAAAAAAAGCTTCCAGGGTTAAGTTTCTTGTTCAAATTTTTATTTTCAAGCTTTTGGACTTGTCAGTCCTTCAACAGGAGTATCACGATAATAAATTGATGATATATACTATTTATATATACAAATTATTATTTACATATTTTAAATATTTATGATATTGAAAGGGGGAGAAAAATATATTACATTCTTTTTTTTTTTTTGTGTGTCTACACACTTACAAATGTGCCAGAGCCCCGTTTTTGGTTACTTGCATTCGCTGGTGGGGACTTTTGCAAGAATCGGGGGCCATTGGAGCATTTTTTTTTTTTTATTAGAAAAAAAGTACCCAATGCGGGATTCAATCCCAGGTTGTAGCGGTTGAAAACCAACGGTTTAGACCATCCTTCCACAGACCCACATACACCCAATGTAAAACTAAAAGGTGATATTCTCAACATGATATTCTCAACTCACAAAATATTTTGGTTTAGTTTTACCTATACTATCCAAAGTGTGAAAAAAAATATTTCTTTAATTCAACACCAAAGGGATCTGAATTTTTTTTTTTTTTGCTTATCCCTAGTACACGTGGTACAGGCCATGATAATCATGGTGGGTAGTTAGCGACTGCTTTTACTGTAAGTGCACCACATGTCTACACATGTGAAAAGCAGTTCGACTTTGCACTTACAAATGTGCCAGAGCCCCGTTTGGTTACTTGCACTCGCTGGTGGGGTTGGACTTTTGCAAGAATCGGGGGCCATTGGAGCTTTTTTTTTTTTTAATTGTATTGAATTACTGTAGTTATATTGACTAACTACCTGCCCAGAAGTCCTCCTCTATGTGGCAGGCAGGAGAAGCAGCACAAGGGACTGCCCTGTAGTACGGTGTCGTGATCCCCGAGCTGCTACGGTAACCGTGAACTCTGGAATGTGGCTGACTAACGGGACAATGGCATCACCCCATTCCATGGAGCAACAAAATCAGAATTGATTGAATAACTACAAGGTAATAAGATCAAAGCTAAATAAATAGTATGTGATATTGCGGTAACAGAATTGTTACTTAAATATTACATACTATTTATTTGTCTTTTCTTGTAGTTCTAATCTATAATTCAAATTGTACCTTATCAGCTGGTAAAGATCAATTACATATCACAATGTTCACAACTCCACCTTTGCCGGTCCCAAGCCCGGAGAAGGAGGGGGGCAGTAACAAGCTCACTAAAAAACCTGGGTTCAGCTGGCCCGGCTGATAGTACCCTGTAAGGGCTCCTAATCCAGGTATACAGGATGAGAAACGTTTATACTCCATGTTAGGAGCCGCTGCACATGGCATCTGTTCCTCATGTCAGAGGCGACCATTTTTTTGGAGCTAAATCAGCCTGCCAATGAGTAGTGTTCCCAGTCTTAATGACAAAGGCAGACACATTCTACTTCACCCAGTCATGACGGTTGTCAAGTCTCAAGCTCTACAAGCTTGATACCCTAATATGATTGAGTGGAGATAAGAAAGAAGATAATGTTCACACTGCTACTGAACATATTCCTAGACCTTTTGTTGTCAACAAAACACAGGAGATGTTGAATTAAATTAAAGTCTGTGTTGAATTATAGACAGTTGAATATGCTTTTGTATTCAATTGTAAAATTAAGTCATATATGTTAAATAGTTATCATTTAGAGTTATGTAAATATCACTTGTATATTGTTGTGTGTCAACAAGTAGCCGACCGATGGTACATGGAAACAGTAATTTTTTTTTTTTTTAAAGGAGGAGGGCTCTTGACCCTCATCAAAGACCTTTCTTTTGAAGAAATTGTCACTCCTTCACTGACACACAGTGAACTACAGGCCTTCAAAATACCCCTATCTAATCAGAGAACAAGACTTTTATCAGAGAAACACCACCACAGAGATGACAGGGATAAATTGTATTTGACCGTTGACTACCATTTCGCTGCAATGTGTATATACAATGCGCCAATTACAAATTAATCTTTATCCTGTTTGGATTTCGACCCGGCGATTTAGTATGTGCAGTTACAGCTCCTACAACCGGCCCGATGAGACCCCGAACATCATGACCTTTCTGGACTGGACCAAGAGCCCAGAACTGCACCAAATAAATCATCTGAGTAGTATATCCCCGCCTTTGTCTCATCAATATCTTCTTCTTCATTCTTATCTTCACTCAATCATATTAGGATATCAAGCTTGAAACTGGGTGAAGTAGATTGTGTCTGCCTTTGTCGTTAAGACTGGGAGCACTACTCAGTGGCAGGCCGACTTAGCTCCAAAATAAATGGCCGCCTCTGACATGAGGAACAGATGCCACTTGCAGCCACTCCTAACATGGAGTACAAATGCTGCTCATCCTGTATCCCTGGATTAGGAGCCCTTACAGGGTACTATCAGCCGGGCCAGCTGAGCCCAGGTTTTTTAGTGACCTTGTTACTACTTCCCCTCCTCCTTTTTCATCCGGGCTTGGAACAGCAAAGGAGGAGTTTCTCATCAATATAAATCTATTGAACAGCTAAGTTTCATTTCATATTCCTGTAGAAGTTATACCTGAAAGCTTGATGTGTTGGTAATAAAATAAGATCCTTGAAGACTTGTTGTTGATTGCGATCAAAGGATTATAACCATTTAAGCCACTTAAACAGGAGAATACAGTTGAATTAATTATGGTAAATTGAAATGGTTGGAATTTCAAAACTTTGTTGAATTATAGTTGGTTTTGAATTAAATAGGTTATAATAAGGCACAATTGTGATTATAGATTATAAACACAAGGTAATAAGACCAAATCCAAATAAATAGTGTGACATTTCGGTAACAGCAGTGTTACCATCTTCAGACATTGACATGATTCAATACTTTTGTCTGAAGATGATAACAATGCTGTTATCGAAACGTCACACACTATTTATTTGGATTTGGTCTTATTACCTTGTGTTTAAATAGGTTATACTATATTTAGAAACTTGGGCAAAATTGAACATCTACTATCATGGTTTATTGTAAAAATAATAGAACCTCTCTGTAAGAAACACCTAGTTACAAAGCCAAAGTGTCCTTTAGGAAGAGGTGTCTTCATACCAGAAAGTTGACAAATAGTAAAAATGCCAGGCTTAGTGATGAAAACTGTACTTTGTAGAGTTGGCTTTAATTCCATGAAATCCACAAGGGATCTATAATGGAATCTTTACAATCTGCTAAAGAGGTGTTTAGCTGACATCAATTTTGAAAAGAGAGGTGACCTTCATTTTTATACATATACAGTTAAACCTGTCTATAGCGCCCCCTCTAAATACCGCTTCCCTCTCTATAGCGCCCGATTTTATATACGTAGTACAATGCAATTTACATTAAAAACGACCTGT
>CP092865.1:131299376-131383804 GCA_030710605.1 Cordylochernes scorpioides | reverse complement strand
GATCTCGGACGAATGGATGCCTCATCACGATAACGCCCCAGCACACAGAGCTCTTTCCGTGGGTGCTTTTTTGACTAAAAATAGAATTTTAAGAATGCCTCATCCCCCGTACTCGCTTGATTTAGCACCAAATGACCTCTTTCTCTTTCCTAGAATGAAGTCAGTTCTAAAAGGACATAGATTTGATACCGTTAATGCCATAAAGTAAAAATCGCTGAGCGTTTTGAGGGGCATTACTTCTGACGATTTTTCTGTGTGCTTCCGAAACTGGAAAAAAATAATTAAGCGCTACATAGATTCCCTCGGACAGTATTTTGAGGAATATTAACCTTTTTTTTTCAATATATTCATCTAATAAATATTTTATGACCCAATTCCCCATATTTTATGATCAAACCTTGTATATATTTTAATTTTTTTAATCACTCTCTCTATATATTTTTAAATATACAAGGTATGTCCCATAAGTTCCCGGACTGGGTCCATAAAAAAAAAATGGTAAGATTTTTTTTTTATTTTTTATTAAAACTTTTCAAAGTAATCCCCCCTTGCTTCAACGCACCAGCGCCATCGTTTCTCCCAATTGTCGAAACAGTTTTTATAGGCCTCTTTTGGAATGCTCTTCAATGCCAGCAGCGATTTTTCTATTATGTCTTCCCTGGTGTCAAAATGTCTTCCTTTTAGAACAGCTTTGAGTTTGGGGAACAGAAAAAAGTCATTTGGTGCGATGTCTGGGGAATAGGGTGGTTGAGGTAGGATTTCTGTCCCGTTTTTCGCCAAAAAACTCGTCACCAAGTGCGCTGTGTGAGGGCGGGCATTGTCATGGTGTAGGATCCAGTCACCATTAGTCCATTTTTCTGGCCTTTTTTTTCGAATCGCTTCCCTTAGACGGCGAAGAATGCTCAAATACATTTCCTTAATAACTTTTTGGCCTGCAGGAAGATACTCGTGATGAACAATGCCCTTGTTATCCAAAAAAGCGACCAGCAACACCTTGTTTCTGGATTTCAATATCCTGGATTTTTTGGGTCTAGGCTCACCCTGACCTCTCCACTCGGCAGTTTGACGCTTGGTTTCAGGGTCATAGCCATAGACCCATGTCTCGTCGCCTGTGATTATCTTGTCTTTCCATTCCGGATCCGTTCTTGTCATTTCCAGCATGTCCTCACAGGTTGCAAGCCGACACAGGTTTTGCTCATTAGTGAGGAATCTTGGGATGAATTTTGCAGGAGTCTTTTTGAGCCTCAAATCTTCGGTTACGATCCTTCCAATCGTTGTTTTAGAGATGCCTGTGTCTTGCTCTAGCTCCAGCAAAGTGGTTCGAGGATTTCTTTTATCAAATCGGTGATTTTTTGCACATTTTCATAGTCCTTTGAAATGTTGGGCGTCCTTGACGAGGATCATCTTCAATGGAAATTCTGCCAGCTTTAAATCTAGAATGCCATTCAAAAACAGTTGTTCTCTTTGGGGCGTTATTGAGGAATGCTTTATTAAGCATTTCAAAAGTGTCGGTTGCTGATATTTGAAGTTTCACACAAAATTCTATGCAAATCCTCTGCTATAATTTTTGTTCCATCGTAAAATCGCCGCAGCGCAAGGTGTAACCTTTAAATAAATTAGAATAACTTTGGCGCGCGCGCACGTACCGCCTCGATATTGGTACCACCGTGTTGCCAGATATTTTTTCTATAATAAACTGTCAAATTTATTTACATTTTTCATTTATTTATTTTTTTATGGACCCAGTCCGGGAACTTATGGGACATACCTTGTATTTTTTTTTTAATATGATAAACATTGAATACAGTAGAACCTCCCTTTAGCGGACACCTCTCCCTAAAGGACAGTTTGGCTCTGCAATTAGGTGTTGTCCTTTACAGAGAGGTTCTACTGTATTTAACATTTTAATGTATGCGTGTTTTTTTTTTTTGTTTAAGATTTAGTCCAAGCGATTTATATATATTTTTAAACATAATGACACATATCAGCCAGAAATATTTATTCAGTTTCTGGCATTTAAAAAATAATCAATATTTTTTAGTATATACAAGGGGGGATCAATAAATAAGGTGAATTATCTTATTTCTTAAAAATTAAAAAAGAAAAAATAATTTAAACCACAGAATATTAAAATATAACATCGAGAGACTATTTAAGGTGTTCTGTTCTTTTTTTCCCACGCGCGGCGCGAGACTTATAAATAAACTAAAATGGAAGCTCCTTTGAAGGATTGCACCACGCTTGAACAACGTGCAGTTATTCGTTTCTTGAATGCAGAAGGTATTCAAACATCTTAAATATGCCAAAGAATGAAAAATATCTATGGTGAGTCTTGTTTGTCTCAAAATACATTTATAAATGGGTTAACGAGTTCAAAAATGGACGAATTACATGTTCCAATATTGAGCGACCTGGACGACCAAGTGTTACAGCGACGCCAAGCACGATAAATGCGGTTGAAAACTTAATTTTGGAGGATAGAAAAATATCATGGCAACGTATGAACAGCAACCTTTATTGTGACATTCTTGTAAATAAGCTAAAGCCCGGTATAAGAAACAAAAGAAGAGGGAAGCTTAGTAAAGGTGTTCTCTTCCTTCATGATAATGCAAGGCCGCATACATCATGTAAAACTGTATCTACAATCATTAAATTAGGTTTTGAAGTTTTAGAATATCCTGCATATAGTCCAGACCTAGCCCCCTCTGACTATTTACTTTTTGGACTACTAAAGAAAAAGTTAAAGGGAAAGCGATTTGACTGGGATGAAGATGTCCAGAAATGGAGAAAGATTTTTTTCACACGCCTCCTAAGAGTGCCTATAAAGAGGGTATTTACAAATTGCCAGAACGATGGAGACGATGTATAGAAAGCCAAGGTGATTATTTTGAATAAATCAAGTCCTAATTTTTAATATCGTTCTTTTTTTTTTATAAATTATAATTCACCTTATTTATTGATCCCACCTTGTAAATAAATATATAGAGACAAATTAAGTCGTATAACCATTGTTGATATTTAGCGAATAAAAATAGTTTATTGATAAAAATATATATTGATATATGAACATGATTGTCTGGCGCGACCTCTGTTATTGGGAATATAAACTATAGTGCATAGGTTTCTTTCAAATTAAAACAATTTATACACTATCCTTACTGCAATAATAAACATAATTGACTTCTGTATGTTTATCATGGCTGGAAGTGGACAGCATATATTATTCTATTTTGAAAGTAGAATACGCAGGGGCGCTATATGTTGTTTATATTTCCAATATTGAGAGTATTAATAAAATCCAAAGCCTACGTTGTACTCGCAAGCTTTTGCAAGTTTCTCTTTGAGCTTAGCTTTGGTGGAGTATTCTGGCAGTACGAGGGTTTTGGAGCAAGTGAAGGCGAAAGGCAGTTGATCTGAATCAGGGCCTTTCCTCTGGATGGTCAAGGGTGTCCCCCACGGGGGCATGCACTCGCTGCCTGTGCAATACATCAAGAAAGCCTGCATGAAGGCTTGATCCTCTTCTCTGAAAATTTGCCATAGGTTCTGGATTACCTTAGACAGTCTTGTATAATCACCTTCATATTGGGTTACAGATTCCAAAATTTCCCATTCCAAACTTCATTAAATCAACATCCATCATTGCTTAACATATTGTAAATAACTACCTTGAGATTTCTTCTATCTGCTTATGTTGTTGCTTATTTTTTTAGTGTATGTGTTTATTCAATGCTCTTTTTCTTAATTGTTTATTTTATTTTTGACAATTCTGTTACCTACTCTACTACAATATGAATTATTGTAAATAGTTTCATGCGCAATTACCCAGATCGGATATGGCGTGTCTTTTTTGCAACTGGGAATAAATAAATTATATTTCTATTATATATATATCAATGCATTATTAATATATATATATATATTATTTTGGATAAAAGGTATTGCAACATCTTCGTACACATTTATTTTTAGCAAATCTTTATTGTCTTAGTAAAGTCTGATACAGCCTTTTTTTGTTTATTTTCGGAACGCTAAAAAGTGACAAAAACAAATCAAAAAGGGATGATGATAACCTGCGTCTTGCAGATTAACATTTTCATAGAAACATATATATATACATATTTATTGCTAGCTATATATCACCATCTTCTCTCTTCAAACACGAAATCTCACAGGCGGTCTCCTCGCTCGAGGTGGGTTCCGCCTCAGGACAGGACCCTCCTCTTTCAAGGCCTCGGGGTCCAGCGAGCGAAGAGGCTCCAATGACTTTCCATCGTCTGTATCACTCTGAACCTCTGAATCTTGATCCGACCGCTGGCTAGTTAGTCCTGGTGACAGCGACTCCATATAACCTCTGTCTCGTACAACCTCCGAGATTATGGCACTGGGACCTGGTCCTCTTGAGTTCTCGGGTTGACGCTCTCCATCTCCACTCTCATCTTCCTCACCATTCCTCCACCTTTTTCTAATTTGATCCCTGTGATAGGCCTTTACCTGTCCGTGGATCAAAATGGTGTAGACTCTAGTTCCCTTCTTGCCCACAATTTTTCCTGGGATCCATTTATCACCACCTCTAAAGTTTTTACACCACACTAAATCATCTATCTGGAATTCTTCCAAATGGGTTCGCCGATCATACTTCATTTGCCTGGCTTGCTGGTCCCTAACTCTAGATGCCAAGCTGGGATGTATCAACGATACTCTGGTTCGAAGCGCACGCCCAATAAATAGCTCTGATGGAGTCTTTCCCGTTGTCACATGCGGGGTGCTTCGATATGCCAGAAGAACTTTTGATAAGGTGTCTTGAATGGTATCCCCAATTTTCCTTTTATTTTTATCCAGGGCAGTCTTTATTGTTCTAACCGCTCTTTCAGCCAAGCCATTACTTTGCGGGTGGTACGCCGGGATCAATGTTTGTTTAATTCCATTTCCTTCCAGAAAACCTTTCATTTCACTACCAGTAAACTGAGGTCCATTATCAGATACAAGTTCCTCCGGCAGACCATAGGAAGAAAAAAGTCGCCGTAGTTGCTCAATGGTTTTGCGTGTGGTGGTCTCTCTCATTGGGATGGCTTCGATCCACTTTGAATGACTATCTACTACAATTAATAAATTAATGTTTTCCTTATTTGCAAAATCAATGTGAATTCTTTGCCAAGGTCTGGTTGACCATTTCCAGGGTTGCCATTTTCCTTTATTTGGCCCATCCTGGGATTGCTGACAGCTTCTGCACTTATTTACCAAAAACTCGATTTGGGTATCTAGATTTGGCCACCAAAAATGTGATCTTGCTACAGCCTTCATTTTGTTCATACCGGAATGAGTCTCATGAAGACAGTTCAACATTTTTATTCTGAGAGATGGTGGAATGACAACTCTCATTCCCCAAACCAAACACTCCCCATCTACAGTTAGCTCAAGTTTCCTTTGAAAATAAGGTCTGAGGTGATCAGCCACCTTTTCAGGCCAGCCTTGCTGAGTATAAAATTTGGCCAATGAGAGCACTTCGTCTTTTTCAGTTTCCGTGGCAATTTCCTCTGCTGTGATCGGCAATTCTTCCACATAGGATAAAGCATAGACATTATTTAATCTTGGAATTTCTTCACAGCCCACAGGAAAACGTGACAGAAGATCTGCATTCCCATGGTCTTGAGTTCTTCGAAATTTAATATCGTAAGTATAAGCTGACAAAATAAGCGCCCAACGCTGCAATCTTGAAGTAGATAAGGTGGGGATTCCTGATCTTGAGCCCAAAATGGTCACCAATGGCTTATGGTCTGTAATAAGAATAAATTTTCTTCCATAAATAAATTGATGAAACTTGGTAACTCCATAAATAATGGCTAGAGCCTCCTTCTCAATCTGAGAATAATTTTGTTCTGCTACCGATAAAGTCCGTGAGGCAAACATAATCGGTCTCTCCTGGCCTTCTATAATATGTGACAACACAGCGCCCACTCCAATCTGCGATGCATCAGTGGCCAAACACAATGGCAAAGTCGCATCATAAGGGACTAGCACCCTCTCCGAGGTAATGCTATCCTTGCACTTGTCAATGGCCTCTCCACATTCCTTTGTCCAAACCCAAGGACGTTTTTTGTGAAGCTCATGAAGAGGCTTCAAAAGCTCTGGCAAATTGGGTATGAACTTCCCATAAAAGTTTACCAAACCAAGAAATGACCTTAATTCAGAGATATTCGTAGGCGTTTTGGCCTTCTGTATTGCTTGTACCTTATGATCTAAAGGTCTGATGCCCTCTTCCGTGACAAGATGTCCTAAATATTCAATTTCTTTTTGCAAAAATAGGCATTTTTCTTTCTTTAGTTTGATATTATACTTCGCCAAGCGAGCAAATATAGTCTTCAACAACGCCAGATGTTCTTCAATTGATGCTGTGGCTATAAGGACATCATCAATATAACAAATTACGCCTCCTATACCTGACAAAACTCTATCCATTACAGATTGAAAATAACTGGGCGCATTTGCCAATCCAAATGGCATTCTCTTAAACCTGAAAAGCCCTTTATGAGTATTTATCGTTAGTAACGGTCGGGTGCCTGGGTCCACCTCTAATTGCAGATAAGCGTTCCTCAAGTCCAATTTAGAAAAGTATTTTCCCTTGGCCAATGTGGAGAATAAATCTTGCTGTGTGGGAAGGGGATAGGCCGCAGTGTCCAAATATTTATTTAGAGTTACTTTGAAGTCGCAGCAAATTCTGATCTCTTTATTTTTCTTCGGCACTACAACCACTGGAGTGGCCCATTTACTGCTCGCCACCTCACATAGATAACCCTTAGCCACCATTTTGTCTAATGCTTCAGTAACTGCTGGCCTAATGGCAAAAGGCACCGGACGAGCCTTATGGAAAATTGGATTCACATCACACATGTTTACTGAAAATGTGAAACCTTTTATTGGTTCAGTTGTCTCCACAAATAGGGCTTGATTTTCCTTCAAAATTTCCTCAATGGTAATTTCCACAGGCATATGTTTTACCGCAAAACAGCCCAATTTCAATCTATTTATCCATTCTCTTCCCATCAAAGCCCTCTTTTCTCCTTTCACCACCAACGCTCTAAGTTTGTAAGTAATATCTTGACACTCCACTTTGACATTGATTTTACCCAGAATGGGTACCACGGTACCATCATAAGTTCTTACAATAATACTCGCTTTTTCCAATTTCAAGTGTTGAAGACTATTTTTAAAATCCTTTTCTGATATCAGTGTTAGACCACTACCCGTATCCATTTCAAATTTAATAAAGTTTCCTTCTACTTTTAACTCCATCAGATAGGGAGGGTCACTTGAGGCAAAATTAATTTTATACTCAGGTATCGTCACGCTTATAATTTTCTGGACATACTCTTCCTCCTCTTCTTGGTCTCCTATCTGATGTATATTTCCCGGCTGATTCTGATGTTGCCTTAGATTTCTTCTACTGCTCCAACATATTGAGGCAATGTGTCCTTTTTTATTACACTTAAAGCATATCGCCTCCTTAAATCTACATAGTTCTTTATGCTGTTTACCACAATGTTTACATTTGCCATTCTGGAAATTTGATTCAACCTTGCGTTCCATCCTCAACTTATCTACACAATCTTCACCCTGCTCCAAGTGAAATAATTTTGTATTTTTCTCGGCCGCTTCCATAGATAATGCTATCTCAATTACTTTAGCTAAAGAAATGTCGCCCTCCGACAAAATTCTATTTTGTATTTTGGCATTATATAATCCACAAACCATTTTATCACGTAAAGAATCCTCCAGAAAATTTCCAAAGTTGCATGAGGAAGCCAAACGCTTAATTTCCACCAAGTAATCCGAGATGCTTTCTTCCTTTAATTGCATTCTTTTAAAAAAAATGAACCTCTCTACTACAATTGAGCGCTTTGGAGAGAAGTGCCTTTTCAAGATATCTATTAGGTTATCAAAAGTTTTATCTTTAGGTAGAATAGGACTGCACAAATTCTTCAAAACACCATATGTTTTACTTCCCATGAGGGTTAGGAGATAAGCCTTTTTCTTCTCATCCCCTGCCTCCTCCAATATGAGAAACTGTTCCAATCGTTCATAAAACGTTTCAAAAGTTTCAGTTTCCTCATTATATTCCTTAAATTGGTAACTAGCCATTTTTTTTCACTCTTTCTTAAATTTGCATCCTAAAACTTTGCAATTTGTGTCTTTTAAAATTTACTTTCAATTATATGCAAAATCAAAGATATTTTCTAAAAATATTTACTTCAAAATTCGAGGGTACTTACTCTTATATCCTCGTCGCCAAATGCAACATCTTCGTACACATTTATTTTTAGCAAATCTTTATTGTCTTAGTAAAGTCTGATACAGCCTTTTTTTGTTTATTTTCGGAACGCTAAAAAGTGACAAAAACAAATCAAAAAGGGATGATGATAACCTGCGTCTTGCAGATTAACATTTTCATAGAAACATATATATATACATATTTATTGCTAGCTATATATCAGGTATCTCCTGAAAAAATAAACTTTTATCCGGCAGAGTTTCCTCACCACTCTGGAAGTACCTGCCTCGGCGCGTTACCCTTTTTGGCGGTTCACCCCCCAGGAGCCCTAAATGGTCCTGAGAAGTCCTATTCCACTTCTAGCTTTTACTAACCCCACCATCGGATCTGACCTGATGGCGCCAGCAAAGCTAGGGCCCTAGAACTGACCGATTGTTGAAGACTCGTGTCCCAGGAAACTGAATAATTTTACAAACTAAAATAAATTTGATATAAATTTTAAATATGTTATAAGCTATGAAAATAAGAAAATCATGTTCACAATTTCATATGATGTTGGGATATGATTGATTTATAATTCCAGAAAATGAAACATTTTTTTACAAAGTTAATTTAATGGTTCATCTATGATAGAGATGATATCTGACAAGATTCTCAAGGAAAATTATTAAGATTATAAGATTGATTGTATTTGATGACCGTGTGGTGATATTCCTACATGCAGTTCTTGAAATTCTGATAGCTGGATAGCATCTAGCAATTGGACTCTGTTTCTTAAAATTATTTTCTATACGGCGACTTGATAATATCAGTGTAATATTAATAACACATTCAAAGTGATTGTCGTAAAGATAGAGGCTGCCTGGCCGGCATTCATTGTTCTTCAAATATAAGACACTTCGACCAGTAAATCTTTTTATTGTCTGGCCGAAGTGTCTTTTATTTGATGAACAAAGTGATTGTGTATGTGTAAAAGGTATATTTTGTTTTTACTTCTTGTACATACAGTACTGGTCATGAAAATCACGGTGGTAAGAGGTTTGTGACTACTCATACTTTAGGTACACCAAATGTCTTTACTAGTAATATCAGGCAATGGACCCATGGGGTCAATGTCTGGATATATATTAAGAAAATGTTAGAAAGCAATAAATAACGAAATTAATTTTTTAAATGTCAAAGGGACTAAATAATTAATAAAAGCCTAATTTATTGTCAAAAAAAAAATGCTGTCTCTAACAGAATTCAAATGTTAGAAATTATTTTATTAATATGTCATAAGTACTATATATGAAATCCGATTTATAGGTGAAAAGTGTGGTTTCAAAAAGGAGGATATTCACATGTAGCCTAAGTAATCATGGCGTGAGGGGAGACTGTTTTATCTAATATAATCTATACATGTAAAACCTTATTATGAATATTGTACAATGAATATATACATTTCTTATAGCGATGGTCTGGATATCATATTCTTATAGATAGATAATTCAGGCGGTATGATTCTTGAGAGTGTTATATATTTTCGTATATGTTGTAAAATGGAAGACAAACTATCTGAGAAGCCAATATTACAAAGTTGGGGGAAGATGGTGCACTCCAGCTGCGGGGGATGGCCATGTGTCAAGGGAACAGGTGCCAAAAAAAATGGCATTCGTGTGGGGGGGGGGAAGGTCAGAGTCTGGTCACATCTGCGGAGAGTGGAAAACGCGGAGAGTTGCCTCCAGGAGTGTGGATGATCCTGCAAGACGGTACCAGGACCACGGCATCGGAGCGGCCTACAAGGTGGTGTAGCACAGGCTGGACGTGGACAGCATGGAGCGGAACGTTGACAAGGAAGATCCTTCTGATAGCGGACATTTGAAACAAGTCCATCTAAATGTACCTAGTTCTCAATCCCATTAGCAGCTCCTGCCAATAAAGTATAACGAACTAATCTGCATCCACAATGAACCTACATTAAACCTTGTACGCAAACAACGACCGCTGAAAAGCGTCATAACAATATTGAAGACAAAGCTATGGAACGGTTTATAATAATTATATACGCATTTATATAGTTTGCTAATAGTGAATTTCATATAGGTGAAATATGTCCGAAATTATTTATGATTATATAACTTCGATATTTGTAGCTGTTTTAAAAGTTGCTAACCAAATACAAAAAATATATATATAGGCTTAAAAGGTAGAATTGACCACTTTTCGGTGTCAATGGTCTCCGAGATTTCAGTATATCCATGCAAATAGAGAGGGCTTTGACAACATTTAACTAGAAATTTTCAAACAGCATATTTCACTTGTGCACAAGTTGCGCAACTTCTGTTGATAATGCTATGTACCACGTGTATTCGGGGAAAAAGGCACAATAGAATGTCTCAGAAGTGGGCATTTTTGGTATATTTACGAGATAAAAATGAACCACAATCAAATAATTATGGGTTTAAACAGCCCTTTTATATAATTTTAAGTATAAAGTCTTGCTATGCGAAGCATATATAGAGAAAAGATAATTATATGCTATCTTGACTAATCCCATGCGTACTTGGGATAATTGAGAAAAACATCAACAGCAAACCCATCTAAGAAAGCGGCAATTTTGGATTTAAAAGAGTTATATATAATGTACTGTGGATTTTAGGTGGTCAAATTGGAATAAATTGCTGTCGCAGCAATCAACCTCTTTTGAACAATGGCGCCTCAGTCAGGTATGCGTCCACTGAGATTCAACAGATAATTATTTATATGAAGCAATAAGGCCACATCTATATATAGGAAATGAAAGTATTTAAATGTTTATTTTATACACAAAACAAACTTCTACTGTCCTTACTGCAATGACAAAATATTGGGAGGGCTTGGCTCATCAGTGGTGGATCTCTTCCAGCAGTTTCGCCAATTTAATCTACCAGACCGTTTCTTTTAGAGCTCTAATACTGTTTTGGACTATTCTGATTTTATACGCTGCACTGAAGGCTGGAATCTTAGAAATGGTATTTAAGTAAACTTAATTGAACAAAATCAGCAAGCAGCCCCCCCAGGCAGGAATGAATATGTATTATATTGGTAAACTATGGACATAAGATTTTAGGAGAGTAGAATTGCATTTAAATATTTGCATCGAGCGAGGCTTTCCTCAAACTATAAGGACAAGTTAGGCATAAATTAATATAAAGCAATAACGCACCTGTTTGCGGAAGCGCATTGTTCGATGCAAATATTTATAGGTAATTCTACTGTCCTAAAAGCTTATGTCCATGGTTTACCCGAATACCATTTCTGAGATTTCACCATTCAGTGTAGAATATATAAGCAGAATAGTCCAATACAGTATTAGAGCTCTAAGAAGTGGTCTGGTAGGGTTTCACCATTGAGGAGCCAAGCCCTCTCAATATTTTTCATCGCAGTAAGGACAGTAGAGAGGTTTGATTTATGCGAAAAAGAAACATTAGTGCTTTTAAATACTTTTATTTCTTAGATACATATTTAGTTAAAAGACATAAAAGGGGCATCTATACATGAGATATAAAACCATTAAGCATTTCTCTCACAAATAATTCAAACATCTCTACTGTCCTTACTGCGATAAAAAATAATGAGAGGGCTTGGTTCATCAGTGGTGAATTGTTTTCTGAAGAGCAGTGCTCGATGCAAATATATATGTGATATTCTACTGCCCTAAAAACCCATGTCCATAGTGTGCTAAAATAACATACCTAAGATTCCGTCTTACTGCCTCATATATGGGCAGAATTGAACAATACATTCTAGAAGCAGATGGCCTCCCAAATCTTTAGGTCCATAAGCTGGCATGCTAAGCATTCCCTTAGCTGCTATCCTGCTCAATAGCCAAGCAACGGGATTCAAACTGGGATTCGGATTTGGTACTGGAAAAACCAACTCCCAGATTAAATCACCTAGAAGGATTTATATACCGGTGGCCCTCAGTCACAGCACAATAGATAAACTATCTACTGTGTCCAGCAGGGACCGCGGCCACCGGTCGACCCTGTTCACCCACAGCTGAGATAAAGTTCAGCTGCCACGTCGTGGGCTTTCTCAAGAAGCTTGCTGTGAAATCTCAGCAGCTCAGTTTCGATAGCGTTCCCCGCTCTTATTCTCTCCTCTTTCACACCCACCACTCTTGGACAATCCAAGCCGTGCTTGGACAATGGCGTGCTCCCAGATCCCTTTCTCCACAGATGCAATCAGGATTGCTTCTAATTTTTAAATCTGTGGAGACTCCTGGGGAAGAATCCATGTCCCGATACCACTAAGTTTGAGGGACATAGCCTTTACATAGTACTTGGGCGTGTTCAAACAATGTGTACCTCCCTCTTTTTCCGCTGTTCCTAAATCTGTCTAACCACGGGTCCTGGACGTGCCCCCTGACTCTCCTATACACCTCTTTCTTGGTTATTGGGAAATCCACTGATATTCCTTTCTGGCATCCATCCTTCGCGAGCCTATCTGCCAACTAATTTCCTTCAATAATGCTAGTTTATTCGGGGCCCTATTTCATTCCATGGCACTTCTATCACCACAAGACGTCTTTCCTATCTATCCAAATGTTTTTCCTGATGGCCTCCTCCTCTAGGTTCAACCCCAGGGGGACTAACCCAGCGAGGACCAACAGTGCCTCTTTGCTGGTAGTATGGTATCTCCCTGTGATCCCAACGACCGCCGTCCTTTGCACCCTTTCCGATGCCACCTTGTGGTCCCTATTTCGCTGCCACCAGGCCCTGGAAGTGTAGTATAGTAGTATTGGCTCGACGCAGGAAAGGTAGAGGTTCTTAAAATAGTACACTCCTTTCCCCTTCTGTTCAGAGACAATCTTGACAGCCTGCATAGCGCCTCCCTACCTTTCGCCACCATCCCATCAGGTGTACCTGTGATGCCTTTGCAGTACTTGAAGGCTGATAGGAGCATCGGGGGTAGCTGGGCGTCACTGGAGCATTGGCGGTGGTCTTAGAGTGCTGAGGTAGAGGTTCAAAAATTTGGAATTCTTGTAATGCGTACCACGTAGTGATGAAGAATAGGTGCCTTGAAATTAGGGGTCGAGTTCTTCTACTCGGAGAGCGTTGTCGGGTGCACTATTCTGACTAAAAGTTGGTTTTGTGTGTACAATCCTTCAGTCTCGGTGTTCATAATAATTACCTCTTAACGTATATGTAGTTGAGGTACAAGGGTTGTTTGGTCTTGGAGTAATTTTCAAAGTATTTTAGTTGCGACAAACTTTGCGTAGATGACATCGGTTTTTCCTGGGAATAAGTCTACGAGGGTCTCTCACACTTCGGTGTTTAATTTTGTATTAACTCGGCCTGAAAAGGTCTAGCAAATAATGGATAAAATATTAGAGAAGATTTTTTTTCTATTCTATGCTGTTGAATAGAGTAAAACTCGGATCTCCAGTGCCTGGGGATGTTAAATGTCAGCCAAGTCTGTCTTCTTTACCTTATAGACTAGAACTGAGTCGTGTTAAAATAAAAACTTCCTTTCTGGGGCCACCATGTGCATTCAAGGCTTTAAAACGGCCTCCAGGATATTGATGTAGGTGTCAGCGTTCACCCTGAAGCCCTGTTTAAAGAAGTGGGGAGACATGACATCCCCTTCAGTGCTGATGATGCCAAAGAAGATCACGGGAGCAGGGAATCTCGTGTGCTTCACGAAAGGTGCCTTTGAGAGGTCTTTACAAATCCAACGATCATCCCTGGCATTTAAATTTGGTCCTATTCAACGTTCTTTTCATCAGAGAAGGAACCTCAGAACGCCACAAGAGTCATGTGTCAGGTTTCTGAGGAAAGCAGTAGCCTTTCCTTTTCTGCTTTCCTTCATTGCCTCAGTCATCAATTGGTATTTCTAAAGGGCATAGGCTTGACCATAGTTGCTCTAATGGAATGTTCTATTTGTAATAGGTCAATACCCAACTTCTTTTCTATGGCTCTCATGATCTTTTTTCCAGGGTCTCCATCAATCTTGACATTTGACAAATTCTTCGTCACTTACCCTTCCGATCGACGCGAGTGCTTTTTCTGGCAGACGTCTTCGTCACTGTCGACCTCATCAGACTGCTTCTGTGCACATGTTAAACAGTGTGTTCTGGTAGATTAAGAAAATCCAATGTCTCTTTTAGTCTCCTCTCGGTACGCCGAAAAACGATTATGGCGCCTTCTCGATTATCATATTGTTATATGTTGGGATGTAGATGGCTTTTGTTCACTAGTGATGCCGTAGAAGAATCGAAAACGAGTTCACATTAAAAGGAGGAGATTTTATTATTACAGTAACAAGGAAGATGATTGTATAGCGAAATAAACGGTAGAATCAAAAAGTTCCCGAACTTTTAAAAAATAAAATATAAACAACTTTTTAAAAATGTAAAATCAATTTTACTGTAAATTATAATGTCTGAACTATAATTTAATTTAGCAAAGCCAGTAAATTCTCATGCGTAGTTTTCATTTTAGGCATATTTTTGTTGTAAGTATTTAGCTCGCGTCGGTTTCTGCAATTTCATCATTTGAGCAAAGTGCAAATATTAAATTTTGTGTAAATTTAAAAAAGTATTTCACATAGACATTAGCATTAATGAATGAGGCTTATGAAGACGAAAAATTGTCACGAACGCAGGTTTATTTCTGGTATAAACGTTTTAAAGATGGCCGCAAGAGCATCGCAGATGATTCAAGGTCAGGTCGGCCATTGACATCAATAACGGATCGCAATATTGAACAGGTAAGGGATTTAATTGTTGCTGATAGAAAAATTACTATTGATAATATATCAGAAATACTTGGAATTTCGTGTGGTAGTTGCCAAAAAATTATTGGTGATAATTTAAACATAATAAAACTTTGTGGTTATTTTCTCACAAAATTTAACAGATCAACAAAGAGAAACCAGATTATCAATTTAAAAAGATTTAATTAAACTGCAAATAATGATTCTGATTTTTCAAAAATAATAATAACTGGTGATGAAACATGGTGCTTTCTTTTTGATCCACAAACCAAAAAACAATCACTCGAATGGCACACACCAAGTTCTCCAAGGAGGAAGAAAGTTTGTCTTGACAAGTCCAAAGGAAAAGTAATGCTTGTAGTGTTTTTCGATTATCAAGGACTTGTCTATTATGAAATAATTAAAGAGGGGAATACTATTAATAAACAGGTATACAAAGAAATACTTGTGCGCCTTCGTGATGCGATAAGAAGAAAAAGAAACAATTTTTTTCAATCAAAACGGTGGAAATTGCTACAAGATAATGCCCCTGCTCATAGAGCCATTATTGTTCAAGACTATTTAGCCAAACACTCTGTATCTGTCTTGCCGCATCCTCCTTACTCTTCTGATATCGCCCCATGCGATTTCTTCTCCTTTTCAAAACTTAAAATGACGTTAAAAGGGAGGCGCTTTTCATTGTCATCAGAAGTAATTGAAAATGCGACAGTGGAGCTAAACAAGCTTAGAAAAATTGGCTTTGAACTAGCATTTCAACAGCTTTTTTCACGCAAGAAAATATGTGTAGATAAACAAGGCTCCTATTTTGAAAATTTTCATGTTTAAATTACTATACTATGAATAAATAATTAATTTTTAAAAAGTTCGGGAATGTTTTGATCCTACCTTGGATAAAAGTTTGACATTTTTTCTCAAGGTGTGTGCATTTTATCACTTTAAATTATATTTCTATTATATATATATCAATGCATTATTAATATATATATTATTTTGGATAAAAGGTATCTCCTGAAAAAATAAACTTTTATCCGGCAGAGTTTCCTCACCACTCTGGAAGTACCTGCCTCGGCGCGTTACCCTTTTTGGCGGTTCACCCCCCAGGAGCCCTAAATGGTCCTGAGAAGTCCTATTCCACTTCTAGCTTTTACTAACCCCACCATCGGATCTGACCTGATGGCGCCAGCAAAGCTAGGGCCCTAGAACTGACCAATTGTTGAAGACTCGTGTCCCAGGAAACTGAATAATTTTACGAACTAAAATAAATTTGATATATATTTTAAATATGTTATAAGCTATGAAAATAATAAAATCATGTTCACAATTTCATATGATGTTGGGATATGATTGATTTATAATTCCAGAAAATGAAACATAAGATTGATTGTATTTGATGACTGTGTGGTGATATTCCTACATGTAGTTCTTGAAATTCTGATAGCTGGATAGCATCTAGCAATTGGACTCTGTTTCTTAAAATTATTTTCTATACGGCGACTTGATAATATCAGTGTAATATTAATAACACATTCAAAGTGATTGTCGTAAAGATAGAGGCTGCCTGGCCGGCATTCATTGTTCTTCAAATATAAGACACTTCGACCAGTAAATCTTTTTATTGTCTGGCCGAAGTGTCTTTTATTTGAAGAACAAAGTGATTGTGTATGTGTAAAAGGTATATTTTGTTTTTACTTCTTGTACATACAGTACTGGTCATGAAAATCACGGTGGTAAGAGGTTTGTGACTACTCATACTTTAGGTACACCAAATGTCTTTACTATTAATATCAGGCAATGGAACCATGGGGTTAATGTCTGGATATACGTACATAACGGCGAATAATATTGATATTTCAATATTTTTGCAAGTGTTTACGATCTTTTGGGACAACCTTGTAACATATTGCAAACGGTATTTTGTCATCTTAATAATACAAGGTATGTCCCATAAGTTCCCGGACTGGGTCCATAAAAAAATAAATAAATGAAAAATGTAAATAAATTTGACAGTTTATTATAGAAAAAATATCAGGCAACACGGTGGTACCAATATCGAGGCGGTACATTAGCGCGCGCCAAGGTCATTCTAATTTATTTAAAGGTCACACCTAGCGCTGCGGCGATTTTACGATGGAACAAAAATTGAAGCAGAGGATTTGCATAGAATTTTGTGTGAAACTTCAAATATCTGCAACCGAAACTTTTGAAATGCTTAATAAAGTATTCCCCAATGACTCTCCAAAGAGAACAACTGTTTTTGAATGGCATTCTAGATTTAAAGCTGGCAGAATTTCCATTGAAGATGAACCTCGGCAAGGACGCCCAAAATTTCAAAGAACTGATGAAAATGTGCAAAAAATCACCGATTTGATAAAAGAAAATCCTCTAACCACTTTGCTGGATCTAGAGCAAGACACAGGCATCTCTAAAACAACGATTGGAAGCTAAAAAAAAACTCCTGCAAAATTCATCCCAAGATTCCTCACTAATGAGCAAAAACTGTGTCGGCTTGCAACCTGTGAGGACATGCTGGAAATGACAAGAACGGATCCGGAATGGAAAGACAAGATAATCACAGGCGACGAGACATGGGTCTATGGCTATGACCCTGAAACCAAGCGTCAATCTGCCGAGTGGAGAGGTCAGGGTGAGCCTAGACCCAAAAAATCCAGGATATTGAAATCCAGAAACAAGGTGTTGCTGGTCGCTTTTTTGGATAACAAGGGCATTGTTCATCACGAGTATCTTCCTGCAGGCCAAACAGTTATTAAGGAAATGTATTTGAGCATTCTTCGCCGTCTAAGGGAAGCGATTCGAAAAAAAAGGCCAGAAAAATGGACTAATGGTGACTGGATCCTACACCATGACAATGCCCGCCCTCACACAGCGCACTTGGTGACGAGTTTTTTGGCGAAAAACGGGACAGAAATCCTATCTCAACCACCCTATTCCCCAGACATCGCACCAAATGACTTGTTCCTGTTCCCCAAACTCAAAGCAGTTCTAAAAGGAAGACATTTTGACACCAGGGAAGACATAATAGAAAAATCGCTGCTGGCATTGAAGAGCATTCCAAAAGAGGCCTATAAAAACTGTTTCGACAATTGGGAGAAACGATGGCGCTGGTGCGTTGAAGCAAGGGGGGATTACTTTGAAAAGTTTTAATAAAAAATTTTTTTAAAAATCTTACCTTTTTTTTTTATGGACCCAGTCCAGGAACTTATGGGACATACCTTGTATATCGCAATTTTCTTGTATTCAATAACAGTCCAAGGGTATGTTGTCTTATTTTAAAACGACGAATAATTTTCTCAATATGATTTCTTTTTTTTTATTAGATACATAAGCAATAAGCAACAAAGTATTTTTTTATAAAATGCCCGTATATAAATTACAAATATACAAGGAGAAACCCCCTACGAAAAGTAGAGTCAATCCTCAGTTGCTGGCTACACATCAGAGGGCCATAAATTCTAGATCTTAAATATGCTATGGTCTTATAAACAGTGCACTAAAATATTAGAATTGATAAACTTATAAGTTCATAAGTTATTGGTGAATTAAATTTCAATACAAATTAATCAATATACGCTAATATATTAATACAAAGCAATAACGCGCCATCTATATAAAACAAATGAAAACATTAAGACGTGAATATTTCTTTTCACAAATAAATATGGACAGTAGAAGTTCGATTTATTTTTGAAAAGAAATATTCGCGTCTTAATGTTTTCATTTGTTAATATAATATACAACATTAAGTACTAAAATTACTATTATTTAGATATTTAGTTCCTGAATACGATCAATTTGTCACCTTCGGGGTAGGCGGTACTCTATCATAGCAGTTGTGAAGAAATGTCTGGTAATCGTTTGACAAAACACTGATGCGAAATTTGGTATAAGAATTCGCAGTGATGATTCTTTTGTGGGCTGTTGCAAGGATTTAAATCAGATCACTAAATAGCAGAAAGGAGAGGGTAAAAGTCTCCTTCAAACTAACTTTATTTAAGACATGTTAAGAGGACAGAGGAAAACACCCGACTATGCTAGCGTCAGGCCAGGCCGGATGCTCCCCTCCCTCTTTTTATTGCCGGCGGGCGCAGCTGGGGCTTGTTTGTTGATAGTCACCCGAGCCGTCGCTGTCCGACGTCCTGAAGTGGACTCCATTATTCCACAGCAGTATTTCACATAATCTTGACAAACAATAAATAAGAAAATCAATTTAAACTTCCCGAAAAAGATGACATTACGTCGTGAATTGATTCACCTAAAAAGAAATGGGTAACCCAAAAACTGGGTTATTCATTCTGACAATGCTTGACCACACATCGTAACATCTGTGCTGATTTATTTGGCCACAAACCCAATATCTCAGCAGCCGTCTTAGTCTCCAGACTTTGTGCCAAATGGTTTTTTTCTCTTCCAAAATCTCAAAATGGATTTAAAAGGAAGGAGACACTAGAGTGGAATAGAAAAAGGTAAGGAAGAGCGTTCTCAAAAATGACACTTCAAAAGTTCCGAATCATGGCATAAATAATGGAAGTTATGTATAGATATGAGGAAAAATTCGGGAATAATGATAAATTATTTTATTGGTTTAACTTTCCATTTAATATTTCGCATATTGGATATACTTTTATACTCAGCTCTTTAGAATAATGTATTTATGTATATGCGCGTTTGAGTATACCTTGCGTAATTAGGTTTGTGCATGTATATGAATGTGTACATAATGCATGTTAGTCCACTTATGTCTATGTGTGAGTGCATGTGCGTATAGGTCTCCATGGGTTTTTGCATGCGTATATGTGCATGTTTCTTAAAATTAAATATACAGGGTGATCCAAAAGTCTTGCACAACTATAAAAATTAATAACTCCGCAAATATTTGCGCTAGAGCAATGCGGTAAACACCATTGTGTTCAGGATGCAATGAGATTTTTATAGCAAATAATAAAAATTCGAAATTGATTTTAGTTACAATTTTATTCTCTAGATGGCGCTCTACCAGAATCAGAGATTCAGCGGCCAAATTGTTTGATAAATTGAAAAAATATAACTGATCGACTCGTATTTTCCTTTTTGAATACCAGGAAAGAACCCTAATAATATCAAAGGATAAATTAATAAAACACCATTTCGCCAAAAGTAAAGAATTGGTTGACGATTTTTAATTACAATCTGAGATATGTGAAATAGGTAAATGCAAATTAAAACATGTAGCAAAAATATATTTATTTTAGATGCGGTTTGCTGGAATCCTCTCAGTGATTTAAATTTAGAAGATAATAATTTTTTTTTTTTAATTCAACTCTCTCAGTATCGATTATATTTATTTTAATTCATTTGAAAAATATTTATCTATCTCTGATAATTTTATTTTAATCTGGAATGCCGTCACTACAGGATAAAGCACTCTTGGTCAAAATTTTTTATTGCAATTCAGAATCTGCCACTGAAGCTTTTCGAGCGTTTCGTACCTTTAAAGGTATTCGAAGCGGTAAAGGACCCATGAGTTGCTACTCTCCAAGGCGAATGATAAAAAATTTTGAGAAGACTGGATCTCTCTAGAAGCAAAACCTCGGAATTAAAGATAATCGACATGCAAGTCAGTGGCTGCTACGGTTTCGCAGAATGCTGAAGCTATTGAAACGTTATCCATGTATGGAGAAGTAAGTGCTCGACAAACGGGGATTTCGTATGGAACAGTTTGGAGAGCACACACATTAAGAATTTTTCTTAAAAAATACCCATACAAAATTCAAAGATTTCACGAGCTGAAAGTCGGCGATTTTGAGAAGCGTCAAGAATTCGCTGCATGGGTTTTCTGGCAAATTGATATTGATGAAAACTGGCTATCGAATGTTCTGTGGACAGATAAAGCTCCCTTTTCTCTAAACGGAGAATTTAACATTCAAAACAGCCGCATTTGGGCAGCAGAAAACCCTAGGATTTTTACAGAAATGCCACTTCATCAGCCCAGAGTTACAGTTTTGTGTGAGTTCACATCTTTTATTATTGGACCATTTTTCTTTGAAAAAATCAATGGAAAAACTTTTAAAACCGTTTTTGTAACTGGTGAACGTTATGTTCAACTTATGAGAGAAAAGGTTATTCCCATATTGCAGGGCAGAGAAGCACTAAGCGAAATAACATTCATGCAAGATGGAGGACCTCCTCATATCTCCCGCGGTGCCAAACAAGGGTACGTTCGGTGAAGATCGTGTGATAAGTCGCCACTTTATACATCAGTGGCCTCCAAGATCACCAGACTTGACGCCTTGCGATTTTTGGTTATTGGGGTACATTAAGTCGCGTGTTTATCGATGCCGGCTTACCACATTGGCCATGTTGAAGGCTTCTATCAGATGACAGGTTTTATCAATTTCAACAGATATTTTGTTTAATGGTTTTTATTCTGTCATCTATCGTCTGCAGGCGATGTTTGAGAATGAAAGACGCCACATTGAGCAAGGATTGTGACCTAATACAAGAGAGAAGGCAGTTATCTCATGTGTTATATAAGCTGTCGTGTATTATATTATCTACCAATATTTGGAAGTTCTTTGTGTTGGATTATGGAGATAAAAGCTGTCCTCACATCTTGACTTTTTTTTTTTGTGTGGAGGGTATATTTTTTGTTTGTCATTTGCTCACATCTTATATTATGTCGTGCAGGCCAAAGTGTTATAACTTCTTGAATAACACTGGTACACACAATTTTACCCCTTATGTTTAGTTTATCGCTTTTCGCTCATTAGAAGAAATAGCATAAGGAATATTCTCTGTACACCCCCAAATTTAGAAAATTTGCGCAAAAAAATAATACAAAATGATTTTACTACTACGTTATTCAACGCAAAAGGTCAATCTAAAAATGACTTTTATTTGAGGGGACACATTTTTAAAATTGTGTACAGTATAATAAGCAATGATAGCATTTTTGGAAGGATATTTGGAATAAAGTACGACAAATATATTTTGTCACTCCCCTCTATATTTCATTTGTTGAATCGTGACTAATATCCAGTTAAATAGTCAAGTGTCGCCAATCAGTCAAGAAACTACACATTCCTTATAGCAAGAAATCATATTAGTAGTGCCATCATAATTTTTGGTACTATATTAACATTTTAAAAAATCGTGTGTTGATTTCAGCAGTGTTTTTCAAACATTCAATCTATTTCACAAAACTCCATCTAAAATATAAATATTTTTTGCTACATGTTTAATTTGCATATACCTATTTTACATATCTCGGATTGCATTTAAAAATCGTCATCCAATTCTTCTACTTTTGACGAAATGGTGTTTTATTAATTTATCATTTGATATTATTAGGGTTCCTTCCTGGTATTCAAAAAGGAAAAATACATGTTTTCAATTTATCAAACAATTTGGCCGCTGAATCTCTGATTCTGGTAGAGCGCCATCTAACGAATAAAATTGTAACTAAAATCGCTTTCGAATTTTTAATTATTTGCCATAAAAAATCCCATTGCATCCTGAACACAATGGTGTTTACCGCATTGCTCTAGCGCAAATAATCGCGGAGTTATTAATTTTTATAGTTGTGCAAGACTTTTGGATCACCCTGTATATATTATATATATTTCACAGAATAGGATAAACTACAGTCTCGGTTGGCTGCGATTCTGCCGCGATCATATTTTGATAAATGTTGATATAGGTTCTTCCTTTTTGCACCAGGCCAGGGAACACTTTCAAACAAGACCTTTTCACAAGCAAACAATGTATAAAGGTGATTTTTATGAGAGAAATTGTTGACTTTGCTTAGAATTATTAATGAAACCAATTCCAATAATTATTAATAAAACACTATATTTATTGATTTACAAGAGAGAGAACAAAATATAAAAGGGAAACTAATATTGAACAAAGGAACCTTTTTCTGTTTCTGTTAGCGCCTATTTACCTGTGAGCTTACACACACTCTGTGGAACAATTAATTAATATATATACAACAGAAATCTGTTTTATGATCAGCTTTTTTTGTTATAGATTGATGGTAGCGTTACTTTTATCTGCTTTGCATATGGGGGGGTTGTTATTTTAATATCAAAATATGTTGTAACAACACACTGTCTCCGAGGTTAAGTTTCTTGTTTTATTTAAGCGATCTCTAAAACTTTCTGGTATTATAAACCCTTCTACAAAAGTATTCTCTGTATACTCCTGTAGAAGGGTTTGCGATACCCAAAAACTTGAGAGATCGTTTGAAAAAAACAAGAAACTTAACCTCGGAGGCAGTGTGTTGTTACAATTTATATTTTAATGGATTCTATCTTCGGATTCATTAAAACATATTGAAAATTTTATACATATTTTGAAATTCTCATGTATCTCCTTCATGTATTTACAATTTTAATGGCCAACAATTAAAATCAAAACTTCAAGAATTCAGATTTCTCATGCAGATACTAGATATAGCCGATCATCCTCTACTTCGTTCCTACTAATTCCCAACGGGGCCTATAAGGATGACACCAGACATTCTATCGAGTTTCTCTTTAAAGGGACTCCACTCTCCATTAACAGGCTCTTCGATGTACTCGTCCCAGTTCAATCCAGTTGTTCACAGATTCTGAATCAGGATATTGCCTGTGATAATAACAGGAGCCAACCAGCCCAGAGTGACATAGACTTTTGCCACAAACGACAAAATCTCTATTTTGATAGTCATAGACGTCACTGCTGGATCTCAAACATCATAAATGAAACCATCTCGGTGAGGATTACACCGAAGTTCAAGAGTTTCAATGCCATCGAGAGCTCAAACTTGACTTGGAATTCTTTTGGAATGTTGATCAGAATCTCCGAAGAATTCGACGAGCATTTCTTTTGTGTGGAACTGTCTTACCTTAGTAAATCAATGAGGTAATTTATGATGTCCAATTTCTCTTCCAAATTATCTGTACCCGTGGTAACATCATTTACGTAGGTGTCCTCCTTGAGCACCCTGGTCATTGTAAAAAAAAAACTGTGTCCTTTATCCTACCACAATTGAGTCAATATTATAATAGACAAAAATGGAGCAGAAGCAGTTCCATATGCCACGGAATTGAGTCTAAATATTTTAAAGCTTTTTTTCAGACTCTGATCGCTATAAATTATTCTCTGTTTATTTGGTCGAACCTAGTTTTATTGGTACATCTTCTGAATGTCTGCCGTGAGAACAACTTTATGCTATCTCAGTTCATGCAACTTCTGCGACTTTGGACCAGTGTAAAATTTCTCTTTGAAAGAGAATACATTTGAAATCGTATGGAAGAGCCAAATAGGAATGCATAGCTCAGTTATAAATAGATTATTCTACCTTGAAAAACCATCGTCTAATTGATAAATTGTCTCAGAAATTGGGATAAGGGGGTGCAAAATAAATATTATGCGATCAGAGAATGGACCATAATATGGACGAGATGCTGTAAATGAAACTGGATTCCACGTTGTTTTTAAATTAATGTTTCTTGATTTGATCTTTGTAATATTAAGAAAGCAAATAAGTAAATACCATTGAATACTCAAAATGTCCAAAGTGTATGCAAAACAAATATATTATCATCAGAATAATTTCCTTACTTCAAAATTGGCCCAATAAAGGACTAATGCGCATATTCTTAGGTTCAAACTATCACGCATATATTTTATTCAATTCTTGATAAAATGTCTTGAGAAAAGGTTAATTTGTCTCTCTTCAGGCTGTCAGACATTCTTAAAATATTATTAAGCAATGTTTATCAATATTATCGCGTGTTTCCCCTCTGGTAGTTCCCGACGACGCCGCTTCTTCCCCGTAGCTCACCTTCCCTATCTCCATTGCTTCTCCTCTGCAGCTCTACCCTGCAGACAGCCCAAAGACCCTCTGAGAACTACTACTCACGTGGATCTCCTTTCCCTCTGGCAGTATCTCTCGACCTTACCACTGGTGAGGGGACACGAAAGACTTATGTTGTTTAAAAGTCACCACAGCAACCAGCAACAAGTCTTCTAACACTCCCCCTTTATTGTATTATTTCATCCACATTACACAACAACTGGAATATCCATTTACGGTATTTACAGTAATTTACATCCTAGAGCCCCAATATAAACAGGTATTTACAATTATTAGCCTTATGAAACAGGACCACAGCAGTAGGCGATTCCCAAACTAGTCCCAGACTAAAAATAGGATAAAGCGCCATCTATTAGCGGAGGTTGTAGCTGTTTTCAGGCAGATACTCTTAACAATATTATTAGGTTCTCTTCTCATTTTATAATTATGTAGTTGTGGTTCTGCGCTCCAAGAACCAGAGTTATAAATAAATCTCTATATAATAAAAACTTTATATAAAGTAGAAAATATTTGTTCTCTTCAAAATCACAAAAAAAACAGTATATAGCTCTTATAAAGAGAAACATATTCAACTGACAGAACGTATACTCATAAGTAATGGAAATTATATTCTAAAATAAACATATTTTATTTGAATAATATTAGTGCAAGCCTAATAATAAAGTGTTAAACTAAAAGATTTCTATTTTGTCTTGAATGATTTTTAAAAATAATATTCACACCGCAAATTGAAAAAGAATTACCTTTATTATAATTGATATCTTGAAATTGTGTTGTTACTATAATAATAATCACTATAACATTCGTTAATACACATTTTTTTTTAAGAATGTTTATTCAACAAATATTCTCCTCCCTTTTAGGGTGCGTTTACAAAAGACGTAAAAGGTAATTTGTTTAAATAGCCAAATATATATATATAATATTTTGACGTGACAACGTCTTAAATTAGGTTGCGGCTGGGAGTCACTTATGAAAAAGTGTAACGCCCGGTAACGTTACGATGAGTCACCGAACGAGAGTGCTGCGCGCGCAGCGCTAGAGAATTAGGCGCATTGAATCGGCGCATGCTTGTCTCTGTCTTTGTCTTTCTCGAACGTTCTTGGCGTTGGAAAAACAAGAAAGCGTCATAATACAAGTTCACACGTGTGGTGTAAATTATTAGTTTACAAATAATTAATTAATTAATTATTATTTTACAAATTTTAAATAGTTTCAAATTTATTTAGCAAAAATTTGAACCTTCGATCTGAATAAATGTTTTGATTTTCGAATTGATTCTTTAAAATTACAAATATTAAGAAAAAGTGGCAGATATAAGAAAACTTTATTTAAACTGTGTTGAGCAAGAATTTTAACATCTAATTTAAGTAAATGTTTTAATTTTCAACTTCATCATTTACAATTACAAATTTTATTTAATTTCAAATTTATTTAGCAAAAATTTGAACCTTCGATCTGAATAAGTGTTTTGATTTTCAAATACCAACGCGGCTGGTGGAGTGGCGATCTATCGTAAATTATCATCGACATCTACGGCGGAAGTGTTCCAAGTTGCGATTACAGACGTAACTCGTGTCATTAAAACCAAGGGTGACATGTGCATGACTGAAGTTACTTGCTTCGCCGCTAATACTAGCTTCAAGTTTATACTCGGTGCTGTATATATTCATCCAGGAGCTAGTATGCAGGATATTGGAATGTTACTATGGCAAGGACTCGGTCCGTACATTCACAACAGCCAGTACGTGCCACCGTTCGTGCAAGTTGATTCTAGTATACCGATTCTTCTGTGTGGTGATTTTAACAAAAACGTAAAGCCTGACAACTCGTTTCTTAATTTCATGAAAAATACGTATAATCTTGATTGCGTATCAAACGTTTCTAAGTCAACTACGTTAAAAGGAACAACTATCGACTTGACTTTCGCAAGACACATTACAGCAGAAACACTTCCTTAAACACTCAAATAGGAATTAGTTAAGTTTAAGTTTACATGTACAATGTTTTGGTAAACAAAATATATTTCTATAGTTAAAATTTGTGCAATTCTTATTTTCATTCAATTCCTTGTTCCTATTGTGCAATTTAATTATATTCATATCAATAAATATTCTACCGTTGTCACGTAAAATCTTCGCCCGTAAAACCGACTTTACAGGCAACCATTGTTTTTTTAATTTCATAAACAGTTCGAAAATATTTTCAAATATTCTTTTAAAATGATTTAGATTTATCATTGAATATATTTTTATATAAGTTCCATTTTTTTTTTTTTTTATTCAATGAAATTTGAGCATTGCTTATCTAAAAGAAATAACTCAATTTTTACTTTCATTTTATTTATAAACACTTTTAGGCCCAAAAACAGGTTACAAATACACTTTTAGGACATCGGTTATTGTTTGTTATTATTGGTCTTTAAAAAAGTTTTTTAAATAGAAAGTTATTTAGTTTTTACACTATATAATATACATATTTTTTTTACTATTTATTCAGTAGACACGTATATAAAATGACCGTTTTTGTTACTGTTGGCTCAACCAAATTTGACGAACTTATAAAAGCAGTTTGTTCAAGCAATATTTTGAATCTCTTTCAAAAGCAAGGCTATGAAAAACTTTTAATACAAAGTGGAAATGGAGATATTGAACCTTCACTTCCAAATGAAGATTATAAAATAAAACTTGAAAGTTACAAATATAAAAATAGTATTGCAGAAGATATTAAACAAGCATCCCTAGTTATTAGCCATGCTGGAGCAGGCAGTATTTTAGAAAATTTAAAAGCAGGCAAGAAGTTAATTGTTGTTATAAATGACTGCCTTCTTAACAACCATCAGACAGAACTAGCCACAGCAATGGCAGATTTAGGCTATCTTCTCTATTGTACACCAAATAAATTAGAAGACGTACTTATAAAAATTGAAGATCATGAAACAAAAAACTATCCAACCCCTGATTATGATGCCTTTCCCAGTTTTTTAAATAGGTTAATGGGATTTAATTAATATTTTTATAAATTGTTGTTGTTCTTTGTGTTAATAAATTATTGTCAATATAAATTCTCCTGAATTAATGGAAGTTAGCAATGGTGAGACCTGCAATATCAACTTGTAGGTGAGTAGACATGAAGGTTTTAGGGAGATCTCTGGACTGGCTCCCATGTTTACTTACCTTATTTGGTATAAAGTGTTTACGTGGTGAGGTTAGGTTAGTAAACATAGGAACTGGTCCCAACACCTCTACCCATAGTTTTGCCAATTATAGAACCCTACCCCCATTACATACTTATACGAGGTGTGTTCAAAAAGTATCGCGACTTTTGTGTTTTTTCAAAAATTATTTATTTATTCATGAATACCTATTTTGTCCCCTTCAAAGTAATCCCCATGAGATATTATACACTTGTGCCAACGGTTTTTCCAATCTTCGAAGCACTTCAAAAAATCATCTTTTTAAATCTTTTTCAGCTCCTCCTTCGATGCCGTCTTTATCTCGTCAAGCGTAGCGTAACGTCATCCTTTCATGGGCCTCTTCAGTTTAGGGAACAAGAAAAAGTCACAGGGAGCCAGATCTGGAGAATACGGTGGCTGTGGCATCATTAGTGTGTTGTTTTTGGCCAAAAAGTCGCGCACAAGCAACGATGTGTGAGCAGGGGCGTTATCATGGTGCAAAAGCCAATTTTTGTTCTTCCACAAATCCGGGCGTTTCTGGCGGATTGCTTGGCGCAAATTGCGCATAACTTGCAGGTAATATTCCTTATTGACCGTTCTACCCTGTGGCAAGAACTCATGATGCACCACACCCCTGCAATCGAAGAAAACTGTCAGCAAAACTTTCACATTCGACCGAACTTGGCGCGCTTTTTTCGGTCTTGGTTCATGCGGCAGCTTCCATTGAGATGATTGAGCTTTGGTTTCCACATCATAACCATAAACCCACGCTTCGTCACCAGTTATGACCCTCTGGAGCAAATTTGGGTCGTCGCGGACAGAGTCCAACATCTCATTAGCAATGTTCATGCGATGCTGTTTTTGGTCGCAATTGAGCAATTTTGGTACGAATTTCGCGGCGACCCGTCTCATGCCCAAATCATTGATAAAAATCGAATGGCACGAGCCAATCGATATGTTTAGGTCCTCAGCAACTTCTCTAACGGTGATTCGACGATTGGCCAATATCATTTTCTCCACTTCATTAATTTTTTCGTCTGTTGTTGAAGTGCTCGGGCGTCCGGCACGCTCTTTGTCGTTCACATCTTCTCGGCCTTCTGAGAACATTTTGTACCACCGATAAACATTGCTTCAGTCCAAGGTAGCTACTCCGTATGCCACAGTCAACATTCGGAATGCATCCGCGCACTTAATTTCGTTTTTCACACAAAATTTGATACAGGTTCTTTGATCCATTTTTTTTAATAGGTAAAAATCGAAGACTATCCAAAACACCTGCAAGCAAAGCAGCTGTCAACAATTAAGTGAACATTCAAAATGGCCGAGCTTGTTGGCATAAGTGAGAGACATGAGTACCAACATAAAGCCACAAAAAGATCGAAATTCGAATATACGTAACCCGCGAAAATTAAAAAGTCGCGATACCTTTTGAACACACCTCGTATATGAAAAAATAATAGAAACAAATAATAGATAAGTGGGTCAGGTGTTGATATTAAAAATAAAGAAGGCATTTCCTGACCACGAGCACATGTGCTTTTTAGATGGCAGAGCGCCATCTAGTGGAGCAAAAATAAACTAAACGTTTATTTAGCTTGCTCCATGATATTCGTGGATGGCTTTTCTTGATTTATCAAGAAATTGGGTTGGCCAAATATCACGGAGCAAGCTAAATAAACGTTTAGTTTATTTCTGTTCCACTAGATGGCGCTCTGCCATCTAAAAAGCACATGTGCTCCTGGTCAGGAAATGCCTTCTTTATTTTTAATACTTATATATACATATATATATGTCGTATCTGTCGTGGTTAAATGGAAGGGCGCAGCCGTTGTGCATGTATGCTTTGAAAAAGAACTTGTTCCACACTCATGAACACGCAGCGGCGTGCCGTAGCCTTCGCCCGCTGGCACCCACGTTTATTTTGTACAGATTTATATATGGTGAATTTGTATTTACATTTAAACATACTTTTTATGGTGAAAATAAATTATATCTCTTGGGCATTATACAAATTATGACATATATATATATGTGAAAAAAAAAAATAGTACAAATGTAACATTGTACTGGGATAAGGTGCATAAATTAAGAAAAAGGCATCTCCTTATCGTGCAACTGAAAGTTGCTGATGGCTGGCGCCATCTATCGGAATAAATATCAACTATTCTCGTTGATTTTTAATTATTCCAGAATTGGCCAAATACCCATTCTTGATTGATCAAGAAAAGCTAACCACGGACGCGTTTCGGGCTGTTGGCCCTCATCAAGGGCCATTTTTCACATTGTGTAGCGTCCTCACGCAATTCTGGCCTTAATTACCCGTTTCATGATTTTTCAGGATGCCTTAATGACCAATTTTTTTTGGTCGTTGAGGTACAGCTTGCACCACGCTGATGAGGGCCAACAGCCCGAAACGCGTCCGTGGTTAGCTTTTCTTGATCAATCAAGAATGGGTATTTGGCCAATTCTGGAATAATTAAAAATCAACGAGAATAGTTGATATTTATTCCGATAGATGGCGCCAGCCATCAGCAACTTTCAGTTGCACGATAAGGAGATGCCTTTTTCTTAATATATATATATATATTTTTTTTTTAAATAAGATTTTGCTGACTGCTCAAAAGAGCATTTAAATGGTAGAGCACTATCTAGTAGAATTATTCTTTTTTGGGGGTCGGTGGAAGGATGGTCTAAACTGTTGGTTTTTGACTACTAAGAACCGGGTTCAATTCCCACATTGGCCTTTTTTTTTTCTGATTAAAAAAAAAAGTGCTCCAATGGCCCCCGATTCTTACAAAAGTCCAACCCCACCAGTGACTGCAGGTAACCAAAACGGGGCTCTGGCATATTTGTAAGTGCGAAGTCGAACTGCCTTTCACATATGTAGACATGTGATGCACTTACAGTATATGCAGTCGCCTACTTCTACCCACCATGATTATCATGGCCTGTACCATGTGTACTAGAAATAAGCAAAAAAAAAAATTTTTTTTTTTTTTTTTCATTTTCCACATACTCATGTATGTACCAAAGAAGTGACTCCTTTAAAAATGCATTAAAATGATATATTGCTCTGTGTACCCCAGTACAAAATATAATGATCGTGATATGACACAATTTGTATTATAGATTATACAGTTACGAGCGTCATTCTTCATCTCCTAATCAACTCTGTCACTGTTTGCTTTTTTTTTTGGAATGGCGCCCTCCTATTGGTTGGCTACGATCACGCCACCTTTGCCCCCCCCCCCCCATCATGCCTCCCCCACTCGCTTTTTCGTTTTTGTAACTATTGTGTTGGAGCGGGTCGCTCCTTAAATAAATGCATATATTAGTTAATATCTAAATGGAATCCTCTCTTTCTTTTTCCCAGTATGAGACGCCTACGGAAGCCAACAGTACATAGACAGATAAAGCACATAGGCTATAGTTATTAACTAATATATGCATTTATTTAAGGCGCCAATTTATAATTGTAACAAATAGTATTTGAATAAAAACATTCAATCGGGTAAAACACGGGCGTTGCCCGGGTCATTCGGCTAGTAGATTATAAACACAAGGTAATAAGACCAAATCCAAATAAATAAATAGTATGTGATGTTTCGGTAACAGCATTGTTACCATCTTCAGACAAAAGTACTGAATGAGAAATTTGGAAATATCTTTATTTACGGGGCTGCTAACCAAAATGGATGATTTTTGAGCCCGATGGCCGCGTAAAGTGGAATATATATAAACCACTATGACCAGGCTGGGGAGGAAATACCTTTATTTATGGGGCTCCTTAAATAGTTACTGTTATCAAGTGTATAAACAAGATAGCATATAAGATAGTTTTCTGAGAAACACAGAATATTATTTTTTGAATTAAGTGGGTTTTTTTTTCCACTTTTAATACAAAGAATAATATTCTGTGTTTCTCAGAAAACTATCTTCTTATCTGCTATCTTGTTTACACACTTGATAACAGTAACTATTTAAAACATGCTGTGGTAAAATTTCTCATTCCTAATTTATTTCCCTTATTTAAGGTGTCATTGGGGGTCGGTGGAAGGGTGGTCTCAACCATTTGTTTTTGACCACTACAACCCGGGATCAAATCCCGCTTTGGGGGCATTTTTTCTGATAAAAATTTCTCATTCCAATCCCAATCTGGCCTAACCTGCCTCTTCCCTAACGGAGATCCTGTACCCAGCCTGGTCATAGTGGTTTTATATATTCCGCTTTAAGCGGCCATTGAGGCTCAAAAATCATCCATTTTGGTTAGCAGCCCCATAAATAAAGACATTTCAATTTCTCATTCAGTACTTTTGTCTGAAGATGGTAACAACGCTGTTACCGAAATGTCACACACTAATTATTTATTTGGATTTGGTCTTATTACCTTGTGTTTATAATGAGGGTAAGAACAAATGTGCTACAACACTTGTTTAAACATCTTCTTGGCAATGGTAAAGTTTCACAATTTGGATTATAGATTATAATACAAGAATAAATTATTCTTTTATCTGATCCCATTTTATTCTTTTGTCTATGATGGTGACAATGCTGTTGCCGAAACGTCACACACTAATAAATTATTTGGATTAGGTCTTCTTGTATTATAATCTTTTTGGCAAATTTGACTAATTCCTCACATAGAATATTATTAAATTGTAACAGCCCCTGTATTGATGAGGTCCATAGCCTGAAATATGCAAATTGGTTTTGTCTGAATTTTCCAAAGCTGGTGTTGTGTTCTTTATCACAATCATAAAGGAAAACAAAACCTAATCCAAATAATTTATTAGTGTGTGATGTTTCGGTAACAGCATTGTCACCATCATCAGACAAAAGAATAAATGAGAAAAAATATCACAGCATGTTCTTAAATAGTACTGTTATCAAGTGTTTAAACAAGATAACAGATAAAGAAAAATAGTTTTTTTAAGACAACTTGAAATATTCTTCTTAGAATTAAAAGTGAATTTTTTTAAATAAATAAATAAATAAAAGAAACTAGTCTTCCTTCACCATGTTTTTTCGTTTAATTTCAAATCAGGAAGAATTCTTTATCTATATTTAAATTCGTTATTACTCCAAATGTATGAATCTCTCCACGAGCGACATTAATAGGTACCTATGGTTTATTCATAAGAAATCTCTACAACTTTCGCGTTGGAGATGCCATCTTAGATTCAACCGTCTCTGCAAAAATGCTGATTTCATCCCGCCTTCTCTCAGGATAAATGACCCAGTTGGCAGTTCTTTTTCAAAACACATCCTTATAAAAACCCAGCATCAACTACTTAATGCAAGAATCAAAAATTGTTTCTCTAATATTAGATTTCTCACCAAGTCAATCAAAGATCTTATATTTCTAGTTTCCCAAAGAATCCCCCTGGCAGATCTTTCGAAGCATATCATAAAAATCACTATGGATATTAAGTATCAAGAAAAAACAATTCTAGACAGACACCATAAGAAACTTCTCTTTTGGAAAAAGAAATATGCCTTCCGTTACACCTTCTCTCAAGACCTTGGCCCCAAGTCTTCTACTGTCATTAACCTATCAAACCACACTCTGTTGCCATCTGAGACCTCGCTACTTGAGAAAGGACTGAAGTACCGCATCCCCTCCAATCCCAATCCTCCAGTAATCATCAGCGCCATTGAATCATCCATCAAATCCTTCAATCTGCAAGAGAAGTTTTCCATTAGATCCATGGTAGCTAAGAATCTATCTAAGCCCTTTCTTCCTCCCTCTAACCATCTTGAAAACACCATTACACTGAAAAAACTCAAACTTCATAAATCAATAGTTATCACTAAGTCTGATAAGGGTGCTAATATAGTTATCTTGAATCAGGATAGTTATATTTCAAAATTGCATAATTTACTTAGTGATGACACCACTTTTTCACCCATCACAGACCAAATCAGCCTCTCCGTTGTCAAGGATTTCAAAACCTCACTTCTCCGACTCAAGAAATCTAAAAACATCTCACCTGAAGATTATATCTCATTTACCTCTAACCTCCATAGTTCAGCCTATATATACGGCCTCCCCAAAGTACATAAACCAGAAGTACCTCTCCGTCCCATCATAGCCTATCACTTATCGCCCGCTTATCCTCTAGCTAAATATCTTTCCAGCTTCCTCTCCCCTTTATTAACCAATTACAATAATACCCTTTCAATTAATAGCACCCCTCACTTTATTAATGAATTAACAGCTCTTAAACCTGATCCTACCTTTACTATGTGTTCCTTCGACGTCACCTTCCTCTACCTCTGTCTTCCCCATGAACTGATCACAGATAGCTTGATTCATTTCCTTCAATCACAAAATGTCAATACCCACACTTCTACAACCATAGTCCAACTCACCAAAATATGCTTAAGCATGAACACATTCACATTCCTACAGCACCATTATAGACAGTTCAGGGGCTCCCCAATGGGCAGCCCTCTATCTACCATTATTGCTGAAATAGTCATGACTAGAATAGATGAATGGATCACCCATACCCTCCTACAGAAATTCAGTTCTGGCGCAGATACATTGATGATATCTTCTGTATATGCAAAAAAGATCAAGAGAGCTTCATACTACTAACACTTAATAATTACAATCAGGATATTTCCTTTACTCTAGAAACAGAAACTAACCATGTTATCCCATTCCTTGATATTTTAATTATTCGCACCCCATCCTCATTTCACACTACAGTTTATCATAAAAAACAATGCCCCCCCTGTTACACTCACTACAATTCTCACTGTCCTACCTCCCATAAAATCAATATTGTCAGAACCCTTACAAAAAGAATATACACCCATTGTTCCATAGACATCTTTAAAATAATAGAAAGAAATCGTATCATAACCCAGCTCTCCGCAGCTTCTTTTCCGCTCTCGTTCATTAATAAATATACTTATACACCTACAACTTCCAATCCTTCCATGACTTACAGATCATTGTGCTTTCTTCCTTATTCCCCCTCCTCAGTAGATATAGCCAGAAAACTTAAATCTTATGGCATCCGTACCATATATAAAAACTCCCCGAATCTTCTTTCATCCCTCCGTCATCCTCATACCAAGTCCTCAGCTCCTCCTGACCCTCTTCGTTCTATGGGCGCAGTCTACTCCGTCTCATGTGAACAGTGTCCTGCCACTTACGTTGGTGAGACAGGTAGATCTGTGGCCATCAGGATGACTGAACATTCCCGTAATATTTCCAGGCAAGATACCAAATCCCTCATTTATCAACATATGCAGAGCACAGGCCACACTTTCAACATCAATAACCCCACCATACATTACAGGCACATACATATCTTACACCAAAGACTTATCCTAGAATCCATAGTATCCCACAAACTGAACAGCATCAACAGAAAAATAGATCTTCCAGAAGCTTATCATCCTCTCTTGTCCTTTATTTAAACCTCACACATGTTTATTTCAATAGCCCTAATCATGCGCCGTCTCGTGGTTTCAGACTGCAGACTGCAGATTTATATTTACTTTTCTCAAAAATTGGCCTTCTATTAATATTAACATATATAAATAGTTTAAAAACTTTCTTTTATATATATTTATTCCTTCCTAACATTTGTACCATAGTCCTTATAATTCTCGCTTCATTTCTCGCCTGTTGAAGGGTTTTTACCCGAAAGCTTGCACCTATGCATAAATAAAAGAAACTCGTCTTCCTTCACCATGTTTTTTCGTTTAATAATTAAAAGCATATCTGTAAATATCATTTATATTTCCTCTTTCTTCCATTCTATTAATTGAAGCACGTGTCTTTTGGATGAAAAAGGCTTCTTTGAATTGTCTTTTGTAGTAATTTTTTTCATAAACTAGTGTCCTAACACAGAAGGGACATAGGACATAATAATTTCAATTTAGAAAACCCAAGGAAACTAATTTATGAAAGAAATTTTATCCCAATCATTATATCCTGTAGTGGGGTGATGAATCAAAATGCAGTTTTAATGCATATTTTTTGGACATGAATACCATCCTCCCTCAAATTTATGTTGCTGTATATATAGAGTAGAACTTCCCTTTAGAGGACACCTCTCTACAAAGGACAGTTTTCATTTGCAAAATTACCATTTTTACTATTTAGCAACTCTCCGGTGAGAGGACAACTCACCCTAAAGGACACTTTGGCTCTGCAATTAGGTGTCCTTTACAGGGAAGTAGTTCTACTGTATATATATATATATATATATATCAATTAAAAAGGCATATAATGAATCAAAATATTTTTTACCTACCAATATTTCAGTTGGCTGAATGCCAACCTTTTTCAAGGTATTACAGGTTTTGCTACCGACAGAGGCTGCTAGTTTGTAACGACGGTCAATAGATGGCATCTAGTTTTAACAGGAGATGTAACCATTATTTTTATAGATCAATATCCTCCTGGCAAATCCTTTTGGCCTATCTACTTTGCCAGCTAAACACTTCTTTGACAGATTGTGACGATTCCATATGGATCTCATGGAATAAAGTCTGCTCTAGACTGACGAGGGCCATTAGCCTGAAACCATGGTCTCTAGGTGGACGCTTTTCAGTTTTTCAAAGCTGGTGTTGTGGCTTTGTCACCGACCCATGGCTGCTAGTTTGTGGCGACGGTCAATAGATGGCGTCTAATTATGATGAAAAAAGAGGCTGTAATAACAAGGTTCCACTCTCTCTGAATCATGACTGGACGTGGAAATGGAAGCAAAGAACTCTGAAAGGATGGTACAGTAGAACATATCTGTAAAGGACACCTAATTGCAGAGCCAAAGTGTCCTTTAGGGAGAGGTGTCCTCTTACCAAAGAGTTTCTAAATAGTAAAAATGATAATTTTATAAATGAAAACTGTCCTTTATAGAGAGGTGTCCTATAGTGCGAGTGTCCTCTCATGGAGGTTCTACTGTACCAAGCACCATTTCAATGTCCTTTGTTACAAAGTGATTCCCCTGATATTGTCACAAAGGACTTTGTAATGGTGCTTGATACAGTAGAACATACTCCATGAGAGGACACTCGCGCTAGACAATACCTCTCTACAAAGGACAGTTTTCATTTATAAAATGACCATTTTTACTATTTAGCAACTCTCCAGTAAGAGGACACCTCTCCCTAAAAAACACTTTAGCTCTGCAATTAGGTGTACTTTACAGGGAGGTAGTTCTACTGTGTAGTTAAACCTTGATAAAACAACCTTGCTTGGGACCAAAAAAGATGTTAGATAACCACTGCTAAAATAATTGTAAGTTAAAAACTTTAAAGTTATCTGTTAAAAAAATAGTACGAAAGTGAAATTGTACTGGGATCATTCTTAATTAATCAAGAATTGGTATTTGGCCAATTCTGGAATAATTAAAAAACAATGATTAATTGATATTTATTCCAACAAATGACGCAAGCGATCAACAACTTTTAGTTGCACAATCAGAAAATGTCTATTTCCTAATGATGTTTTCATCAGGTTGTTGTTATAGTGAGGTTGTGTGGAGAGATCTAGAAAACAAAAGACGATAACAAGACTCAGAACAGAATACTATAAAGGAATGACAATACATCCAGATGGCACAAGAACCTACAGGACATGCAACAACTGTCCTGATGTGGAACTAACACCTACCCACATATTCTCATGTCCAGCAATGGCCGCAGAAAATTGATATGTACCCAGAGCAGCAGCTTTACACACCCAAGATAGTGGACATTGCTGCTGCTGTGATAGAGATGCATGGAGACATCTGAGGCTCATCATTGGACACGACAACAACAACAGAAAATTGACATGGACCCAGAACAGCAGCTTTACACACCCAAGATAGTGGACATTGCTGCTGCTGTGATAGAGATGCATGGGGACATCTGAGGCTCATCATTGGACACAACAACAACATATGGATCTAAAGATGTTATTTTGGAAATGGTTAACATACGGCCCAATTTAGATTATAGATTAGAAACATAAGGTAATAAGACCAAATAAATAAATACTATATTTATATTTATTTATTTATTTGTATTTGGTGATACAGTAAAGGACACCTAATTGCAGAGCCAAAGTGTCCTTTAAGGAGAGGTGTCCTCTTACCGGAGGGTTACTAAATTGTAAAAATTATCATTTTGAAAATAAAAACTGTCCTTTGTGGAGAGGTGTCTGCTAAAGGGAGGTTCTAGTGTATTACCTTGTGTTGGAACTAATTTACATATTTCCTATAAAAACAAAATGTAGAAAGTGAGATTCCAACATTATCACGGGTCTATCAACTTCTAAGCCAACAATTTTTATCAAAAGTGGATGATTTTTTTCAAATCAGTTGACCTTTTTTTTTATCAAGACTAGGTTGGTGATGCTGGTAGAAATGGTGGGATACATTGGGCTGGGCATCTACTTCTCCTGTGGAGAACATCCTGATTCAAACCTGTACTTGGAAGTCTTTTGTAGTTTATTTCTCTAGAATGTCCTCTTGGTGTTATACAATCTTGTTGAGAGGACAACTACTCTTAAAGCCTGTACAGTTGAAGGTATATAAGAATATGTATTTTCATATGAAAACCTATAAAGGGAGAATGCAAAAAAAATGTGGAAAGTTCTTGTAAGAAAACTTTCTTATCAAAATTCACTTAGAAAAAAAAAATCCAAAATTTAAATTACAGTAAAACTTCTCAATAAAATCACCCAATAGTCCAAAATGGAATTAGGATTTACAATAAAACCTGCTATAAAAACCCACAAAAGTCAAAAATGGAATTAGGAATTACAGTAAAACTTTTCCCTAAAAAAACCCACAAAAGTCCAAAATGGAATTATAAATTACAGTAAACTTTTCCCTATAAAAACCCACAAAAGTTCAAAATGAGAATTATAAATTACAGTAAACTTTTCCCTATAAAAACCCACAAAAGTCCAAAATGGAATTAGGAATTACAGTAAAACTTTTCCCTATAAAAACCCACAAAAGTTCAAAATGAGAATTATAAATTACAGTAAACTTTTCCCTATAAAAACCCACAAAAGCCCAAAATGGAATTATAAATTACAGTAAACTTTTCCCTATAAAAACCCACAAAAGTCCAAAATGGAATTATAAATTACAGTAAACTTTTCCCTATAAAAACCCACAAAAGTCCAAAATGGAATTATAAATTACAGTAAAACTTTTCCCTATAAAAACCCACAAAAGTCCAAAATGGAATTATAAATTACAGTAAACTTTTCCCTATAAAAACCCACAAAAGTCCAAAATGAGAATTATAAATTACAGTAAAACTTTTCCCTATAAAAACCCACAAAAGTCCAAAATGGAATTATAAATTACAGTAAAACTTTTCCCTATAAAAACCCGCAAAAGTCCAAAATGGAATTATAAATTACAGTAAAACTTTTCCCTATAAAAACCCACAAAAGTCCAAAATGGAATTATAAATTACAGTAAACTTTTCCCTATAAAAACCCACAAAAGTCCAAAATGGAATTATAAATTACAGTAAACTTTTCCCTATAAAAACCCACAAAAGTCCAAAATGGAATTATAAATTACAGTAAAACTTTTCCCTATAAAAACCCACAAAAGTCCAAAATGGAATTAGTAATTCCAGTAAAACTTCCTATTTTCATCTGCTGAAAGACTTATCAGACCACAACTTGTTCTCCAGCCCTGAGTGATATCATTGTGGGTTTACAACCAACCAGATGCTCTAACAGCATCACTGCCAGTCTTGGTGGTCACCAGGAGAATAAACACCTTGATATCTAAATGGTCTCATCCACCATTGTAAAATAATATGTAACATATCCCCCCAATATAAATGGAAATACAGTCAAGTCTCCCATTACACTAATGGACAAAACTTAAGGAAGGAGAAAATCATGATCTCGCCAGTCTTCTATTTTTTTTAAGGAGGCAGAGGCAATTTTATTCACACTTGGTTATCTCGTCTTCAATAAAGGTCACTGTGTATCAAATATCTTTCAGAGTTATTGTCCCGATATACATGCTAAAAGGTGCAACTTCCTTAAGTTTTGTCCATGAGTGTATCATTCAGAGTTATTGTCTGAATTCCGATATACATGTTAAAAGGTGCAACTTCCTTAAGTCTATGAGTGTATTATTATCTGTGCCATAGAGAGAGTGACTGTTGTATTTGACCACAGACCGGCGCTGGTTGAACCACAAATAGCCAACCTATAAATGGCTTCCTATGAATAAATCCTCCCCTGAAATCCGAGCTGGGCGCCTCAGCGCAGCAGAAGGGTGTTCTTGGAAGGGAGGAGGTGAAGTATGTCTGGATCTCAGGATCCTGGTACGGCCACCCAAGATGTGAAGGCTCCTCCTGAGGCATGAGTAGACCACCCCAGCTAAGTCCCAGCAGCTCTGTGGACCCCACCATAGAATTCCTTTTCCCATGAACGTCCATTGTATGAAACTCACTGGCTTAACGGTCGCCAAGATGGTACATTGAGCTTAAGACAGAGATAGCTGGCGTCGCATCGTGTTTTGGATGTAATACGTACAGTGGGTCACAACGTTCTACCATGAATAAAATGATTTAAACAATGAATGACTGACCAGACCATCACCAAGGACAGGAAGCTACCAGCCAAGACTGCTGTTGAGCCTGTGCCCCCACACAAGCCCCTAGTTCCCAATAAATATATTTCTCCCTTGACTCTCCATGGTTTCTTTCCTCAATAAATTCTTACAAAGATCAAATGAGTAAAAGACAATACAGTAAAACCCTGCTAAAAACAAACCAGGGATATAACAAACCTTCCCTTATAACAAACCTGATACACAGTTAAAACCTGTCTATAGCTCTTAGGACTCACCAAAATAGAGTGCTATAGAGAGGGGGTGCTATAGACAGGTCACTTTTAATGTAAATCGCATTGTACTACGTATTTAAAATCGGGCGCTATTTAGAGCGGGCGCTATAGACAGGTTTAAGTGTAATTCCCATTTTTATTTCATAATACAGTGAAATATGGTTATAATGAACCATGGCTATAGTGAACCACAGGTTCAGTCACATTGAGGTTTGCTATAGAGGGGTTCTACTGTATATGACATTTCTGTAACAGCATTGTAACCTCCAGGCTGTTACAGAAACATTATGTATAAATTACCTTGTCTTACAAGAAACAAGAAAATAAGAGCTAATCCAAATAATTTAATAGCGTGTGACGTTTCGGTAACAGCATTGTTGCTATCTTGAGACAAAATAAGAAAAAATATCACAGCATGTTCTTAAATAGCATTGTTATCAAGTACACACTAATAAATTATTTGGATTTGGTCTTATATTCTTGTATCTATAATCCAAATTATGCTTTATCACTTGTTTAGTCTTATTGTGTGTTTCTTATTCTTTTATCTAATACCCTCCAGCAGTCATTGTAAATGGATAGATGGTGATATTTAGAGTGTTCATGGCTTACCCTAGTACAGGGGTCGACAAATTGCGGCTCGCGAGCCACATGCGGCTCTTTGGATGTGAAGCTCTTTATATAGTTCCATATGTAAATATTATTTATGCGAGTACTATTTATTGTTGGCAAGAAAAAAAATGTTGTGGTTCTTTAAAAACTTTGAAATTTTGTAAATTGTAATTTTTGACTCTTCCGACTCAAAATTTTGCCGATCCCTGCCTTAGCATGTTTTGGTTATTGTTTTCTATATATTGTTGTGTAACCACGGCGTGACCCTGAACGGCGGACACGTGGGCGCTACTAACATATGCCCGCTATCTTAACTAGCAAGGCTCACGATTTAGAAATTTTTTTAAATTTTAATTAAAATTTTAATTAATTTTAAACTCTCTCTGTGAGTCTTCGAACAACAGAGTTCGGTGATAAATTGCACTTTGACCACGGACCAACTTTCTTGCTTGCTCTCTTTATTTATTTTGTAGAGAATTTGGACTTGAGTTTCATTTTTGGATCAACGCAAAATGAAGACGGCCCGACCCGCACCGACCGACCCTACAGAGGACCGACCCGAGTGCCAAGAAGCTACAGACATCCCCGGACCAGCCCCAACCCTGGCACCAATAAAAAGTTACATCCCTTAGTACGGCCCTGTGACTTCCAGGCTCCCACACAACAATATATATTTGATTCACTCTCTCACGTGCTCCATTTATTTCTACATATTAACACTACAGGATAACACCCTCGATTCCCAACAGTCATGAACCGGGATTGAATCCTGTGTTAACCTTTTGTTTAATCTGTGAATAACCTTCATATATTATTCATTGTTGTAATTATCATAAACTAGGTTGTTCTTTTTGAGCGGTACCTAATAAAGTGATTTTGGAACCGAACCGAAGATTAGTTAAAGCCACACGTGTTTTTACTGGGACTTGCTGGGAGAGTAATAAATTGTCCCCAAATGACACATGTAAACCTAGGTACATGTTTTTTTTTTTTGCTTATTCATAGTACACGTGGTACAGGCCATGATAATCATGGTGGGCAGAAGTAGGCAACTGCTTTTACTGTAAGTGCACCACATGTCTACACATGTGAAAAGCAGTTAGGTACTTGTTCAGGAGTCAAGTATCAATCATATACAGTTAGAACCTCCTTTAAGCAGACACCCCGCTAGAGGACACCTCTCTACAAAGGACAGTTTTCATTTGCAAAATGATCATTTTTAGTTTTTAGCAACTCTCCGGTAAGAGGACACCTCTCTACAAAGGACAGTTTTCATTTGTAAAATTACCATTTTTACTATTTAGCAACTCTCCGGTAAGAGGACATCTCTCCCTAAAGGACACTTTAGCTCTGTAATTAGGTGTCCTTTAAAGGGAGGTTCTACTGTATTGATAAATTGTTACAAATAAATTTACTGGCAATGTGTTTCTTTTTAAAATAGCATCTAATATTATCTCTACAGACCTTACTGCAATGATTAAAGTTGTTTAACAAAGGGTCTTGGTTCATTAGTGGTAAACCCTCTCAGCAGTTTCGCCAAATTAATCTCCAGACCGCTTTACTATTGTATTGGATTGGTTTTCTTATATATCCTGTATTTTCTATGGAAGGCAGCTTAGGGGTGTTTAGGGAAATTATGGACATAAGCTTATAGGTCTGTAGAGGTACATACATATAATTTCAAGGTATTGCATCGAGCAAAGCTCTTCCGCAAATATGGTTTCATAACAAATTTATATTATTAAATTAAATTTAATAAGGCACACAATTTGAATTATAGATTATAAACACAAGGTAATAAGACCAAATCCAAATAAATAAATAATGTGTGACAATTCGGTAACAGTGTTGTTACCATCTTCAGACAAAAGTACTGAATGACTAAAGATGGTAACAACACTGTTACCGAAACTTCACACACTATTTATTTTGATTTGGTCTTATTACCTTGTGTTTAAATTAAATTTATAAATCCAATTCCCATCAACCAATAAAATTTATAGTGGAAATTATTCTGCCAATGGTCTGGGCGTTTCTTTCCTACAGCCTTCCGTATTCTTTTCAAAATAGCAATAAAATTGGTTAGTTATCCTTCTACTTGGTATCTTCTTCTTTCTTATCTCCACTCAATCATATTAGGGTATCAAGCTTGTTTGACAACCATCATGACTGTGTGAAGTAGAATGCATCTGCCTTTGTCATTAAGACTGGGAGCACTACTCAGTGGCCGGCCGACTTAGCTCCAAAATAAATGGCCGCCTCTGACACGAGGAACAGACGTCAAGTGCAGCCGCTCCTAACATGGAGTACAAATGCTGCTCATCCTGTATCCCTGGAACAGGAGCCCTTACAGGGTACTATCAGCCGGGCCAGCTGAGCCCAGGTTTTTTAGTGAGCTTGTTACTGCTCCCCCTCCTCCTTTTCATCCGGGCTTGGGACCGGCAAAGGAGGAGTTTCTACTTGGTATGATTTCATGTTATACAAGTCCTTTGAAGAATAAATTTCATTGATAGATGGCAATTGTATTTATCTCTATATATATAAAAATGAATGTTTGTTTGTCTGTCTGTATGTCCGGTATACAAATTCGCAGTAGTTCACTAATTCAAACCAAAATTTCCATACATAGGTAAAAGAATACGGGGAAGACGATAGGCTATTTTAAAAAATATATAAATCAATTATTAAAATTATATATTTTTTGTCAGAAAATGATGATGACGATATTGCTGTATCATGTTTGATTATCAGATACAAAATTATATCGGGAAAATTTTCCAAAAAGCAGAGACCACGGGTGAAACCAGTTCATTATTTTGTATGCAGGAACAAAATTCTAACAGAAAAACATTCATTCGAGCAGAAAACAAAAGCCAGATCATCTTTCTATAAAAATATCGCTTCTCAGACACAAAGTTTGAGCGGGACGTTTCACAAGAGTGACATCCATGGCGCCAATTTATAATTGTAACGAATAGTATTTGAATAGGGTACATTTAATAGGGTAAAACCCGGGCGTTGCCCGGGTCATTCGGCTAGTAAATCAATAAAACACAAGGTAATAACACCAAATCCAAATAAATAAATCAGGAAAAGGTTTTTCTTTTAATTTTGAATTTGCAAGCTTTCGAGCTAATATACTGCTCTTCAATGGGCTGATACTCTATGTACAATAGATTGTAAATTCAAAATTAAAAGAAACTTTTACCTTATTTTTATTTTTCGTCTTCATATAATTTCTGGGTGTGTAACTGTTTTAATGTCCATCTATACAGAGTTCAAAATAACAACTGACTCACCCATGCAGCCAAGGCCACGCTCCGCTGCGTCACGTGGGAAAACGTAGGTAGATGTTTTCTTACATGTTCTCAGCACAGTAACTATTGCTCATATAAATAAATAGTGTGTGATGTTTCAGTAACAGCATTGTTACCATCTTCAGACAAAAGAATAAATAAGAAAAAAAGATCACAGCATGTTTTAAATAGTTACTGTTATCAAGTGTGTAAACAAGATAGCAGATATTTACACACTTGATAACAGTAACTATTTAAAACATGCTGTAATATTTTTTCTCATTCAGCACTTTTGTTTGAAGATGGTGACGATGCTATTACCAAAACGTCATACATGTAATGTATTGAGCTTTTTTTTTTTTCATCCTTTTGGCTTATATTTTTTATGTAGTGGCAGTGTTTCAGTACTTTTGTCTGCAGAATACCCCTCTGCTGCTACAACTGACATTATGCTGGGAGTCTGCTACAGTAAACCACAAGTTCCACTTAAATCAGCAGAACTCCACCTTTGCTGGTTCCAAGCCCGAATGAAAAAGGAGGGGGGAGCAGTAACAAGCTCACTAAAAAACCTGGGCTCAGCTGGCCCGGCTGATAGTACCCTGTAAGGGCTCCTGATCCAGGGATACAGGATGAGCAGCGTTTGTACTCCATGTTAGGAGCGGCTACACATGGTGTCTGTTCCTCAAGTCAGAGGTGGCCATTTCTTTTGGGGCTAAGTTGGCCTGCTACTGATTAGTGCTCCCAGTCTTGATGACAAAGGCAGACACAATCTACTTCACCCAGTGTGGAGCTAAGAAAGAAGAAGAAATCATCACTGCTGAAGTTAGAACCAACTTTAAGGTGATAGAATGCACACTTCACATAGAGCTAGGTTCTAGAGAACTTCTTAGAATAAGATGTTACAACTGCAGACACCATCTGTACACCCAATGTTTTTTTTTTTTGCTTATCCCTAATACACGTGGTACAGGCCATGATAATCATGGTGGGTAGATGTTGGCTATTGCTTTTACTGTGAGTACATCACATGTCTACACATGTGAAAAGCAGTTTGACTTTTACACTTACAAATGCTATAAAATAAAAAAAGCTTGCAGGGTTAAGTTTCTTGTTCAAATTTTTATTTTCAAGCTTTTGGACTTGTCAGTCCTTCAACAGGAGTATCACGATAATAAATTGATGTTATATACTATTTTTATATACAAATTATTATTTACATATTTTAAATATTTATGATATTGAAAGGGGGAGAAAAATATATTACATTCTTTTTTTTTTTGTGTGTCTACACACTTACAAATGTGCCAGAGCCCCGTTTTTGGTTACTTGCATTCGCTGGTGGGGACTTTTGCAAGAATCGGGGGCCATTGGAGCATTTTTTTTTTTTTTTTATTAGAAAAAAAGTACCCAATGCGGGATTCAATCCCAGGTTGTAGCGGTTGAAAACCAATGGTTTAGACCATCCTTCCACAGACCCCATACACCCATTGTAAAGCTACAAGGTGATATTCTAAACATGATAGGTAAGAACTCACAAAGTATTTTAGTTTAGTTTTACCAATACTATCCAAAGTGTGAAAAATTACTTCTTTAATTCATCACCACATGGGATCTTAATTTTTTGTTGTGTTGAATTACTGTTGTTATATTGACTAACTACCTGCCCAGAAGTCCTCCTCTACGTGGTGGGCAGGAGAAGCAGCACAAGTAAGGGACTGCCCTGTAGTACGGTGTCGTGAGCCGCTATGGTAACCGTGAACAGGGAACTCTGGAATGTGGCTGACTAACAAGACAATGGCACCCCCCCATTCCATGGAGCAACAAAATCAGAATTGATTGAATAACTACAAGGTAATAAGACCAAATCTAAATAAATAGTATGTGATATTGCGGTAACAGAATTGTTACTTAAATATTACAAACTATTTATTTGTCTTTTCTTGTAGTTCTAATCTATAATACAAATTGTACCTTATCAGTTGGTAAAGATAATTATCAACTATCACAATGCTCACAACTCCACCTTTGCCGGTTCCAAGCCCGGAGAAGAAGGGGGAGCAGTAACAAGCTCACTAACAAACCTGGGCTCAGCTGGCCCGGCTGATAGTACCCTGTAAGGGCTCCTAATCAAGGGATACAGGATTAGCAGCATTTGTACTCCATGTTAGGAGCGGCTGCACATGGCGTCTGTTCCTCATGTCAGAGGCGACCATTTTATATTGGAGCTAAGTCGGCCTGCCAATGATTAGTGTTCCCAGTCTTAATGACAAAGGCAGACACATTCTACTTCACCCAGTCATGACGGTTGTCAAGTCTCAAGCTCTACAAGCTTGATACCCTAATATGATTGAGTGGAGATAAGAAAGAAGATAATGTTCACACTGCTACTGAACATATTCCTAGACCTTTTGTTGTCAACACAACACAGGGAGTGTTGAATTAAAGTCTGTGTTGAATTATAGACAGTTGAATATGCTTTTGTATTCAATTGTAAAATTAAGTCATATATGTTAAATAGTTGTCATTTAGAGTTAGGTAAATATCACTTGTATATGGTTGTGTGTCAACAAGTAGCCGACCGATGGTACACGGAAACAGTAAAAATTATTTTATTTTTATTTTAAAGGAGGAGGGCTCCTGACCCTCATCAAAGACCTTTCTTTTGAAGAAATTGTCACTCCTTCAATGGCACACAGTGAACTACAGGCCTTCAAAATTCCCCTATCTAATCAGAGAACAAGACTTTTATCAGAGAAATAGCACCACAGAGATGACGGGGATAAATTGTATTTGACCATTGGCTACCGTTTCACTGCAATGTGTAAACAATGTGTATATACAACGCGCCAATTACAAATTAATCTTCATCCTGTTTGGATTTTGACCCGGCGATTTAGAATGTGCAGTTACAGCTCCTACAACCGACCCGATGAGACCCCAAACATCATGACCTTTCTGGACTGGACCAAGAGCCCTGCACTGCACCAAATAAACCATCTGAGTAGTATATCCCCGCCTTTGTCACATCAATATCTTCTTCTTCATTCTTATCTTCACTCAATCATATTAGGATATCAAGCTTGAGACTGGGTGAAGTAGATTGTGTCTGCCTTTGTCATTAAGACTGGGAGCACTACTCAGTGGCAGGCCGACTTAGCTCCAACAGAAATGGCCGCCTCTGACATGAGGAACAGACGCCATGTGCAGCCGCTACTAACATGGAGTACAAACGCTGCTCATCCTGTATCCCTGGATTAGGAGTCCTTACAGGGTACTATCAGCCGGCCCAGCTGAGCCCAGGTTTTTAGCGAGCCTGTTACTGCTCCCCCTCCTCCTTTTTCATCCGGGCTTGGAACAGCAAAGGAGGAGTTTCTCAGCAATATAAATCTATTGAACAGCTAAGATTTATTTCATATTTGATATTCCTGTAGAAGGGTTGTTATACCCTCGAAGTGTTGGTAATAAAAGAAGATCCTTGGAGACTTGTTGTTGATTGTGATCAAAGGATTATAACCATTTAAGCCACTTAAACAGGATGATTGAGATTTGAAATACAGTTGAATTAATTATGGTAAATTGAAATGGTTGGAATTTCAAAACTTTGTTGAATTATAGTTGTTTTTGAATTAAATAGGTTATAATAAGGCACAATTGTGATTATAGATTATAAACACAAGGTAATAAGACCAAATCCAAATAAATAGTGTGTGACATTTCGGTAACAGCAGTGTTACCATCTTCAGACATCATTGACATGATTCAGTACTTTTGTCTGAAGATGATAACAATGCTGTTATCGAAACGTCACACACTATTTATTTGGATTTGGTTTTATTATCTTGTGTTTAAATAGGTTATACTATATTTAGAAACTTGAGCAAAATTGAACATCTACTATCATGGTTTATTGTAAAAATAATAGAACTTCTCTGTAAGAAACACCTAGTTACAAAAGCCAAAGTGTCCTTTAGGAAGAGGTGTCTTCATACCAGAAAGTTGACAAATAGTAAAAATGCCAGGCTTAGTGATGAAAACTGTACTTTGTAGTGTGGGCTTTATTCCATGAAATCCACAAGGTATCTAGAATGGAATCTTTACAATCTGCTAAAGAGGTGTTTAGCTGACGTCAATTTTGAAAAGAGAGGTGAACTTCATTTTTATACATATACAGTTAAACCTGTCTATAGCGCCCCCTCTAAATACTGCTTCCCTCTCTATAGCGCCCGATTTTATATACGTAGTAGGATGCAATTTACATTAAAAGTGACCTGTCTATACCACCCTATTTTGGTGAGTCCCAAGAGGGGGCGCTATAGACAGGTTTAACTGTATATAGCTATGAAGCAATCCATAAGATACATTAATTATGTAGCAATTATCTTGAGTCAAAACTTATTTTCTTCCATGATAAAGCACAATTTGGATAAGAGATTATAATAAAAGAAAATAAGAACTAATCCAAATAATTTATTGGAATTCATTTTCTTCATTCCTAAAGAATAACTTCTTAGGTCCATTGAAGTCTATAAAAATGATAAGGAACATAAAAATAAATTATTTGGATTTTTTCTTTTATTATAATCTATAATCCAAATTGTGCTTTATCATTTTTGATAGACTTCAATGGACCTAAAAAGTTATTCTTCCTATGAGCTGAAGAAAATGAATTACATTTAAACACTTGATAACAGTACTATTTAAGAACTTGCTGCGATATTTTTTCTCATTTATTCGTCTGATGATGGCGACAATGTTGTTGCCGAAACGTCACATACTAATAAATTATTTGGATTAGGTCTTATTTCCTTTATTATTTTCTTCCAGTATTTCCAATGTGGCTGTCTTCCTCTAGAAGAAAACTTGGTTAGGAAAACACTATCCATAGTAAGACACAAGAGAATCTGGACACAAGGTAATAAGACCAAATCCAAATACATAAATAGTGTGTGACGTTTCGGTAACAGCGTTGTTACCATCTTCAGACAAAAGTACTGAATCATGGTACCATGGCTGAAGATGGTAACAATGCTGTTATTGAAATGTTACAAACTATTTATTCATTTGGATTTGGTCTTATTACCTTGTGATTATAATCTATAATCCAAATTGTACTTTATCATTAAGAGAATCTGGAGTTTTATACTGGCAGAATAAATTGAAAAGACTATTTTAGCATTAATTGCATTTTCTCAAAACATTGTTTCATAAGAAGTGAAGACATTGAGCACAAATGTTTCTCTTCCACATAATACAAACAAGAGATTTGTATATAATAAAAAGGCAAATATTAGATTTAATAGTGTGTGACATTTCGGTAAAAGCGTTGTTACCATCTTCAGACAAAAGTACTAAATGAAGTACTTTTGTCTGAAGATGGTAACAACGCTTTTACCGAAATGTCACACTATATATTTATTTGGTCTTATTATGTTTATAATCCAAATTGTGCCTTATCATTACTATATCAGATAACTTCCAATAAAACAATGGATGACCGACCAACCAATCAGTGTGTAGATAACAACTACAACCATACTTTGGCCAATAACTCACAAGTTCCTTGTTGAAACAGATTTACTGTGTACATTTAAAAATTATATTTTTAAATATTTACCATTATCATACTTAGCCCAACCCCACCTTTGCCGGTTCCAAACCCGGATGAAAAAGGAGGGAGAGCAGTAACAAGCTCGGTAAAAAACATGGGCTCAGCTGGTCCGGCTGATAGTACCCTGTAAGGGCTCCTAATCCAGGGATACAGGATGAGCAGCGTTTGTACTCCATGTTAGGAGCGGCTGCACATGGCGTCTGTTCCTCATGTCAGAGGCAGCCATTTCTTTTGGAGCTAAGTCGGCCTGCCATTGAGTAGTGCTCCCAGTCTTAATGACAATGGCAGACGCATTCTACTTCACCCAGTCATGATGGTTGTCAAGCTTTACAAGCTTGATACCCTAAAATGATTGAGTGGAGATAAGAAAGAAGATACTTAGCCCAGGTACATGTGGTGCAGGCCATGATAATCATGGTGGGTAGATAGCAAATGTAAGTGCACCACATCTATATACGTATAGAAAGCAGCTTGAGTTTTGCATTAATAAGTGGGCCAGTGTTTTATTAAGTTTAACTGTGTATTTTCTTTAAGAGTAGAACCTCCATGAAAGGACACTCGCGCTTGAGGACACCTCTCTACAAAGGACAGTTTTCATTTATAAAATTACCATTTTTACTATTTAGCAACTCTCCAGTGAAAAGACAAGTCTCCTTAAAGGAAATTTTGGCTCTGCAATTAGGTGTTGTCCTTTACAGGGAGGTTCTACTGTAGTTTTAAAGACTTTATACTAATTTAATGTTAGCAAATTAGTAAGGTTGTCAAGAGAACTCATGACAAACCTATTGTATTATTTTTTTTATCCCTAGTACACATGATACAGGCCATGATAATCATGGTGGGTAGTAGTGGGCGACCGTTTTATTGTCAGTGCACCACATGCCTAAACATGTAGAAAGTAGTTTGACTTTTGCACTTACAAATGCACCAGTCCTGTTTGGTTACACACACTCACCGGTGGGGATAGACTTGTGCAATAATCAGGGGCCATTGGAGCAATTAGAGCTTTTACTCTAAGTGCACCACATGTCTAAACATGTAGAAAGTAGTTTGACTTTTGCACTTACAAATGTGCCAGAGACCTGTTTGGTTACACACACTCACCGGTGGGGATAGACTTGTGCAATAATCAGGGGCCATTGGAGCAATTAGAGCTTTTACTCTAAGTGCACCACATGTCTAAACATGTAGAAAGCAGTTTGACTTTTGCACTTACAAATGTGCCAGAGACCTGTTTGGTTACTTACACTCACTGGTGGGGATAGACTTGTGCAATAATCAGGGGCCATTGGAGCAATTAGAGCTTTTACTCTAAGTGCACCACATGCCTAAACATGTACAAAGTAGTTTGACTTTTGCACTTACAAATGCACCAGTCCCATTTGGTTACACACACTCACCGGTGGGGATAGACTTGTGCAATAATCAGGGGCCATTGGGGCAATTTTTTACTCAGATAAAGTGCCCAAGGCAGGATTTGATTCTGGTTTGTGGCAGTCGGCAATTTATACCACTGTCTACCGACCCCATGTTGTACGATCTAAGCCTCAAGTTATGAACAAAATTAAATAACAATACAATAGGTTTATAATACAATATAATACGGCTATGATTGTAAAACGACATTTGAAAATTATTCCGCATGTGTTTCTTTTAAACGATAAATCAAAATTTATTTTAAGGAGAAATAACGATTATTTCTATCATTAGGGATGAAAAGTATGAAAGGATGAATTGTGAAGAGTAATGATAAATGGAAAAATAAAGTATCCAGGGATGGGATTTACTCTTCACAATTCATCCTTTCATACTTCATCCCTAAGGTTAAAAATTATTGTTATTTCTCCTTAAAATAAATTTTGATTTTTCGTTCAAAAGAAACATTTGTGGAATAATTTTCAAATGTTGTTTTACAATACGATAGGTCATAAGTTTCTTTATAATATGATGCACTAGCGCGCCATCTGTTATCAAAATTCAAAACTATTTTAAAGGCGTAAGATTATTTTTGATAGTTTTGAATTTTCATAAGTTTCTTTGTCTAACTGACATGAATCAAGTTCTTTACATGAGGGTAGGGATAAATGAGGCAAAGAAACTTCCAAACTGCCCATAAATTATATAAACATTCCAATAGCAACATTGTTACTATTGCACATTGTTGCTTTCCAATTTTACTCTACACTATTGTGGAAGTAACATTCCATCTTTGAATCCAAAGGGTAGAAAAAGTGATGTAACTGGAAACAATATAAAACAAACACAAGTGACCAAATAGTGTACGACATTTCAGTAACAGCATTGTTACCATCTTCAGACAAAGATGGTAACAACACTGTTACTGTCACATTATTTATTTATTTGGTCTTATTACCTTGTGTAATCTCTAATCCAAATTGTGTCAATATAAACAAAAAATAATTTAGGCGTTAGGTCAGGTTACCATCTTCAGACAAAGATGGTAACAACGCTGTTACTGAAACGTCGCACAATATTTATTTGGATTTGGTCTTATTACCTTGAGTAAATTTTAATCCAAATTGTGTCTTATCAATATAAACAAAAATAAATTAGGAGATCTCAGGACAGGGTTCCATGTTTAAAACTCTTAAACCACATAATGGTTTGTAAATAGTTTATGCTATGTTAGTAAACCTGGGTGAGACTAAAATCTCCCAATCATAAATAATCATAATTATTATTTTTTTTTTTGCTTATCCCTAGTACACGTGGTACAGGCCATGATAATCATGGTGGGTAGAAGTAGGCGACTGCTTTTACTGTAAGTGCACTACATGTCTACACATGTGAAAAGCAGTTCGACTTTGCACTTACAAATGTGCCAGAGCCCCGTTTGGTTACTTGCACTCGCTGGAGGGGTTGGACTTTTGCAAGAATCGGGGGCCATTGGAGCATTTTTTTTAAACATAAAAAAGTGCCCAATGCAGGAATCGAACCCGGGTCGTAACGGTCGAAAACCAAAGGTTTAGACCATCCTTTCACCGACCCCTAATCATAATTATATATTTATAATTGTATGTAATTCTGCTGTCCTCAAAGCTTATGTCCATAGTCCATCTAAAATACCCATTCCAAGAGTCAACCAACAGTATCACTATAAAAGGAAGATCCAAAAATGCAATATAACAGCGGTATGGTAGATTAAACTGGCGAAACCGCTGGGAGGGTTCACCACTGGCTCATCAGTGGTGAACCCTCCCAGCAGTTTCGCCAGTTTAATCTAACACTTTTTTCTATCTTTTATTTAGAAGGCTGCCAACCCTGATTAGCATCTAAATCACAGATACCTACAAACCTAACAATTTCAGCAGCCAATCAAAAAGGAGAAAAGTTATTATACAACTTCCTCTGTTATCTTTTGATATTCAATATCAATGTAGTGCAAACCAAAACCAATATATTACTAACAAGTTATTTATCCAATGCTATATCCATGTTTTAAATGAAATGTTTAAATTCTATCCATGTACACCTTAACAATTTATTTGATCAATCCTCATTTTATAGAGAATGAAAAAAAAAGGGTTAGAAATTAAACAAACATACTAAAGAATTTAGAAAACAAAATTTAATATTGAAAGAAAAAAAAATAAATACAAATTAGCATTTGAAGGCGATTTAAATAAATGTAATTTAAAAAAAATTATATCATGATTACATTTCTAAATGGTTTTGTTTACCTAAATGAATGCAAATTATCCAAAATGACTGAATTTATTTTGTTTATCTTCACACACATTATATATATATATGAGAAAGAAAACACATAAAGGGGGAGGCTATTATAATGTTTTCTATGTATGCAAGGCTTAAGAAATATCAGAAATGCCAAAGACTATAAAACAAAGAGTTTAAAATTGATGAACATATTTACTTTTTATGAAGAAATGATGTGCAGTAGTAGATCCAGCATTTTTTATTATTTTGAAAGTAACTTTCTTGTGATGAGAAGAAGGGAAAAAAAAAAAAAAATTTTTTTTTTTTAAATGTACAGATAGGACTACACCATTTATTTTTTTGTTCTAAATATTAAAAATTAAATGTTCATTAATGGAATAAGTGATGTATTTAAATGGAAATGGGGGGAGTTTAATAGGCTCGACGGTAGTAATCAGGATGGCCATTTTGTGGAGCTAATGAACGCTGTGGATACTCCATGGATCTTCTTGGGTACAGATCATCTCGGTAGGCTCTCATTTCCTCTGGTCTACTACGGGTCTGGAAATCATCAGATCTTCTTGGAGAATATTCTTCTTGTCGTCTTATCCCATAATCACTAGTTCTTCTAGAGAAATCATCCGGTTTTGGTGGAGTCATGTAATCATCAATGCGACGTGGTGGATACTCTTCTGGTCGTCTGAGTGGGAACTCATCCCTCCTTGCTGAGTGTAATGGAAACTCTTCAGGCCTCCTTGGTGGGGCAAAATCCGCTGAAGGTCGCCTGGTCAGATAATCATCTTGTCTTCTGCTTATAAAGTCATCTGGTCGTCTGTCAAAGACTGGTCCTCCAGGCCTTCTGAAGAATAAATCATCTGCTGGACGTGGTGGGAATTCTGGCTTCATTGGACGTCTTTGTGGGAATTCATCTGGACGTCCAATGAACATATCATCTCTGAATGGTCCTCTGCGCATTCCTGGAGGTGGGGGATGAGGGCCCACTGGGGGCCTGCCATAGGGATGAGGCCGACCACGACCTCCACCGAATCCACCTCGCCATGGTCCACCATATTCTTGACCACCTTGACGTTTTTCACCAGTTGAAGACTCAACTCTTAAATAGGAGCCTTTAAATTTGTAATGATTCAACTCCTTTATGGCATTTTGTGCTTCATCAATTCTTTCCATGTGAACAAAGCCATAAATACCTATAACAGCACATTCTGTCACCGTACCATATTTTTCGAAAAGTTCTCGTAATTCCTCTCCTTTACAATCCTGGGGTAAAGATCCGACAAAAATTTTCGTTTTTGGCGGTTTTGAATTAATTGATTGCATAACTCGAATGGCTTGACCTTTAAGTGAATAACCACTGAGTTCTGCAATTGCCTTTTCGGCATCTTCGCTTCTTTCCATGTGAACAAAACCATACTTTCCGAGTACATCACATTCAACAACCTTACCGTACTTTTCGAAAAGAGGCTTAACGTCTTCATTTGTGACGCCGTCGGCCAAAGAGCCGACAAAAATTTTAGTTGGCCGAACCATTATCTTATGGCTTTAAATGTATTTTAAATTGTTATTAACTGCCTTAGGTACAGTTTGTGATTGGAATATAGTAAAACAAAATATATTTACTATTGACAAATAATATTATTTAAGTCAAACGTGGTTTGACAAAGAAGGCGTCACTATAGCTAAGGGTAAATGATTTTCATTGATTTTAATATAGAATATTTAAAATTTCTTTGATTTTTAAAATTATCGATATTTAATATTTAAGTTGCATTTCACATATTCAATTATAATTTTGAGCAATTAGAAATTTATATTTGAGCAATTTATCAAAGCACCCTTAATTTTAAAAATCAAACGAAAATTGGGTTGTTGAACTCTTGGATTCAAATGTTTTTATAAAGCGCGAAATTCATCCTCTTAAAGCCTGAAGAGTTGCGTATGTATTTAATTTATCCATAAACATTTTTAAATGTAATATTTTGATTAATTAATTTTTGTTTATTTAACTAAATTAAAACGCTTCTTTGTGGCTCACACAACAAGCTATTTTTCAAAGTTCCAAATGTTTTCCTTTAAAATAATTTTACAAATATCCTCAAATCCAACCTGCAACCACTAAATTTGGAAATTCGAGCTATAATCTTATTTATATTTTGTAGCGTAAATAACGCTAAATATTGTCACTAGCCGGCAACGCCCAGGTTTTACACGATTAAATGTTTTTATTCAAACACTATTCATTACAATTATAAATTGGAGTCTTGATTTCACTCTTGTGAAACATCCCGCTCCAAACTTTGCGTCTAAGAAGCGATATTTTTATAGAGAGATGATCTGGCTTTGTGTTTTCTTCTCGAATGAATGTTTTTCTGTTAGAATTTTGTTCCTGCATACTAAGAGTGAACTGGCTTCACCCCTGGTCTTTGCTTTTTGGAATTTTTCCCGATATAATTTTGTATCTGCTAATCAAACATGATACAGCAATATTGTCATCATCATTTACTGACAAAAAAAACAACTATTTTTGCCCAGAACCTGTCAATTTCAAATTTTCTTGGCTAAAAATCGATAAATGTATCTTCCAGATTTTTCTCTATGTCCTGTTAAAACACGTTTTACATGTACATTAGGTCAGCTGATATTACCTCCCATCTTCAGCGCTGCTTGCGAGCGAAAGGACAAATTTGCAACGCAATTTGCAAATAACTCGAAGAATATTAGGGATATAGACCTGAAATTTTCACTATAAATTTTTCCAGATTCTACTCTATATACTGTAAAAATTTCAGTCAGATTAGTTACGTATTGTGGACGTGTATAGCCGACATAGGAACAAACACACATACATACATACATACACACACTGACTTTTATATATATAGGGATTAAAATTCCAAAACACCATATTTTTACTTAAAAAGTAACCAAAAATATATATTTTTGAAGGCTCACAAAAGTAAAAATAAAAAGTGTAACGAGTATTGTTTATTTGATTAACCCTGGTTCTTCGAGCACACATAAATGTGTTAATTTAAGTCTTGTTTATTATAGCCCATCACATATGCAGTGGAACATCTAAGAAATAACACAAGCCTAAAATATATGAATCATGTTACGTTTTTAGAATATAATTATTGATATTTGTAATTTTCTGGTAGGTATTAATTTTAAATCTGGTTCAAATCACATAAATAGGTACCGCTCAGCAAGAGCAACCTAGTTCATGATAATTGAACAATGAATAATATGTGAAGGTTATTCACATATTATACAAATTTTAACGCGGGATTCAATCCCGGTTCATGACTGTCGGGAATCGAGCGTGTTACCCTCTCATCCACCGACTTGTATAATTTTAAATATTGAAGCCATTTTCTCAGTAATTCAAGTATATTTCACAAAATGGGATTTAATATTTCAGGAAAAAGGCTATTTTATTCATTTTGAAAAATATATATCAATTTGTAAAAATAAATTTCAAATATTTAATGGCAGCATGTGGGTTGTCTTTGTAAAGCATACAAAAGCAGAGTCCTCTATTATTATGACTTTATGGAAAATAAAATTGACTTTATATCCTAAAGACTATCAACAAACAGACTATTTAATATATGTTGAATGTCAATATATTGTGTTAACCTGTGGACTTTATATGGGGCTAAAGGACCTATCTATAAGAGGAGGAACAGTTCCGCACATATATTTGAGCAATTTATCAAAGCACCCTTAATTTTAAAAATCAAACGAAAATTGGGTTGTTGAACTCTTGGATTCAAATGTTTTTATAAAGCGCGAAATTCATCCTCTTAAAGCCTGAAGAGTTGCGTATGTATTTAATTTATCCATAAACATTTTTAAATGTAATATTTTGATTAATTAATTTTTGTTTATTTAACTAAATTAAAACGCTTCTTTGTGGCTCACACAACAAGCTATTTTTCAAAGTTCCAAATGTTTTCCTTTAAAATAATTTTACAAATATCCTCAAATCCAACCTGCAACCACTAAATTTGGAAATTCGAGCTATAATCTTATTTATATTTTGTAGCGTAAATAACGCTAAATATTGTCACTAGCCGGCAACGCCCAGGTTTTACACGATTAAATGTTTTTATTCAAACACTATTCATTACAATTATAAATTGGAGTCTTGATTTCACTCTTGTGAAACATCCCGCTCCAAACTTTGCGTCTAAGAAGCGATATTTTTATAGAGAGATGATCTGGCTTTGTGTTTTCTTCTCGAATGAATGTTTTTCTGTTAGAATTTTGTTCCTGCATACTAAGAGTGAACTGGCTTCACCCCTGGTCTTTGCTTTTTGGAATTTTTCCCGATATAATTTTGTATCTGCTAATCAAACATGATACAGCAATATTGTCATCATCATTTACTGACAAAAAAAACAACTATTTTTGCCCAGAACCTGTCAATTTCAAATTTTCTTGGCTAAAAATCGATAAATGTATCTTCCAGATTTTTCTCTATGTCCTGTTAAAACACGTTTTACATGTACATTAGGTCAGCTGATATTACCTCCCATCTTCAGCGCTGCTTGCGAGCGAAAGGACAAATTTGCAACGCAATTTGCAAATAACTCGAAGAATATTAGGGATATAGACCTGAAATTTTCACTATAAATTTTTCCAGATTCTACTCTATATACTGTAAAAATTTCAGTCAGATTAGTTACGTATTGTGGACGTGTATAGCCGACATAGGAACAAACACACATACATACATACATACACACACTGACTTTTATATATATAGGGATTAAAATTCCAAAACACCATATTTTTACTTAAAAAGTAACCAAAAATATATATTTTTGAAGGCTCACAAAAGTAAAAATAAAAAGTGTAACGAGTATTGTTTATTTGATTAACCCTGGTTCTTCGAGCACACATAAATGTGTTAATTTAAGTCTTGTTTATTATAGCCCATCACATATGCAGTGGAACATCTAAGAAATAACACAAGCCTAAAATATATGAATCATGTTACGTTTTTAGAATATAATTATTGATATTTGTAATTTTCTGGTAGGTATTAATTTTAAATCTGGTTCAAATCACATAAATAGGTACCGCTCAGCAAGAGCAACCTAGTTCATGATAATTGAACAATGAATAATATGTGAAGGTTATTCACATATTATACAAATTTTAACGCGGGATTCAATCCCGGTTCATGACTGTCGGGAATCGAGCGTGTTACCCTCTCATCCACCGACTTGTATAATTTTAAATATTGAAGCCATTTTCTCAGTAATTCAAGTATATTTCACAAAATGGGATTTAATATTTCAGGAAAAAGGCTATTTTATTCATTTTGAAAAATATATATCAATTTGTAAAAATAAATTTCAAATATTTAATGGCAGCATGTGGGTTGTCTTTGTAAAGCATACAAAAGCAGAGTCCTCTATTATTATGACTTTATGGAAAATAAAATTGACTTTATATCCTAAAGACTATCAACAAACAGACTATTTAATATATGTTGAATGTCAATATATTGTGTTAACCTGTGGACTTTATATGGGGCTAAAGGACCTATCTATAAGAGGAGGAACAGTTCCGCACATGAACATCATAGCTGAAGAATAAAAACAAGAATGAAATATTTCTTACTCCTTCTCCTTTCACACAATATTTTATTCAAATTAGCTTGGTGAAGGAAAGTGGAGAAGAAAAGTGGCAAAGCATGGTTTGGTAAAGGGTGAATTTAAGGAGAGAATTATAGAAAATAAGTGGGGTAGTTTATATATATATGTACTTAACTTATTATCTAGCTGATATTTTTCTGCATATGTATTTGCATAAGTCTCTGATCCGAACCTTTGCGTTTATCCATCAGGTCTGGCTGTCACAGTTAGTTGCAACCCAGAATCCTCAGACTATATGGAAGGAAATCCTAGTTGTTCCGCACAGGAAGCACGTCTTCTGTGAGGCAATCATGGTTTACAATGAAACGTAATAATTGAAATAGCATAGGATGGCTTTCCAGGGTCAGGATATCTGTCATGCGGTACCGCCTCACCAATTTTATGGCTACTAGCGAAAAGAGGCCATCTCGCTATGGCCCTCATTATAATGTTCTTTTCTGAAGTTCCGTGATATTTTTCTCATCATTCATAAGAACGAGGGCAGATTTCTTCAGGTACCTACAGTTACAGCCGCCTAAGGAGTTCATAGCACCACCTGGCAAAACGACCTTAGGGCCAAGATGACTATGGCAGACAGGCCACCTCACTATGGCTCTCTCCAGAAATCTCGTCGCATGCAGCTCAAGGCAGTCATCCATTCTGAAAGTCAAGAGATTCCCAGCGAAATGGAAGCTTGTTTGATAGTTGTCGACTAGTCGCGGTGATGTCATCAATAAATACTTTCATATCTTAAGATATTCCAAGATTTATTTCTACGCTATAATATAGTAACAACAATGATCAACAACACGCCTCTCTTTATCAAGGCTTTTCTTTGATTTAAACTAAATCACGCGGGCATGTGATCCACTCACGCTATACAAGACCAGAGCAAGATATCATTTAAAGAAAATATATGTCGTAGCTGCGGTGGTCGAATGGAAGGCGCAAGCGTTGTGCATGTACGCGTCAAAAAAGAACTTGTTTGACACTCGTGAGCACGCGCCACGCGGCGGAGGCGTGGCCTTCCTCCGCGCGCGCTGGCTCCCAGATTTATTTGGTACAGATTTATACATGGATGAATTTGTATTTACATTTTAAAATATAATTATGGCGAAAATAAAACATATCTCTTGGGCATTAATTATACAAATTATGACAGATGGAACCTGTGTGGGATAAATAAATTTAAAATGATTTTAAAATTATTTAGTTGAGATTGGGAGGCAATTTTATAAATTGAATTCTGATACTATGTACAAAATTGGAAATTTGTGTGATATTATATTAAAATATATACAAGTAGGGATTAACACAACATAAAGTCTGATATATAATACAAAGATAATAAAGTTTCAAATGTGTAGCAGGATACGAACCTGTGTGATGTGGCTACGACTGTGTATCTGTTTGTGCATCAATTACTGACTTATTCTCTTGAGCTAATTCGGCCTCTTTCTGGCCTGCTTGTCTCTTTGCCTTGCTCATTCTCTTGAGGTTCTTAATCTTGTCGACTCTTATCTGTCGTAGCTGTGGTGGTCGAATGGAAAGGCGCAAGCGTTGTGCATGTACGCGTCAAAAAAGAACTTGTTCGACACTCGTGAGCACGCGCCACGCGGCGGAGGCGTGGCCTTCCTCCGCGCGCGCTGGCTCCCAGATTTATTTGGTACAGATTTATACATGGATGAATTTGTATTTACATTTTAAAATATAATTATGGCGAAAATAAAACATATCTCTTGGGCATTAATTATACAAATTATGACATATATATATTTGTACATACATGTTTATTTGAAATTGTATCCTTTATTCCTGTAGAAGGGCAGCTTGCGCCCGAAAGCTCGAATTAATTTTACAAATAAAGAAACTTATCCTTATCGAATCTAATCGTTATTATAATAATCAACAATGGATACATTTTCAAAGCCTTTTTTAGAACTCATATTTCAACTTAGACATATATTTGAACTTTGTGCATCTGGAAGAATAATTAACGAATTTTGATAAAGTTGATGAGAAGTATTGCCTCAAGGTCTATCTTTGAATTTGCTACGCAAAGAATTTAAAAAAAAAAGTCGTTTTTAAAATTCAATTTGGAGTTCTTTTGCCAAATATGAACCCCCCCCCCCCCCCCCCTTCCCATTAAATGATAACAATCTGCTTTTGGATCTGATTACTTTGTTGCTCTAACAACCTCGAAGTGGCTTAAATTTGCTAAATTTTCATTGGACGAAATTCTGCAAGACATCCGATTAACTACAAAGCAATATCAACAGATATGAAGCGATATACTAAACCATATTTGTTTCGCGATTCTGATGTCAAATATTGGCGCTGATGAATAGATGAACTGACTTGGACCCCAAATTGTTTTGCCATGTGGCTATTCTAATATTAGTGCTGTTGAGATAACCAATCTTTCTTTGTGATTATTACAACGTATTCAGTCAATTGTTCTTGGACGATATGTTGCCATATATTGTCAGACGTCTTATTCATAACTCAAATAACTTCCGCAAACTGATGAACCATATGTTTACGCTTTCCGCGTTCAAGTATCAGAGCTAATCGAAAATAAAAGTAGGATGTATTTCGCCATCTGAGAAGCTAATAATTAACTTTCTTTCTGTGCCGATAAGTACAGCACAATATGCGGGAAAATATTCTGAAAGTTTATGACATTCAAGTAGGAACTTTACATTATCGAGCCACGATTGAATTATGATGTTCAAATTATGTCATTTGAAAAACAAATAGAATCAACAGGGAGAGCCAATATAATGAAATGTTTTGCTCATTTTTCGTTTTTTATAATGGTCCTGCTATATCAAATATTTGTCCTACCAACCTACAATATAAAACGCTAATATCAAGCGGGAACCTCTCTCTCTGAGGTTTTTTTATATATATATGTAGTAAACCCGTTGTGGAATGTGCTGGGCAGTCGTAGTCGTGGATGTGTGATGGTATTCCCGCACTGGGACAGCAAAGAGACAGAGGCAGGTCTAGATGGTAACTCCAAGAAGGTAGAGGTAGACCACGCGACGAAGTCAGTCGGACCACGGGCGTCACGGATGCCCTACATCGCGGATAGGGGTGAGTGAAAGATCCGACGGTATAACGGCGTCGCTCTGAAACAACTAACTAACTCTTTCTGCCGACCTGATGACAATTATTCCGCCTTCTTTCTGCCGACCGCCTGCTATATATAGCCGCAGCCAATCGTCTGCTCTGACCTTGAATCTGGTTGGCTGCGGTAAGCCTCGGCATGTTCCGACACGCCTTTGCAAGTCTCGACATGTCCCGACACGTTTCTGCAAGTTTCGTCTGGTCTACCTCCCTCTTTGCTTTATTGTGATATCCATTTTTACAAGGTCGATACATAATTTTATATAGGGATGGGATTACAATAAATATCAGAAGGTTGTGAACTGTCTCTCACAAAATATACTACAGAATGTGTCCCCGGTGATGAAGGTTTGGTTGGGGGAATGACATGTAATGAATGATGACCTAACAAACCTATTATAAAAAAAAATAATTTGCATACAAATTAGTTAAAATTATTAATAAGCTACAAGCTAAAAAGATAAAGATGTTGTTAGGGTAGTGTGTCAATGAAATATAAATCAAGGTTATAAAAATAAAAAGGTTCAAAATGAATGATACAAGATTAAGGGAAAGTATATAATACAAAATGATAAATATGGTAAAATGATTCGTACAAGTAAAAATATCTTATTGCATAAAATATGAGCGGAGAAAAAGTTAGTTTATTGGTTGAACATATAATGTGACGCTAAGGTTGAAAAAGGGAAAGGGGGTATCTGAGCATGTTTCTGCAAGGTTGTATCCCAAGCATTCTGCAATGCAATGCGAACTTGTTTAAGTGAGGCATTGTTTTCATTAACAGAAGGCCCACGATATTCCGTCTGCTTCATTAGCTCAGACAGTGAAAAGAGGTGGGAAGATTGATGGGGTAAAAGGGAGAGGTAGAGGTAAGAGGGATTCCTGTTGTCCATAATGATTATGCCCGTTTGAATGATGACAAAAAAGTGAAAGTTTGAAAAAATGGTGAATTGAAATGAGTCGGGCGATGAGAAAAAAAAAATAAAAAGATCGCGCTGGATATCCTGAACTCATTATTGGGAATGGTATAACGAGGAAGGATTGTTCCAGTCGGATTAATCAATAAAAAAAAATAAAAATGTTTGGCGAACTGGAATCCCTTGGAAGGTTGGAGGTCTGAAGGATGCGGAAAAGGAGAGGTGGGTGCAAGAGCTTTATTGCTGTCAAATTTGATTGTGTCCGGCTTGTATGGTAAAAAAAAAAAGTTGAGAGATGAAAAAATGATGAGCCGGACGATGAGAGAAAAAAAATAAAAATCTAACTAGGTCTCCTGAGCTCACTGTTGGGAAATGTACAGCAAGGAAGGGTCTTCTAGTTAGGTTAATCAATAAAAAAAAAAAAGAAAATGGCTGACGAACAATAAACTCTTGATGGCTGTAAAAGGTTGGGAGGAAGGTTCATGGGATAGAGTTAAGAGGTTGTAAGGGAAGCGTCAAAAACAACATTTTGAAAATCTATTAAGAAAAATAAAATGATAAATGTTTTATCTGTTTAAGAAATATTATAAATGTTGTTAGGTGTAGGTTTTTTATAATGGTGCCTAAACAGTTGAAGTTGTAAAATGTTAGGTCTAAACATGATGAAAAAAAAAGAGAAAATAAAAATATTAAAGGTAATAATATATAAAGAGTTGATTGGTAATTGATGGCATTAATTTTGATGATTAATAAACAAAATGATATTATTGATTAAAAGTGAATTGTCTTATCCACATCTGTAAGTCAAAAAAACAAAGTACAATACCACAAAACTAGGTAAACTGTAAGTCTATTTACAATAAATGAGAGAAAACAAAATTTAAAAGGAAACAAAAAAAAATATTTTCGTTCTTGAAAAAAGGGAACGTTTACACACAATGTCTAGGTGTAGGTGCAAGATTAAGGATGTCCTTTTAGTTTGGCCTACGGAGAGGCAATGTGGCCCTAAGTCCTATAATTGAATGTTTGACAGACACTAGTGTTAAAGATTGGATTGTTGTCATGGCGATGGGAATTAAAATTGATGTGAACAATCTAGAAAAGTGTGTGATAAAAATGTATTTAATACGTAAATAACAACTTAACACAGGCAGGAATGAAATGTAATGGGGTATGGAAATTTTATGGTATGATATTAAGTTTTCGCATTTTACATTTATATTTGTTTTGGTAATTGTGGGAAATAGGGGAGGCACATTTTGAGATGGGATAATTTAAAATTGATATTTATAAAAATACAAATCTAGGACTATTTTAAAACTTTTAAAATTGAGAAATATCAATTTGAATAGTAATAGGTCAAGTAAAATAAAGAGCGTAATAAATGTAATTATTAATACTATGGCCATAAATAAGGTATAAAAAAAATAACACAAATGAGTTTAGAAAATATGTTTTGAGTAATTTAAAATATAATATGATTTTTTATGTAAAATTTAAAGTTGCATATTTGGATAATGCCATTTTAGGTGAATTTAAGAAAGGTATGTAAGATTAGTGAATTGGCAAAAATGCGTGATTGAATATTTTTAATAATAAAGTTGAAAATGATGAATTAAAGTTTATAATTTGATTAAAATAAAGTAAAAATGATAAATGAGAGTGTGAAAGTTTTAAAAATTGAATAAAAATGCTATAAAAAGGGTTATATTTGATTTTAAAATGCTTGAAGTGAAAATATAAAATTTATAGGGAAAATGGCAGAAACAAAGTATAAAGTACCTTGAAATGGCTGATGCTGGCTGGAGTTGATCTCTGGAGATGGCTGTATGGAAGAAGGCGGATTGTAGCGTGGGATCCGTCGAAAAGGGAGATGATGGCTTCCTCCGCACGAGGCATGGCTAGTCCCCGAATGGCGTCTGCCAGGCGGCTCACTAGGTCTTCGTAGTGGGGCTGCATGTTGGTGAGGGCATCCGCGACGTAGTCGTCCCTGACCTCCGTCATCCTCTGCAGCTGCTGTCCTCAGTTATCCTGTCGACTTTAACGGTTTCTGTAGTAAACCCGTTGTGGAATGTGCTGGGCAGTCGTAGTCGTGGATGTGTGATGGTATTCCCGCACTGGGACAGCAAAGAGACAGAGGCAGGTCTAGATGGTAACTCCAAGAAGGTAGAGGTAGACCACGCGACGAAGTCAGTCGGACCACGGGCGTCACGGATGCCCTACATCGCGGATAGGGGTGAGTGAAAGATCCGACGGTATAACGGCGTCGCTCTGAAACAACTAACTAACTCTTTCTGCCGACCTGATGACAATTATTCCGCCTTCTTTCTGCCGACCGCCTGCTATATATAGCCGCAGCCAATCGTCTGCTCTGACCTTGAATCTGGTTGGCTGCGGTAAGCCTCGGCATGTTCCGACACGCCTCTGCAAGTCTCGACATGTCCCGACACGTTTCTGCAAGTTTCGTCTGGTCTACCTCCCTCTTTGCTTTATTGTGATATCCATTTTTACAAGGTCGATACATAATTTTATATAGGGATGGGATTACAATAAATATCAGAAGGTTGTGAACTGTCTCTCACAAAATATACTACATATATATATATATATTCAATATGAATGGAATTATATGATACCAGTACATGAAGAATATATGTCGCATTGAATAACATTAAGGTGCGAGGGCTGCAAAATCTGGCTCTCATGTCGAAACCTCTATGCGTCAAAAAATTATTGCCACAACATGCCAATTGCGATCTCTGATCTCTGTTCGTGGATGGACATGAGCCTTGTCCACATTTGAGCGGCAGTTTTACAGGACATCAAAGGTTCTAGAAATCTTAATTCAAGTGCCTGTGATATAAGCATTCGGGCTTTGATATCTTTGGCGTGCCATGCATCCTGTATAGCAGAGGTAGCGTCACTTACCTCTGGTTTGATTTCTTTGCCGTCCACGATATCCAAAAGTTGATTTTTCTCTAATAGTAGTCGGAACTGAAATTTCCAAGGGGAGAAGTTTTCGCCTTTGAACTGGCGGACTTGATTCTCAAGGTGCGTCATATTTAGCACGAGTTAGGCTTAGCAGTTTCACTTTAGGTTTGCTTCTTCAAATTTGGGGCGTAGTCAGGACCCATAACCTATTGGAAATATTAACGAATCACTCGCTAAAGCAGAGTGCCAATTGATTTATTGGTTATACAAGTTTAGAGAAAATCAAAAGAGCGATAGAATGACAGTTGTAAACAGCTAGCAGCAGGCAGGAAGGAGGGTTAAGTAGTGACGTCACACATGGCATCAGGTGGCGCCGCCTCAGTGTACATGTGGCGAAGGTCGACTTGGGATGAAAACAGCGACTCTATAAATTTCACATTTCTAACAATTATCACTTTGCTTTCGAGATGACATTATTGTTCTCTCTGAAGTGAATGTCTGCGGTTTCAAGAATGACTCTCGCTGTGATATCAAATACTCGATAAGCTCTTCTGCATCTTGAATAGCCCACAAATATTCCTCTCTTAGATTTAGCTTCTAGTTTGTGTCTTTGATGATTCTCGAGTTTATAGAAGACTTCACAACCAAATCTCAAGATGTGAGAGACGGATGGCTTTTTACCTTTCCATTTTTCCATAGGGGTAGTGTCTGGGTCATTGGTTGTGGGAGTTAGATTGTACAGATATGCAGCTGTATTCACAGCTTCTGCCCAGAAGTGTAGGGGTAATTGGGAGTCTGCCAGAAGTGTTCGGCCTTTGTCTAATAGTGTTCTGTTAGCTCTTTCAACTCTCCCATTGCTTCTTGGGGTGTACGGTGTAATTAGTTCATGTTTAATTCCTTTGGATTCTATGAAGGTTTCAAGGTTTTTATTGATAAACTAGACGAATGGCCCGGGCAACGCCCGGGGTTTACCCAGGTGCGAATATATTTTAGAAACGTTGTCTTGGGTGGTCGCTATTGACAGGGTGGTCTGTATAGACAGGTGGATGTATCACACAGCTGATAACAGGGTTGTCTAGAGTGGTCGCTATAGACAGGGTGGTGGTCGCTATTGACAGGGTGGTCTGTATAGACAGGTGGATGTATCACACAGCTGATAACAGGGTTGTCTAGAGTGGTCGCTATAGACAGGGTGGTGGTCGCTATTGACAGGGTGGTCTGTATAGACAGGTGGATGTATCACACAGCGGATAACAGGGTTGTCTAGAGTGGTCGCTATTGACAGGGTGGTCTGTATAGACAGGTGGATGTATCACACAGCTGATAACAGGGTTGTCTAGAGTGGTCGCTATAGACAGGGGGGGTCTGTATAGACAGGTGGATGCATCACACAGCTGATAACAGGGTTGTCTAGAGTGGTCGCTATAGACAGGGTGGTGGTCGCTATTGACAGGGTGGTCTGTATAGACAGGTGGATGTATCACACAGCTGATAACAGGGTTGTCTAGAGTAGTCGCTATAGACAGGGTGGTGGTCGCTATTGACAGGGTGGTCTGTATAGAGAGGTGGATGTATCACACAGCTGATAACAGGGTTGTCTAGAGTGGTCGCTATAGACAGGGTGGTGGTCGCTATTGACAGGGTGGTCTGTATAGACAGGTGGATGTATCACACAGCTGATAACAGGGTTGTCTAGAGTGGTCGCTATAGACAGGGTGGTCTGTATAGACAGGTGGATGTATCACACAGCTGATAACAGGGTTGTCTAGAGTGGTCGCTATAGACAGGGTGGTCTGTATAGACAGGTGGATGCATCACACAGCTGATAACAGGGTTGTCTAGAGTGGTCGCTATAGACAGGGTGGTCTGTGTAGACAGGTGGATGTATCACACAGCTGATAACAGGGTTGCCTAGAGTGGTCGCTATAGACAGGGTGGTCTGTGTAGACAGGTGGATGTATCACACAGCTGACAACAGGGTTGCCTAGAGTGGCCGCTATAGACAGGGTGGTCTGTATAGACAGGTGAATGTAACACACTGATGATAGCAGGGTTGCCTAGAGTGACCGCTATAGACAGGGTGGTCTGTATAGACAGGTGGATGTATCACACAGCTGATAACAGGGTTGCCTAGAGTGGCCGCTTTAGACAGGGTGGTCTGTGTAGACAGGTGGATGTATCACACAGCTGATAACAGGGTTGCCCAGAGTGGCCGCTATAGACAGGGTGGTCTGTATAGACAGGTGGATGTATCACACAGCTGATAACAGGGTTGCCCAGAGTGGCCGCTATAGACAGGGTGGTCTGTATAGACAGGTGGATGTATCACACAGCTGATAACAGGGTTGCCCAGAGTGGCCGCTATAGACAGGGTGGTCTGTGTAGACAGGTGGATGTATCGCACAGCTGATAACAGGGTTGCCCAGAGTGGCCGCTATAGACAGTGTGGTCTGTGTAGACAGGTGGATGTATCGCACAGCTGATAATAGGGTTGCCTAGAGTGGCCGCTGTAGACAGGGTGGTCTGTATAGACAGGTGGATGTATCACACAGCTGATAACAGGGTTGTCTAGAGTGGTCGCTGTAGACAGGGTGGTCTGTATTGACAGGTGTATGTATCACACAGCTGATAACAGGGTTGTCTAAGGTGACCGCTATAGACAGGGTGGTCTGTATAGACAGGTGGATGTAACACACTGCTGATAACAGGGTTGTCTAGAATGGCCGCTATAGACAGGTGTATGTATCACACAGCTGATAACAGGGTTGTCTAGAGGGGGGCGGGCAGGGAGGTCACGTGTTTGCTGGCAGCCAATGGGCGCGCATTCTATCCGTGAGCTTCAGACAAACAGACAAACAGACAGAATAAGGCAAATATATAAGTAGATTCTGTTCCGTTATCTGTTCTGAGTCGTTTTAGTTTTGAGTTTAGCTCGTTTTCTCTCTTTACAATAAACTTCTTCAAAACTTCTGCTGCTGAGAGTTTATCTTTGAGAAATTTTACAAATATTCTCCTAGAAAATCCATCTACGATGGTCAAGAAATATTTACTTCCGCCCAAGGAGTTTATTCACATTGGACCACAGAGATCGACATAAATGGCTTCAAAGGGGTAGGTTTCCTGATTGCCATCTGTGTGAACATAGAGTACTTTGGTCATTTTTCCCAAGGAGCAAGCATCACATTGATCAAGGGTGCCATTTATAGAGTTCAAGCCTTTTAGAAGATTGTTCTTCAAAAACAGGTCTAATTTGTTGTCACTAGGATGTCCTAACCTTCTGTGCCATGCATTCCTAGAATTGTCCTTTGAAATCAAGCAATGTTCATTTGGAACATGGGTTGCTTCAGGTAAACGTGATAGGTTCAATGTGTACATGTTACCATCACAGTTTCCTGTTCCTATTAGCTTGTCACCAGAATGTATATGTATGCTCCTTCAGAGTTCAAAAGAACAGAGTTCCCTCTTCTTACTACGCTTGGAATGGACATTAGATTTCCTTTCAGGTGTGGTACATGGAGGACATTATGCAGGGTTACAGCGTTGTTAAGTTTGTCCTTACCTTGTACAGTAGCTTGGATTGATCCTGATGAGGCAGATTCGATGTGTCTCCCTTCTTCCGCCACTTGTATGCTTCTTCTCTCCTCCGTCTTGTGCTCGATCCATTCACCATGGGAAGTCATGTGGCTTGTGCACGCAGAATCAATTATCCACACGTCCTGAGTCGTCGGGTGTTCCTCCCTTGTGCTTGCATGTAGTGCGTATTCTGAAGTGGAGTCTCTTCGTTGGGATGGTTCCTCCGTTCGTTCTTGGATTGCTGATCTGGCCGTGTCTTTGTTTTGTTTTTGTCCTTTATGGTAGTTCCTTGTACTGGCCATGATATTTTTGTTTGTTGTATTATTTTGATTTCCTTTGTTGTTAGGGTTGAACCAACAGTCTTTCTTGAAATGTCCTTTTCTTTTGCAAATGTAGCATGACTTTTCTTTGAATTGGTTGCCTGATGATCTGAAAGCATTTTCATGATTTTTGCTTCTTTCCTGCCTTTTCTTCTCGAAATCCAGTAGAGTTTGTCTCAAGTCTGGTAAGGAGATTTCTCTGTTTATTGACAGTGCTGCTGTGATCGTGTCAAAGTTAGGTGTGAGTCCTTCAACAATGTATCGTACAAGTTCTCTTTCTGTTACTGTCTTTCCTAGCTGGGTGATCTCTTGTGCCAGTTTCTGTGCTCGTACAATATACATGTTAACATTTTCATTTGGGTTCAATTTTAGTCTGGCTAGATCCAACATTAGGTCTATCCTTTTATTTTCTAGAGATCCTTCAAACCTTTTCTTTATGTCGTACCAAATTCTTTTGGCCCTTTTATCGCCTCGAAAGATGATTGTTAAGTCATCCGAAAGTGACAATATTATTAGGCTGTATGCTTCCTGTAACGGCAGCTGGCATGCCTATATAGTAAATTATCAGTGAGCACATATTTATCACTGATGATACTCTGTGCAGTTGCCTTTTGACTGATTGTAATATATACGACATGTAAACAGATGTCTAATAATTAATATGCTATATCTGATGTTGGCCTAAAGAAATAAAGTCTTTTCTTTTTAAACTTCCAAGTACTTCTTGCTTATTAACGTCAACGAACAAATACAAGGACGTTACACTTCCCGATTCTTTTTCTTCCAAATATCATATTCTAGTTTATTATTTGTAAAATCTGGCTCGTCATTAACAATTACGTCCTCGAAGAGATCTTTTGAATCTAGAATTGCTTCCATTTTCATGGACCACGTTGTATAGCTGTTTTCTGTTAACTGTTCAATTTTTGCTAAGTTATGTGTATCCATTTTCATTCAATTTTTTTTTCTTTCTAAATTGGCGGTTAGTCCAATTATTTAATTTCTTTTTGATTTAAATGGATCAATTTGCGGTTAGTCCAATTCGCGCGCCCAAACCACGCTCTGCTACCAAATTGATATAGGCTTAGCAAAATACGATGTTTCTTTCTAAGGATTTCGAGTTGTTTTTGTACTCACATAATTTGTAGTTACGAGGACATCCCTTTATATAAAAACAAATATATATTTATTTAAGGAACGACTTGTTCCATTACATATATTGTTAAAACAAGTTAGCGATAAACATAACAGCAAGTTTGAAGGTAGAAGTTGGAAGTTAGTGACGTCATAGTAGTGACGTAGCATCGATGATGATTAAAGTCAAAGTTTGCGTAACAGCGTTTTTACTCGCGTCCGGTTTTGATTGCTGAATTGAACCAGTTAACCAGGAAGTTCCATGCTGAAGTTGAATCTGGGAGGCTGGCCATAGATCTAGGGTTGAGGTGGGTCAGTCCAAGCAGGATAGCTGCTTGCATCATCCTATGTCTCAGGAATGCTGGACAGCTGAAGAGAAGATGATCAACTGTCTGTGGCTCTTCTGAACAGTGGATACAGGTAGGGTCTGTTTCGGGATGCACACGTGTAATGTCTGCCAGTACATGGCCATGGCCCAGGAGGATGGTGGTGGAGGCCTCTCCATGGTTGTAAACAAAACCAGAGCAGGTAGTCATAAAACTATTTTATTTTATCAAGAAAAAGTATTTACAAATTTCTCCAGATGTCTCAATGCACAAACGCGAGATATAAACAAATAATTTACAAAAAAATAAGTAAATCTTTTTTTTTTTTAATCTAAAAGTTAATAAATATGCGTTTTTATATGACCATTTACCTCTCTATTTTTTCCAAATTTTATGAGTATAAATGAATAATACATGGTGAAAATGACCCAAAAGTAGCTAGTATGAAAAGCGTTGATTTTGGCCCCGATTTGAAGGCAAAATTGGGTTCTATCATAAGTCGTGGTTGGCTTTATATCTGCTATACAAGTACAGACTTGTATCCGTACCTAGGCCGTGGTTGGCTTTGTACTTAAGATACAACTTTAGACACCTTCCGTACGCTCATTAAGTCAATACCTAAACGGATTGCTGCCTACATAGCCGCCCGCGGTGGTCCCACAACATATTGAGTGGCCGGCAATGTAGCTCAGCGTATAGGTGTATTCTGTTCTAATAAAGATCATTCATTGTTATTTACTGGTACTCTATGCAGATTTTCGCAACTTTTCCCACCTAATTCTTGGTGTTGCAAATTAAGTGTATAAATTTGACAAGATGCCTAAATATATTAAAACGCTGTGGTTGGATTTTCTTAATATATTGTAAAATGGAATATTTTAATTACTTTGGAATATAAAAATATCAATGATAAGTTTAGAAACTATTATTTGGCGTTCGAATTAAAAAATAAAAATTGTTTTACCGATATCACTTTAGTAAAAAAAAAAAAAACTGCATCGGCCGGGAATCGAACCCGGGCCGCCCGCGTGGCAGGCGAGCATTCTACCACTGAACCACCGATGCTTGTACTCCTTAGCCCATTTGCACTAAAAATAAGAACGAAAGTGACTTCCACAATCTGGGCTCTTGTTTCAAATTCACTTTATTAGATACCGCTCGAAAAGAGCAACCTAGTTTATTATAATTGCAACAATGAATAATATGTGAAGGTTATTTCACATATTAAACAAAATGTTAATGCGGGATTCAATCCCGGTTCATAACTGTCGGGAATCGAGGGAAAATCTGGGTCATGTTGAAATCAGTGCTTTATGTAAACCTTCATTTCTTGTTGGAACTTATTGACCGACTCGTGATCTAAACAACAGGGGAACGAGGCAATAAAACACTAGACACAAACCTATCTATGTGCCTGCAGGCAATGCCCTGTGAACGGATATCTCCAATTTATTTTGGTCTACAGTTATTTAAGAGCTCTGAATTCAAGCTGGAGTTAATACAGGTGTCATATTTTTATACTTTTTATTGATTTAAAAAAAGTTTTATTTTAAAAGAAAAAAAAAGAGAAGAAAAATAATTGTAGGGATCTCTAGCCATGTTCTTATTTAAGTACTTATCTAAGTACGTGGTTAGCTTTTCTTAATTAATTAAGAATGGGTATTTGGCCAATTCTGGAATAATTAAAAATCAACGAATAGTTGATATTTATTCTGATAGATGGTGCAAGCCATCAGCAACTTTCAGTTGCACGATAAGGAGATGTCTTTTTTTTTCTCTCTCTTCTTCTTCTTTCTTATCTCCACTCAATAATATTAGGGTATCAAGTTGTGACCCTTGATGGTGTCTGTTTGACAACCATCATGACTGGATGAAGTAGAATGCTTTTGTCATTAAGACTGGGAGCACTACTCAGTGGCAGGCCGACTTAGCTCCAAAAGAAATGGCCGCCTCGGACATGAGGAATAGACGCCATGTGCAGCCACTCCTAACAAGGAGTACAAACGCTGCTCATCCTGTATCCCTGGATTAGGAACCCTTACAGGGTACTATCAGCCGGGCCAGCTGAGTGCAGTTTTTTTAGCGAGCTTGTTACTGCCTCCTCTCCTCCTTTTTCATCTGGGCTTGGGACTGGAAAAGGCGGAGTTTTTTTTTTCTTAATTTAGGTACCCCTTATCACAGTACAATATCACACTTATCTAAGCACAACAAAACGTTAACTTTATTCACAACTTCCAAGCTTTCAGGAATTGTCCTGGGAGTTGGTGGACGGATGGTATAAATGTCGACAGCCATGACACAGGATCAAATCCCGCATTGGACAACTTTTTCTGAAGAAAAAATTGCTTTGACGACCCCCAATTCTTTCAAATGTCAAACTCCACCAGTGACTGTAGGTAAACAGACTGGCACACTTGTAAGTGAAAAAGTTGAACTGCTTTCTACACATGTTGATATGTGGTGCACATTTTTTTTTTGCTTATCCCTAGTACACGTGGTACAGGCCATGATAATCATGGTGGGTAGTTAGCGATTGCTTTTTACTGTAAGCGCACCACATGTCTACACATGTGAAATGCAGTTTGACTTTGCACTTACAAATGTGCCAGAGCCCCGTTTGGTTACTTGCAATCGCTGGTGGGGTTGGACTTTTGCAAGAAACGGGGGTAATTAGAGCTTTTTTTTTTTAACTACTACCCAGCATGACCTGTATAGGGTGTACTAGAGATAATGATATATAAGGGTATTGTCATTTTATCATGTGATTAGGGTATCTACTTTGGTGCATACATTCATTCAAGGCAGTAAATGTCATTGTGATGAGAACTAGTGATAAACATTAAAACTATGGTTTATTTCGTAAAGATAGAGGCTGTCTGGCCGGCATTCATAGTTCTTAAAATTAAAGATACTTCGGTCAGTAAATCTTTTTATTGTCTTGATGTTTCGACAAAAATCTGTCAGGAGCGAACAAAAATTTTTGTGACAAAAATGTCGAGACAAAAAAAAGATTTACTGGATAAGGTATTGTAGAGGCCACTCCTGGGGCCTCCACAAAGTTCACCCACAGTATCAAAGAGAAAGCTGGTGGACAATGAGGAAGCTGCCTCGACAAGAAAGAAGAGGACTTCGAGCATTCTTCATTGTCAAACCAGCCCATCTCTTCACCTCCTTTTTATTTCTAATTTTTGTATATAAATTATAATAAATTTCCTTTTTCTTTTAAATAAGCAGCTATTTTTTTTTAATATTTTAAAATAATATTTCGAATGATAATTTCATTTTTTTATTTTTCAAAAAAATTTCTTTTTTTTATCACAGAGGGTGACCAGATAAAGATTTATTATTAATTTTTTTATTTTTTTTTCGGTCACCCTGGGAGAAAAAAGTTAGACAGTGGGTCTTAGAGCAGAAATAGGAGTCAGGCTCGTGAAAAATCAACCAAAAATGTAGTTCTACAAGATTTTAGTGGAAGGAATCTCCCAGCCATCCAGCTGAAGCACTAAGTTAAGTATCTTTCAATAATGATTTTTTTTAACAGGTATATTCTTGTAAATTTTCCCGTTCTATCCTCATTGCCTTTTCATTTATTTTATTCTTATCTATGTGTGACTGTTCTAAGAAATAAATAAATATATTGTAGTCTTTATCAAAATTTATAGTTGTCCTTTTTTTTTTTAACCCCAGTGCGCGCAGGATACATGCAAATTATGCCTTTTTACATAGCAGGATGTAATATTTCGTGAACTCCCTGAGAATGAAAGAGCCTCATGGATTTCGGGACGGATGCGTCAGAAATCGGCTCATCAGTATCTTTAATTTTAAGAACTATGGTTTCTTTATTGCCTATAAAACTGGGCCATGAGCTTTCAAGACAAAATATTTTCTTCACAGCTCTAAGAAGATATACATAGGACATAAACATTGTATTAGGGAAATAAAGAAAATTCTTTTGTCTTTAAAGCTCATGGCCCAGTTTCATTGGAATTAAAGAATGAATCGTTCAACTTTTGTGTTTGAAATAGTTCATCAGCGATTTATATGTTGATTTTATTGTGATGTGAATTCGTACTTACTGTTGTTTTTATAAATGAAAACTCTGCTGCTACAGACCTACCAGTAAGACCAAACTGTCGACCACCACAGATGTCCCACCTTCATAGGCTCCAAACAACCATCATCCTCCTAGCAATAAATGTATTTACCCCTGAAGACCTACAGAACCAAGTACAGTACATCTGATAAACTGGATGTCCACCATTAGACAACCCGGATATTTGGTGACTTTGGTACATGGTGGCTCCAGGAATCTGGGTTACCTCATGAGAAAGAGACCTGACTTCACTGTACCAGCTGTGCTTTGGTGGGATCCTTCATCCTTATCATAGTTTATATTGCAGAATATTATGCAAATTATAGTTCAATAACAGGCTAATTTATTTTACATTCTAGAGTGAAGCACTTGTGTACTAATGGCCAACAATGAGGTGTTGTGTGGATAGCTGAAGATACCATTTAAACTATAAAGGTTTATACAGAACTGTGTTATTTCTTTAAAGCATTTTCTACATGAAGTCCAATTCAGACTCTACAAGCAAAGACAGTAGTTGAAGGTCTACCACTGCTGAGAGAGCCATTTCTTACAGTAGTTTTCCTTTTTTTTTTTGCTTATCCCTAGTACAGGCCATGATAATCATGGTGGGTAGAAGTTGGCGACTGCTTTCACTGTAAGCGCACCACATATCTACACATGTGAAAAACAGTTCAACTTTGCACTTACAAAATGTGCCAGAGCCCCATTTGGTTACTTGCACTCACTGGTGGGGTTGGACTTTTGCAATAATCAGGGGCCATTGGAGAATTTTTTTTTAAACATAAAAAAGTGCCCAATGCGGGAATCGAACCCGGGTCGTAGCGGTCGAAAACCAACGGTTTAGACCATCCTTCCACCGACCCCCATAGTTTTCCATTTTAATGAAGATATATATGCGAATGATAAGACACAATTTGGATTATAGGTTATAAACACAAGGTAACAAGACCAAATAAATAAATATTGTGCGACACTTTGGTAACAGCATTGTTACTATCTTCAGACAAAAGTACTGAATCTTTCAGAACCATTCAGTACTTTTGTGTGAAGATGGCAACAATACTGTTATCGAAACGTCACACAATATTTATTTATTTGGAAAGGCCAACCACTAATACATTTTGGGTATTGGCCCTCATCAGTGTGGTGTTGGCTGTACCTCGACGACTAATGGAACAAGCTTAAATCAATGTTTAATTAATTTTTAATCCACTAGATAGTGATCTAAAATTCTCATGTGAGAGGTCAGGATATGCCTTTTTTTTTTTTAAATAAACATATATACACCTATCCCCCGATTTACACAGTACTTGTTTTACACGGTTTTCCAAATAAGTTTTTTTTTGTTTTTATCGCACTATACTAAATGCTACTGTGATTGAACACATGCACTGTGTACACATCTCACGAGGAATCCCGAGCTTACGTACTGACTACATATTTTAACCTGTCAATGCATTTTATTTTTATTTCTGTGTACACCTACCCCCGATTTACACGTTTTTCTCAGGAACGTATCTACCGTGTAAATCGGGGGATAGGTGTATGTGAAAAAATAGTACAAATATGATATTGTATTAGAATAAGGTTAAATTGTGAAAAAAAAAAACATCTTATCGTGCAACTTAAAGTTGGCTTGCACCATCTGTTGGAATAACCGTGGTTAGCTTTTCTTGATTAATCAAGATTGGGTATTTGGCTAATTCTGGAATAATTAAAAATCAATGTATAGTTGACATTTATTCAGACAGATGATGCAAGCCATCAGCAACTTTCACTTGCATGATAAGAAGATGCCTTTTTTTTTTTCAAACATATATTTTTAAATTTAATTGCCATCTATTGTTAAAATTTTACACAAATGAATTTACTGGCAATGCGCTTCTTTTAAATATCAAATATTATTTCTACAGACCTTACTGCAATGATGTGAGTTATTGAAGCCTTCTCATTCAATAACTTATATCATTGCAGTAAGGTCTGTAGAGATAATATTTGATGATATTTAAAAGAAGCGCATTGCCAGTAAATTCATTTGTGTAAAAAATATATTTTTTTCACTTTCTCTCTTTGTAGGTATGTGACAATCATCTCACATTGTGTGTGTGTGCAAGCTGGTAAAATTTAGAATGTAGGTAGCATAGATAAAGCGATCAACCAGTAATATATCAGTTTAATATTTTTATATCTTAAACAATTGTACAGAAAGAGAAATAGTACAAGATCAGAATGGTGGAAGTCATCTTCTGGGGCAGCTTCAGTTGCTGCCGGAGGGCCTGGACCAAACACACACATCAGCTTCTACAGAATTATTTGTAAGAAGTTTTACCAGAGAAAAAAACATCTTTTAATTCCTCTTTTCAAAATATCTATTAAACTCACAATTTTCCTATCCAAAAGCATGATCATCGAATGCATCAGAAAAGATCATACAGGAGTCACCAAACACACACACATCAGCTCTAGGCTTCTACAGAATCCTTTGACAGTCATTGTAAGAAGTTTTACCAGAGAAAAACATATTTTAATTCTTTTTTTCAAAATATCTATTGGACTCTCCCTATCCAAAAGCATGATCATAAAATGCATCAGAAAAGATCTTAAAGGAGTCAATGTGGAAAGATGCAACAATCTCCCATTTAGCCATTCATATGGCGGTCGGTGCCAGATGGAATTGTAGTGTCACACTAGGCTCAAATTGGCTCTAGATTTACCACTCTGACTCTTGAAATCTTCCAAGAAACCTGCTTTCTATAAATGTAGATAAAGACTGCCTCAGTCCAAGATGGAACTCAATGACTTCTTAAATAAGGGAAAAGCTCTTGTATATTTGTAAAGGCAAAAGACAAACTGCTTTCAACATGTGTCAACTTATGTACAGTTTCTAACTCTTTTTTTTTTTGTATCCCTAGTACATGTGGTAAAGGCCATGATAATCATGGTGGGTTGCTATCACAGTTACTAATTACTTACCATGATTACCATGGCCTGTACTTGAGATAGGTAAAAAGAAGAGATCTGATCAGAATTGAACATGCCCAAGTCTTCTATTAAGAATTTCCTAGAGAATTTTCTTCTTTCTTATCTCTAGAGAATTATAAAAGTGCATTTTCCAAAGTGGGGGAAAAACAAAAACAATGATGGCTTGACAGAGGGATGAATCCCCCCATTCTATGTACTTTTTTTTTGCTTATCCCTAGAACATGTGGTACAGGACATGATAATCACGGTGGGTAGAAGTAGGCAACTGCTTTTTAATGTAAGTGCACCACAAGTCTACACATGAGAAAAGCAGTTCGACTTTGCACTTACAAATATGTATATTAAGTGCATACTATGTACTTAACCTACATAGGAAGTTTGAAATATGGAACATCATTTTGCTCTGAAACATCTGGACTTCTTGTCTGATTGTTACAATGGTGTGGTTGTAGGTATTATGAGCCAAAAACACCACATTTCTGTTACATAATGGTTTTGTACAGTTGGTCATTGTGGTGAAGGTGCTTATCTCCATACAGAATAATTCCTGTTGATCTGAGGTACTCTGATATTCAATATATTGTGAAAAAAAAAAAATATATATATATATACATACAGTAGAACCTCCCTTTAGCGGACACCTCTCCACAAAGGACAATATTCTTTTGAAAAATTACCATTTTTACAATTTAGCAACTCTCCAGTAAGAGGACACCTCTCCCTAAAGGACACTTTGGCTCTGCAATTAGGTGTCCTTTACAGGGAGGTTTCTACTATATATGCCTTTTTAATTTAAGATCTATTTGTGGATTGCTCTATTTTCAAAACTATATATACAGTTAAACCTGTCTATAGCGCCCCCTCTTGGGACTCACCAAAATAGGGTGCTATAGACAGGTCATTTTAATGTAAATCGCGTCGTACTACGTATTTAAAATCGGGCGCTATAGACAGGTTTAACTGCATATATTTTTAAATCCCCAATCTATGCTGTATTTTTACAAATGATATCAAAACCTATTTTATACATTAATACAATATTTTGTCTGTGTGACAACAAATAATTTGGAGGCTTGATTGAGAGAATATGGATGATGATAAAGTGTCCAAATGTTGAGAGAGAATCCACAAATGTTGGATCCTCCTCCACACAGAGAGAAGAGAGTACACCAATACTTACTTGGCCCACTCCACATTGAGGATGAGATTGTCGTAGCCAAATCCATTGAGGGTCTGGATGGCCCTGGCGGCATCTTCCCTCTTGTTGTAGTTGATGAAGGCAAATCCCTGGGACACACAGGTACTGTACTGTATAGCTATAGGAACATGGATTTATGGAGAATATGTGTAATATTTGCACAAGGGGATAAGAAACAACAACTGTACTGTATAGAGCTATAAGAACATGGACAATTGGTGTAATCTTTACACAAGGGGATAAGAAACAACAACTGTAATGTATAGAGCTATAAGAACATGGACAATTGGTGTAATCTTTACACAAGGGGATAAGAAACAACAACTGTACTGTATAGAGCTATAAGACATGGACAATTGGTGTAATCTTTACACAAGGGGATAAGAAACAACAACTGTAATGTATAGAGCTATAAGAACATGGACAATTGGTGTAATCTTTACACAAGGGGATAAGAAACAACAACTGTAATGTATAGAGCTATAAGAACATGGACAATTGGTGTAATCTTTACACAAGGGGATAAGAAACAACAACTGTAATGTATAGAGCTATAAGAACATGGACAATTGGTGTAATCTTTACACAAGGGGATAAGAAACAACAACTGTACTGCATAGAGCTATAAGAACATGGACAATTGGTGTAATCTTTACACAAGGGGATAAGAAACAACAACTGTAATGTATAGAGCTATAAGAACATGGACAATTGGTGTAATCTTTACACAAGGGGATAAGAAACAACAACTGTACTGCATAGAGCTATAAGAACATGGACAATTGGTGTAATCTTTACACAAGGGGATAAGAAACAACAACTGTAATGTATAGAGCTATAAGAACATGGACAATTGGTGTAATCTTTACACAAGGGGATAAGAAACAACAACTGTAATGTATAGGGCTATAAGAACATGGACAATTGGTGTAATCTTTACACAAGGGGATAAGAAACAACAACTGTAATGTATAGAGCTATAAGAACATGGACAATTGGTGTAATCTTTACACAAGGGGATAAGAAACAACAACTGTAATGTATAGAGCTATAAGAACATGGACAATTGGTGTAATCTTTACACAAGGGGATAAACAACAACAGTACTGTATAGAGCTATAAGAACATGGACAATTGGTGTAATCTTTACACAAGGGGATAAGAAACAACAACTGTAATGTATAGAGCTATAAGAACATGGACAATTGGTGTAATCTTTACACAAGGGGATAAGAAACAGTTGTTGTTTCTTATCCCCTTGTGTAAAGATTACACCAATTGTCCATGTTCTTATAGCTCTATACATTACAGTTGTTGTTTCTTATCCCCTGTACCTGGTGTAATCTTTACACAAGGGGATAAGAAACAACAACTGTACTGCATAGAGCTATAAGAACATGGACAATTGGTGTAATCTTTACACAAGGGGATAAGAAACAACAACTGTAATGTATAGAGCTATAAGAACATGGACAATTGGTGTAATCTTTACACAAGGGGATAAACAACAACAGTACTGTATAGAGCTATAAGAACATGGACAATTGGTGTAATCTTTACACAAGGGGATAAGAAACAACAACTGTAATGTATAGAGCTATAAGAACATGGACAATTGGTGTAATCTTTACACAAGGGGATAAACAACAACAGTACTGTATAGAGCTATAAGAACATGGACAATTGGTGTAATCTTTACACAAGGGGATAAGAAACAACAACTGTAATGTATAGAGCTATAAGAACATGGACAATTGGTGTAATCTTTACACAAGGGGATAAGAAACAACAACTGTACTGTATAGAGCTATAAGAACATGGACAATTGGTGTAATCTTTACACAAGGGGATAAGAAACAACAACTGTAATGTATAGAGCTATAAGAACATGGACAATTGGTGTAATCTTTACACAAGGGGATAAGAAACAACAACTGTACTGCATAGAGCTATAAGAACATGGACAATTGGTGTAATCTTTACACAAGGGGATAAGAAACAACAACTGTAATGTATAGAGCTATAAGAACATGGACAATTGGTGTAATCTTTACACAAGGGGATAAGAAACAACAACTGTACTGCATAGAGCTATAAGAACATGGACAATTGGTGTAATCTTTACACAAGGGGATAAGAAACAACAACTGTAATGTATAGAGCTATAAGAACATGGACAATTGGTGTAATCTTTACACAAGGGGATAAGAAACAACAACTGTAATGTATAGAGCTATAAGAACATGGACAATTGGTGTAATCTTTACACAAGGGGATAAGAAACAACAACTGTAATGTATAGAGCTATAAGAACATGGACAATTGGTGTAATCTTTACACAAGGGGATAAGAAACAACAACTGTAATGTATAGAGCTATAAGAACATGGACAATTGGTGTAATCTTTACACAAGGGGATAAGAAACAACAACTGTAATGTATAGAGCTATAAGAACATGGACAATTGGTGTAATCTTTACACAAGGGGATAAACAACAACAGTACTGTATAGAGCTATAAGAACATGGACAATTGGTGTAATCTTTACACAAGGGGATAAGAAACAACAACTGTTTCTTATCCCCTTGTGTAAAGATTACACCAATTGTCCATGTTCTTATAGCTCTATACATTACAGTTGTTGTTTCTTATCCCCTTGTGTAAAGATTACACCAATTGTCCATGTTCTTATAGCTCTATACAGTACTGTTGTTGTTTATCCCCTTGTGTAAAGATTACACCAATTGTCCATGTTCTTATAGCTCTATACATTACAGTTGTTGTTTCTTATCCCCTTGTGTAAAGATTACACCAATTGTCCATGTTCTTATAGCTCTATACATTACAGTTGTTGTTTCTTATCCCCTTGTGTAAAGATTACACCAATTGTCCATGTTCTTATAGCTCTATACATTACAGTTGTTGTTTCTTATCTCCTTGTGTAAAGATTACACCAATTGTCCATGTTCTTATAGCTCTATACATTACAGTTGTTGTTTCTTATCCCCTTGTGTAAAGATTACACCAATTGTCCATGTTCTTATAGCTCTATACATTACAGTTGTTGTTTCTTATCCCCTTGGTGGAGAATTGGTGTAATCTTTACACAAAGGGATAAACAACAACTACTGTATAGCTTGAAGAGCATGGACTCATGGACAATTGGTGTAATCTTTACACAAGGGGATAAACAACAACTACTGTATAGCTTGAAGAGCATGGACTCATGGACAATTGGTGTAATCTTTACACAAAGGGATAAACAAAAACTACTGTATAGCTTGAAGAGCATGGACTCGTGGAGAATTGGTGTAATCTTTACACAAAGGGATAAACAACAACTACTGTATAGCTTGAAGAGCATGGACTCATGGACAATTGGTGTAATCTTCACACAAGGGGATAAACAACAACTACTGTATAGCTTGAAGAGCATGGACTCATGGACAATTGGTGTAATCTTTACACAAGGGGATAAACAACAACTACTGTATAGCTTGAAGAGCATGGACTCATGGACAATTGGTGTAATCTTTACACAAGGGGATAAACAACAACTACTGTATAGCTTGAAGAGCATGGACTCATGGACAATTGGTGTAATCTTTACACAAGGGGATAAACAACAACTACTGTATAGCTTGAAGAGCATGGACTCATGGACAATTGGTGTAATCTTTACACAAGGGGATAAACAACAACTACTGTATAGCTTGAAGAGCATGGACTCATGGACAATTGGTGTAATCTTTACACAAGGGGATAAACAACAACTACTGTATAGCTTGAAGAGCATGGACTCATGGACAATTGGTGTAATCTTTACACAAGGGGATAAACAACAACTACTGTATAGCTTGAAGAGCATGGACAATTGGTGTAATGCTTGCACAACATCAGGTATATCCTCTGTATAATGAGCTGCTGTAAATGCCACAATGAGATATCCTGACCACACCCAGAGGGAACCATCGATATGGCAGACCTAACCTATGCTGGTTAATAGGATCAACCTGATGAGAGGATACAAGAACATCAGCCTACATTCAAGCAATAGACAAGACATCTAAACAATAAATAATG
>CP092865.1:131257338-131299276 GCA_030710605.1 Cordylochernes scorpioides | reverse complement strand
ATATAGCACCCCCTCTCTATAGCACCCTATTTTGGTGAGTCCCAAGAGGGGGCTCTATAGACAGGTTTAACTGTATATAGCTATGAAGCAATCCATAAGATACATTAATTATGTAGCAATTATCTTAAGTCAAAACTTATTTTCTTCCATGATAAAGCACAATTTGGATTAGAGATTATAATAAAAGAAAATAAGAACTAATCCAAATAATTTATTGGAATTCATTTTCTTCATTCCATAGGAAGAATAACTTCTTAGGTCCATTGAAGTCTATAAAAATGATAAGGAACATAAAAATAAATTATTTGGATTTTTTCTTTTATTATAATCTATAATCCAAATTGTGCTTTATCATTTTTGATAGACTTCAATGGACCTAAGAAGTTATTCTTCCTATGAGCAGAAGAAAATGAATTCCATTTAAAAACTTGATAACAGTACTATTTAAGAACTTGCTGTGATATTTTTTCTCATTTATTTGTCTGATGATGGTGAAAATGATGTTGACGAAACGTCAAACACTAATAAATTATTTGGATTAGGTCTTATTTTCTTTTATTATTTTCTTCCAGTATTTCCAATGTGGCAGTCTTCATCTAGAAGAGAACTTGGTTAGGAAAACACTATCTAAGACACTATAGTAAGACACAAGAGAATCTGGACACAAGTTAATAAGACCAAATCCAAATAAATAGTGTGTGACATTTCGGTAACAGCGTTGTTACCATCTTCAGACAAAAGTACTGAATCATGGTACCATGGCTGAAGATGGTAACAATGCTGTTATTGAAATGTTACAAACTATTTATTCATTTGGATTTGGTCTTATTACCTTGTGATTATAATCTATAATCCAAATTGTATACTTTATCATTAAGAGAATCTGGAGTTTTATACTGGCAGAATAAATTGAAGACTATTTTAGCATATTAATTGCATTTTCTCAAAACATTGTTTCATAAGAAGTGAAGACATTGAGCACAAATGTTTCTTTTACACATAATACAAACAAGATATTTTTATATAATAAAAAGGCAAATATTAGATTTAATAGTGTGTGACATTTCGGTAAAAGCGTTGTTACCATCTTCAGACAAAAGTACTAAATGAAGTACTTTTGTCTGAAGATGGTAACAACGCTTTTACCGAAATGTCACACTATATATTTATTTGGTCTTATTATGTTTATAATCCAAATTGTGCCTCATCATTACTCTATATCAGATAACTTCCAATAAAACAATGGATGACCGACCAACCAATCAGTGTGTAGATAACAACTACAACCATACTTTGGCCAATAACTCACAAGTTCCTTGTTGAAACAGATTTACTGTGTACATTTAAAAATTATATTTTTAAATATTTACCATTATCATACTTAGCCCAACCCCACCTTTGCCGGTTCCAAACCCGGATGAAAAAGGAGGGAGAGCAGTAACAAGCTCGGTAAAAAACATGGGCTCAGCTGGTCCGGCTGATAGTACCCTGTAAGGGCACCTAATCCAGGGATACAGGATGAGCAGCGTTTGTACTCCATGTTAGGAGCGGCTGCACATGGCGTCTGTTCCTCATGTCAGAGGCAGCCATTTCTTTTGGAGCTAAGTCTGCCTGCCATTGAGTAGTGCTCCCAGTCTTAATGACAATGGCAGACGCATTCTACTTCACCCAGTCATGATGGTTGTCAAGCTTTACAAGCTTGATACCCTAAAATGATTGAGTGGAGATAAGAAAGAAGAAGATATTTAGCCCAGGTACATGTGGTGCAGGCCATGATAATCATGGTGGGTAGATAGCAAATGTAAGTGCACCATGTCTATATACGTATAGAAAGCAGCTTGAGTTTTGCATTAATAAGTGGGCCAGTGTTTTATCAAGTTTAACTGTGTATTTTCTTTAAGAGTAGAACCTCCATGAAAGGACACTCACGCTTGAGGACACCTCTCTACAAAGGACAGTTTTCATTTATAAAATTACCATTTTTACTATTTAGCAACTCTCCAGTGAAAAGAAAAGTCTCCTTAAAGGAAATTTTGGCTCTGCAATTAGGTGTTGTCCTTTACAGGGAGGTAGTTCTACTGTAGTTTTAAAGACTTTATACTAATTTAAGGTTAGCAAATTAGTAAGATTGTCAAGAGAACTCATGACAAACCTATTGTATTATTTTTTTTAACCCTAGTACACGTGATACAGGCCATGATAATCATGGTGGGTAGTAGTGGGCGACCGTTTTATTGTTAGTGCACCACATGTCTAAACATGTAGAAAGCAGTTTGACTTTTGCTTTTACAAATGTGCCAGAGACCTGTTTGGTTACTTACACTCACCGGTGGGGATAGACTTGTGCAATATTCAGGGGCCATTGGAGCAATTTTTTACTCAGATAAAGTGTCCAAGGCAGGATTTGATTCTGGTTTGTGGCAGTCGGCAGTTTATACCACTGTCTACCGACCCCATGTTGCATGATCTAAGCCTCAAGTTATGAACAAATTAAATAACAATACAATATAATACGGCTTGTGATTGTAAAACGACATTTGAAAATTATTCCGCATGTGTTTCTTTTAAACGATAAATCAAAATTTATTTTAAGGAGAAATAACGATTATTTCTATCCTTAGGGATGAAAAGTATGAAAGGATGAATTGTAAAGAGTAATGATAAATGGAAAAATAAAGTATCCAGGGATGGGATTTACTCTTCACAATTCATCCTTTCATAGTTCATCCCTAAGGTTAGAAATTATTGTTATTTCTCCTTAAAATAAATTTTGATTTTTCATTCAAAAGAAAATTTGTGGAATAATTTTCAAATGTCGTTTTACAATACGATAGGTTTCTTTATAATATGATGCACTAGCGCGCCATGTGTTATCAAAATTCAAAACTATTTTAAAGGCGTAAGATTATTTTTGATATTAAACAATTTCTGCCCTAGGGCAGTAGAAATTGTTTAATATCAAAAATAATCTTACGCCTTTAAAATAGTTTTGAATTTTCATAAGTTTCTTTGTCTAACTGACATGAATCAAGTTCTTTACATGAGGGTAGGGATAAATGAGGCAAAGTAACTTCCAAACTGCCCATAAATTATATAAACATTCCAATAGCAACATTGTTACTATTGCACATTGTTGCTTTCCAATTTTACTCTACACTATTGTGGAAGTAACATTCCATCTTTGAATCCAAAGGGTAGAAAAAGAGATGTAACTGGAAACAATATAAAACAAACACAAGGTAATATGACCAAATAGTGTACGACATTTCAGTAACAGCATTGTTACCATCTTCAGACAAAGATGTTAACAACACTGTTACTGTCACATTATTTATTTATTTGGTCTTATTACCTTGTGTAATCTTTAATCCAAATTGTGTCAATATAAACAAAAAATAATTTAGGCCTTAGGTCAGGTTACCATCTTCAGACAAAGAAGATGGTAACAACGCTGTTACTGAAACATCACACACTATTTATTTGGATTTGGTCTTATTACCTTGAGTAATTTTTAATCCAAATTATGTCATATCAATATAAACAAAAATAAACTAGGTCTCAGGACAGGTTTCCATGTTTAAAACTCTTAAACCACATAATGGTTTGTAAATAGTTTATGCTATGTTAGTAAACCTGGGTGAGACTAAAATCTCCCAATCATAATTATATATTTATAATTTAGATAATAAAAGGCATATATTGGATTTAATAAAATATTTATTTTTACAATATTTCGGCTGGCTGAACGCCAACCTTTATCGAGGCATTACATTTTTGTATACCTGTAATGTAATGCCTCGATAAAGGTTGGCGTTCAGCCAGCCGATATATTGGCAAAATAAATATTTTATTAAATTCAATATATGCCTTTTATTATCTAATGAATTAAGTATGGATTGCTCTATTTTAAAAACAAATATTTATAATTGTATGTAATTCTACTGTCCTCAAAGCTTATGTCCATAGTCCATCTAAAATACCCATTCCAAGAATCAACCAACAGTATCACTATAAAAGGAAGTTCCAAAAATGCAATATAACAGCGGTATGGTAGATTAAACTGGCGAAACCGCTGGGAGGGTTCACCACTGGCTCATCAGTGGTGAACCCTCCCAGCAGTTTCGCCAGTTTAATCAAACACTTTTTTCTATCTTTTATTTAGAAGGCTGCCAACCCTGATTAGCATCTAAATCACAGATACCTACAAACCTAACAATTTCAGCAGCCAATCAAAAAGGAGAAAAGTTATTATACAACTTCCTCTGTTATCATATTCAATATCAATGTAGTGCAAACCAAAACCAATATATTACTAACAAGTTATTTATCCAATGCTATATCCATGTTTTAAATGAAATGTTTAAATTCTATCCATGTACACCTTAACAATTTATTTGATCAATCCTCATTTTATAGAGAATGAAAAAAAAGGGTTAGAAATTAAACAAACATACTAAAGAATTTAGAAAACAAAATTTAATATTGAAAGAAAAAAAATAAATACAAATTAGCATTTGAAGGCGATTTAAATAAATGTAATAAAAAAAATATTAAACCATGATTACATTTCTAAATGGTTTTGTTTACCTAAATGAATGCAAATTATCCAAAATGACTGAATTTATTTTGTTTAACTTCACACACATTATATATATATATGAGAAAGAAAACACATAAAGGGGGAGGCTATTATAATGTTTTCTATGTATGCAAGGCTTAAGAAATATCAGAAATGCCAAAGACTATAAAACAAAGAGTTTAAAATTGATGAACATATTTACTTTTTATGAAGAAATGATGTGCAGTAGTAGATCCAGCTTTTTTATTATTTTGAAAGTAACTTTCTTGTGATGAGAAGAAGGAAAAAAAAAAAAAAAATTTTTTTTTTTAAATGTACAGATAGGACTACACCATTTATTTTTTTGTTCTAAATATTAAAAATTAAATGTTCATTAATGGAATAAGTGATGTATTTAAATGGAAATGGGGGGAGTTTAATAGGCTCGACGGTAGTAATCAGGATGGCCATTTTGTGGAGCTAATGAACGCTGTGGATACTCCATGGATCTTCTTGGGTACAGATCATCTCGGTAGGCTCTCATTTCCTCTGGTCTACTACGGGTCTGGAAATCATCAGATCTTCTTGGAGAATATTCTTCTTGTCGTCTTATCCCATAATCACTAGTTCTTCTAGAGAAATCATCCGGTTTTGGTGGAGTCATGTAATCATCAATGCGACGTGGTGGATACTCTTCTGGTCGTCTGAGTGGGAACTCATCCCTCCTTGCTGAGTGTAATGGAAACTCTTCAGGCCTCCTTGGTGGGGCAAAATCCGCTGAAGGTCGCCTGGTCAGATAATCATCTTGTCTTCTGCTTATAAAGTCATCTGGTCGTCTGTCAAAGACTGGTCCTCCAGGCCTTCTGAAGAATAAATCATCTGCTGGACGTGGTGGGAATTCTGGCTTCATTGGACGTCTTTGTGGGAATTCATCTGGACGTCCAATGAACATATCATCTCTGAATGGTCCTCTGCGCATTCCTGGAGGTGGGGGATGAGGGCCCACTGGGGGCCTGCCATAGGGATGAGGCCGACCACGACCTCCACCGAATCCACCTCGCCATGGTCCACCATATTCTTGACCACCTTGACGTTTTTCACCAGTTGAAGACTCAACTCTTAAATAGGAGCCTTTAAATTTGTAATGATTCAACTCCTTTATGGCATTTTGTGCTTCATCAATTCTTTCCATGTGAACAAAGCCATAAATACCTATAACAGCACATTCTGTCACCGTACCATATTTTTCGAAAAGTTCTCGTAATTCCTCTCCTTTACAATCCTGGGGTAAAGATCCGACAAAAATTTTCGTTTTTGGTGGTTTTGAATTAATTGATTGCATAACTCGAATGGCTTGACCTTTAAGTGAATAACCACTGAGTTCTGCAATTGCCTTTTCGGCATCTTCGCTTCTTTCCATGTGAACAAAACCATACTTTCCGAGTACATCACATTCAACAACCTTACCGTACTTTTCGAAAAGAGGCTTAACGTCTTCATTTGTGACGCCGTCGGCCAAAGAGCCGACAAAAATTTTAGTTGGCCGAACCATTATCTTATGGCTTTAAATGTATTTTAAATTGTTATTAACTGCCTTAGGTACAGTTTGTGATTGGAATATAGTAAAACAAAATATATTTACTATTGACAAATAATATTATTTAAGTCAAACGTGGTTTGACAAAGAAGGCGTCACTATAGCTAAGGGTAAACGATTTTCATTGATTTTAATATAGAATATTTAAAATTTCTTTGATTTTTAAAATTATCGATATTTAATATTTAAGTTGCATTTCACATATTCAATTTTAATTTTGAGCAATTAGAAATTTATATTTGAGCAATTAATCAAAGCACCTTAATTTTTAAAATCAAACGAAAATTGGGTTGTTGAACTCTTGGATTCAAATGTTTTTATAAAGCGCGAAATTCATCCTCTTAAAGCCTAAAGAGTTGCGTATGTACCTAATTTATCCATAAACATTTTTAAATGTAATATTTTGATTAATTAATTTTTGTTTATTTAACTAAATTAAAACGTTTCTTTGTGGCTCACACAACAAGCTATTTTTCAAAGTTCCAAATGTTTTCCTTTAAAATAATTTTACAAATATCCTCAAATCCAACCTGCAACCACTAAATTTGGAAATTCGAGCTATAATCTTATTTATATTTTGTAGCGTAAATAACGCTAAATATTGTCACTAGCCGGCAACGCCCAGGTTTTACATTGGAGTCTTGATTTCACTCTTGTGAAACATCCCGCTCCAAACTTTGTGTCTGAGTAGCGATATATTCATAGAGAGATGATCTGGCTTTGTGTTTTCTTCTCGAATGAATGTTTTTCTGTTAGAATTTTGTTCCTGCATACTAAGAGTGAACTGGCTTCACCCCTGGTCTTTGCTTTTTGGAATTTTTCCCGATATAATTTTGAATCTGCTAATCAAACATGATACAGCAATATTGTCATCATCATTTACTGACAAAAAAAAACAACTATTTTTGCCCAGAACCTGTCAATTTCAAATTTTCTTGGCTAAAAATCGATAAATGTATCTTCCAGATTTTTCTCTATGTCCTGTTAAAACACGTTTTACATGTACATTAGGTCAGCTGATATTACCTCCCATCTTCAGCGCTAGAGGCGCTGCTTGCGAGCGAAAGGACAAATTTGCAACGCAATTTGCAAATAACTCGAAGAATATTCGGGATAGAGACCTGAAATTTTCACTATAAGTTTTTCCAGATTCTACTCTATATACTGTAAAAATTTCAGTCAGATTAGTTACGTATGGACATGTATAGCCGACATAGGAACAAACACACATACATACATACATACACACACTGACTTATATATATATAGGGATTAAAATTCCAAAACACCATATTTTTACTTAAAAAGTAACCAAAAATATATATTTTTGAAGACTCACAAAAGTAAAAAAAAAAGTGTAACGAGTATTGTTTATTTGATTAACCCTGGTTCTTCGAGCACACATAAATGTGTTAATTTAAGTCTTGTTTATTATAGCCCATCACATATGCAGTGGAACATCTCAGAAATAACACAAGCCTAAAATATATGAATCATGTTACGTTTTTAGAATATAATTGTTGATATTTATAATTTTCTGGTAGGTATTAATTTTAAATATTGAAGCCATTTTCTCAGTAATTCAAGTATATTTCACAAAATGGGATTTAATATTTCAGGAAAAAGGCGATTTTATTCATTTTGAAAAAAATATATCAATTTGTAAAAATAAATTTCAAATATTTAATGGCAGCATGTGGGTTGTCTTTGTAAAGCATACAAAAGCAGAGTCCTCTATTATTATGACTTTATGGAAAATAAAATTGACTTTATATCCTAAAGACTATCAACAAACAGACTATTTAATATATGTTGAATGTCAAGATATTGTGTTAACCTGTGGACTTTATATGGGGCTAAAGGACCTATCCATAAGAGGAGGAACAGTTCCGCACATGAACATCATAGCTGAAGAATAAAAACAAGAATGAAATATTTCTTACTCCTCCTTTCACACAATATTTTATTCAAATTAGCTTGGTGAAGGAAAGTGGAGAAGAAAAGTGGCAAAGCATGGTTTGGTAAAGGGTGAATTTAAGGAGAGAATTATAGAAAACAAGTGGTGTAGTTTATATATATATGTACTTAACTTATTATCTAGCTGATATTATTCTGCATATGTATTTGCATAAGTCTCTTATCCGAGCCTTTGCGTTTATCCATCAGGTCTGGCTGTCACAGTTAGTTGCAACCCAGAATCCTCAGACTAGTATGAAGGAAATCCTAGTTGTTCCGCACAGGAAGCACGTCTTCTGTGAGGCAATCATGGTTTCCAATGAAACGTAATAATTGAAATAGCATAGGATGGCCTTCCAGGGTCAGGATATGTCATGCGGTACCGCCTCACCAATTTTATGGCTACTAGCGAAAAGAGGTCATCTCGCTATGGCCCTCTTCATCGGTCTCACTGTTATTTGGATGGAATGTTTGGAAGCGCTTGCCACTCTGATGATCTGGGGGCAGTTCATTCACATCCAATGGCACTTAGAGTAGCGGAACCTGCAATACGACAGCGCAGAGCCGCCCTTGTTAGTTATAATGTTCTTTTCTGAAGTTCCGTGATATTTTTCTCATCATTCATAAGAACGAGGGCAGATTTCTTCAGGTACCTACAGTTACAGCCGCCTAAGGAGTTCATAGCACCACCTGGCAAAACGACCTTAGGGCCAAGATGACTATGGCAGACAGGCCACCTCACTATGGCTCTCTCCAGAAATCTCGTCGCATGCAGCTCAAGGCAGTCATCCATTCTGAAAGTCAAGAGATTCCCAGCGAAATGGAAGCTTGTTTGATAGTTGTCGACTAGTCGCGGTGATGTCATCAATAAATACTTTCATATCTTAAGATATTCCAAGATTTATTTCTAAGCTATAATATAGTAACAACAATATTCAACAATGGATACATTTTCAAAGCCTTTTTTTTTTAGAACTCATATTTCAACTTAGACATATATTTGAACTTTGTGCATCTCTGGAAGAATAATTAACGAATTTTGATAAAGTTGATGAGAAGTATTGCCTCAAGGTCTATCTTTGAATTTGCTACGCAAAGAATTAAAAAAAAAGTCGTTTTTAAAATTCAATTTGGAGCTCTTTTGCCAAATATGACCCCCCCCTTCACATTAAATGATAATAATCTGCTTTTGGATCTGATTACTTTGTTGCTCTAACAACCTCGAAGTGGCTTAAATTTGCTAAATTTTCATTGGACGAAATTCTGCAAGACATCCGATTAACTACAAAGCAATATCAACAGATATGAAGCGATTACTAAACCATATTTGTTTCGCGATTCTGATGTCAAATATTGGCGCTGATGAATAGATGAACTGACTTGGACCCCAAATTGTTTTGCCATGTGGCTATTATAATATTAGTGCTGTTGAGATAACCAATCTTTCTTTGTGATTATTACAACGTATTCAGTCAATTGTTCTTGGACGATATGTTGCCATATATTGTCAGACGTCTTATTCATAACTCAAATAACTTCCGCAAACTGATGAACCATATGTTTACGCTTTCCGCGTTCAAGTATCAGAGCTAATCGAAAATAAAAGTAGGATGTATTTCGCCATCTGAGAAGCTAATAATTAACTTTCTTTCTGTGCCGATAAGTACAGCACAATATGCGGGAAAATATTCTGAAAGTTTATGACATTCAAGTAGGAACTTTACATTATCGAGCCACGATTGAATTATGATGTTCAAATTATGTCATTTGAAAAACAAATAGAATCAACAGGGAGAGCCAATATAATGAAATGTTTTGCTCATTTTTCGTTTTTTATAATGGTCCTGCTATATCAAATATTTGTCCTACCAACCTACAATATAAAACGCTAATATCAAGCGGGAACCTCTCTCTCTGAGGGTTTTTTTTAATATTCAATATGAATGGAATTATATGATACCAGTACATGAAGAATATATGTCGCATTGAATAACATTAAGGTGCGAGGGCTGCAAAATCTGGCTCTCATGTCGAAACCTCTATGGCGGGTCCAGAGCTGCAAAATAAGGCTTTTGGCACAAGTCTGATGGAATCGTTGTGAGCGGCACAAGGACTGCAGTTTTCGGACCTGGACGTAGATCTTTTGCGGAACAATATGTGACGAAAAATATCCAAATCCGACTCTTGGCATGGAAGCCTTTTAGAATGGATATGGGATGAAAAATTATTGCCCTTGACAGTTTCCCACGAAGATTAATCTATGGAGGCCCAAAGATACAGAGATGCTAATGCTCGGTCTTTGTAACTCTGCCCACAAAAATTGAAAATCAACTGTATAAAGGATTGAAGATAAGTATTTATTCAAAACTTTTACCATACTTGTGTAAACATGTTGCCTGCTGTTTAGGATCAGATCGATAGCTCATCAATGCTGCGCTCTGTTTGCTCTTTCGTTATTGCTTTTCACTAGAAATCCACCACTAAATAACCTAAAGTCTAACAAATTAGTTTTACCTTTGCGATTTCTAAAAGTTCATCTATGTCGTTATCTCTACACCATCTAGTTTGAGACAAGAGGGTTCTTATAGAGATTAATTCGATTGTGATATTCAAAAAGATGTATATTGTTGAACGGGCCTTGAGATGTTCCTTAAAATTGAAACTATATTTCTTAATCCTAAATTTATCTCTTTTTATAATCGAAGACTATTTCTACAGATCTTTCTGCTATCAAAGAATACAAATTAGGAGGACTTGATTCACTTAGTGGTGAACCCTTTCTTCAATTCAATCTCCATATCACTATTGTAATGGACAGTTTGGATGAAGCAAGGGTTAGTCAAAGATAATAAAACTTTGCTTAAAAATCATCAAACACTAAGACATTGGAACTTGATGTATTGTTGCACCTTCCTGTACGACTAGTTTCGACTGTAGACTGATCCATTGCAGTATTGTAAATAAGAGAGAGATATATTTATAGTCCAGGTTCCTGGAGCGAAGAACACCAACTACCCGGGAAGTCCAGCTTACCAGTATGGACTAGTGTTGAGCGTTTGATATAGGCTTAGCAAAATACGATGTTTCTTTCTAAGGATTTCGAGTTGTTTTTGTACTCACATAATTTGTAGTTACGAGGACATCCCTTTAGATAAAAACAAATATATATTCATTTAAGGAACGACTTGTTCCATTACATATATTGTTAAAACAAGTTAGCGATAAACATAACAGCAAGTTTGAAGGTAGAAGTTGGAAGTTAGTGACGTCATAGTAGTGACGTAGCATCGATGATGATTAAAGTCAAAGTTTGCGTAACAATTCCCTCCTTACTTTGTCTTTATTTCCACGATGCTGAGGTTCTCCAGGTGTTTCTTCATCTGGTCTCGGGATAGGTCCTTTGTGAAGATATCCGCCTCCAGGTCCTGAGATGGCTTGTACAGAAGGCAGATGTCTCTGGATTCATAACAGTCTCTCAAGAAGTGGTACTTTCTGTTGATATGTCTACAGCGACTGCTTTGTTTAGGGCTGGAGATCCACTTGATCAATGACTGACTGTCTGTATAGATCGCAGTTGGTTTTTCCATGAAATTCCAGTCTTCCAGCTCTCGTAACAGGTTTATTATCCACTTGATTTGACAGCAGCTTTCACAAGCAGCTATCATTTCTGCTTCCATTGTGGAGAGAGCGACTAATGGTTGTTTACTACTTTTCCAGTCTATAGTTGCTTCGCTGAGCTTCAATACATATCCGCCGTAGGATTTTCCATCATGGGTGGTCGACCAGCTGGCATCGGTGTAGGACTTCAGGATTCCAGTCTTCCCTCTTTCAAATTTCACTCCTAGGTCAATTGTTCCTCGTAGGTATCTCATCACTCTTTTGATTGCTGTCCAGTGCATCTGTTTTGGTTGTCTGGAGTACTGTGAAAGTTTGCTAGTGATGTAAGCGATGTCGGGTCTGGTGTTAACAGCTAGAAACATTAGCATTCCAAGGGCTTCTTGGTGAGTGTGCTGATCACAATTGTCATCTTCAATATGATTGTCCAAATTGATTTCTTTGGAACCTGGTGTTGGAACTTCCTTACAATTTTCCATTCCATATTTCTGCAATATTTGTTGTACATAGTGGCTTTGCTGTAGCGAAATTCCCTCCTTGTCTTGTATGATCTTGATTCCCAAAAACATGCCTTTACATGTTACATCCTTTATTTCCAGGTGATGTCTCAATTAATTGATAAATCTGTTTGAGGTATCTTCAGAATCTGAGGCAGTGATGAAGTCATCAACATATATCCCTAGATAGAAGTATTTGTCTTCATTCTTCCATTTAAATAGGCAAGGATCAGATTTAAGTTTTTCCAGTCCACAGTCATGAAGTACTTGACTGAATTTCTCATACCACGATCTTCCGGATTGAGGTAGACCTTAAATACTTTTGTTGAGTTTGCAAACTTTGTTTCTGTCTTGGACAAATCCAGCAGGTTGTTCCATGAATATATTGTGTTTTCAATGTTTCCATTTAGATAGGCTGCTTTCACATCAAATAGTTTAATGACTGCATCTTTTGTTGCTGCAATTGACAAAATAGTCCTGAGGGTGAAATTTTTAATTACAGGGCTGAAACTTTCGTTGTAATCTCTTCCTGGGATTTGGTTGTATCCCATTGCAACAAGTCTAGCTTTGTAAGTTTTGTTTTCTTGGTCTTTAGATATTTTGAACACCCATTTACTTTTGACAACTTTAGCGTTTACAGGTCTAGGTACCAGTTCCCATACTTGATGCGAGTACATGTTCTGTATTTCCACAAGCATTGCGTTCTCCCAATGTTTCTTGTCTTCGCATGCGATGGCTTCTTCATAGTCTTTCGGAATGGTTTCATTCGTAGTAGCCAGAACGTAGTCATCGAATCTTTTAGGTATTGTTCGAGTTCTTTGTGGTCTGTCTGATCCACTTGACCCTGTCTGTCTGTTGATCATGGTATCTGGTGCTGGCTCTTCAATATCAACATCTGATAGAACATGATTGTCCAGTTGTTCATCCTCCTGAATGAAGAAATATGTGTCAGTGTCTGTATTATTATCACTTTGTTTTTCTTCCGAGATGACATTATTGTTCTCTCTGAAGTGAATGTCTGCGGTTTCAAGAATGACTCTCGCTGTGATATCAAATACTCAATAAGCTCTTCTGCGTCTTGAATAGCCTACAAATATTCCTCTCTTAGATTTAGCTTCTAGTTTGTGTCTTTGATGATTCTCGAGTTTATAGAAGACTTCACAACCAAATCTCATGATGTGAGAGACGGATGGCTTTTTACCTTTCCATTTTTCCATAGGGGTAGTGTCTGGGTCATAGGTTGTGGGAGTTAGATTGTACAGATATGCAGCTGTATTCACAGCTTCTGCCCAGAAGTGTAGGGGTAATTGGGAGTCTGCCAGAAGTGTTCGGCCTTTGTCTAATAGTTTTATGTTAGCTCTTTCAACTCTCCCATTGCTTCTTGGGGTGTACGGTGTAGTTAGTTCATGTTTAATTCCTTTGGATTCTATGAAGGTTTCAAGGTTTTTATTGATAAACTAGACGAATGGCCCGGGCAACGCCCGGGGTTTACCTGAGTGCGAATATATTTTAGAAACGTTGTCTTGGGTGGTCGCTATTGACAGGGTGGTCTGTATAGACAGGTGGATGTATCACACAGCTGATAACAGGGTTGTCTAGAGTGGTCGCTATAGACAGGGTGGTGGTCGCTATTGACAGGGTGGTCTGTATAGACAGGTGGATGTATCACACAGCTGATAACAGGGTTGTCTAGAGTGGTCGCTATAGACAGGGTGGTGGTCGCTATTGACAGGGTGGTCTGTATAGACAGGTGGATGTATCACACAGCTGATAACAGGGTTGTCTAGAGTGGTCGCTAAAGACAGGGTGGTCTGTATAGACAGGTGGATGTATCACACAGCTGATAACAGGGTTGTCTAGAGTGGTCGCTGTAGACAGGGGGGTCTGTATAGACAGGTGGATGCATCACACAGCTGATAACAGGGTTGTCTAGAGTGGTCGCTATAGACAGGGTGGTGGTCGCTATTGACAGGGTGGTCTGTATTGACAGGTGGATGTATCACACAGCTGATAACAGGGTTGTCTAGAGCGGTCGCTATAGACAGGGTGGTGGTCGCTATTGACAGGGTGGTCTGTATAGACAGGTGGATGTATCACACAGCTGATAACAGGGTTGTCTAGAGTGGTCGCTATAGACAGGGTGGTCTGTATAGACAGGTGGATGTATCACACAGCTGATAACAGGGTTGTCTAGAGTGGTCGCTATAGACAGGGTGGTCTGTATAGACAGGTGGATGCATCACACAGCTGATAACAGGGTTGTCTAGAGTGGTCGCTATAGACAGGGTGGTCTGTGTAGACAGGTGGATGTATCACACAGCTGATAACAGGGTTGCCTAGAGTGGTCGCTATAGACAGGGTGGTCTGTGTAGACAGGTGGATGTATCACACAGCTGACAACAGGGTTGCCTAGAGTGGCCGCTATAGACAGGGTGGTCTGTATAGACAGGTGAATGTAACACACTGATGATAGCAGGGTTGCCTAGAGTGACCGCTATAGACAGGGTGGTCTGTATAGACAGGTGGATGTATCACACAGCTGATAACAGGGTTGCCTAGAGTGGCCGCTTTAGACAGGGTGGTCTTTGTAGACAGGTGGATGTATCACACAGCTGATAACAGGGTTGCCCAGAGTAGCCGCTATAGACAGGGTGGTCTGTATAGACAGGTGGATGTATCACACAGCTGATAACAGGGTTGCCCAGAGTGGCCGCTATAGACAGGGTGGTCTGTATAGACAGGTGGATGTATCACACAGCTGATAACAGGGTTGCCCAGAGTGGCCGCTATAGACAGGGTGGTCTGTGTAGACAGGTGGATGTATCACACAGCTGATAACAGGGTTGCCCAGAGTGGCCGCTATAGACAGGGTGGTCTGTGTAGACAGGTGGATGTATCGCACAGCTGATAATAGGGTTGCCTAGAGTGGCCACTGTAGACAGGGTGGTCTGTATAGACAGGTGGATGTATCACACAGCTGATAACAGGGTTGTCTAGAGTGGTCGCTGTAGACAGGGTGGTCTGTATTGACAGGTGTATGTATCACACAGCTGATAACAGGGTTGTCTAAGGTGACCGCTATAGACAGGGTGGTCTGTATAGACAGGTGGATGTAACACACTGCTGATAACAGGGTTGTCTAGAATGGCCGCTATAGACAGGTGTATGTATCACACAGCTGATAACAGGGTTGTCTAGAGGGGGGGCGGGCAGGGAGGTCACGTGTTTGCTGGCAGCCAATGGGCGCGCATTCTATCCGTGAGCTTCAGACAAACAGACTGAATAAGGCAAATATATAAGTAGATTCTGTTCCGTTATCTGTTCTGAGTCGTTTTAGTTTTGAGTTTAGCTCGTTTTCTCTCTTTACAATAAACTTCTTCAAAACTTCTGCTGCTGAGAGTTTATCTTTGAGAAATTCTACAAATATTCTCCTAGAAAATCCATCTACGATGGTCAAGAAATATTTACTTCCGCCCAAGGAGTTTATTCTCATTGGACCACAGAGATCGACATAAATGGCTTCAAAGGGGTAGGTTTCCTGATTGCCATCTGTGTGAACATAGAGTACTTTGGTCATTTTTCCCAAGGAGCAAGCATCACATTGATCAAGGGTGCCATTTATAGAGTTCAAGCCTTTTAGAAGATTGTTCTTCAAAATCAGGTCTAATTTGTTGTCACTAGGATGTCCTAACCTTCTGTGCCATGCATTCCTAGAATTGTCCTTTGAAATCAAGCAATGTTCATTTGGAACATGGGTTGCTTCAGGTAAACGTGATAGGTTCAATGTGTACATGTTACCATCACAGTTTCCTGTTCCTATTAGCTTGTCACCAGAATGTATATGTATGCTCCTTCAGAGTTCAAAAGGACAGAGTTCCCTCTTCTTACTACGCTTGGAATGGACATTAGATTTCCTTTCAGGTGTGGTACATGGAGGACATTATGCAGGGTTACAGCGTTGTTAAGTTTGTCCTTACCTTGTACAGTAGCTTGGATTGATCCTGATGAGGCAGATTCGATGTGTCTCCCTTCTTCCGCCACTTGTATGCTTCTTCTCTCCTCCGTCTTGTGCTCGATCCATTCACCATGGGAAGTCATGTGGCTTGTGCACGCAGAATCAATTATCCACACGTCCTGAGTCGTCGGGTGTTCCTCCCTTGTGCTTGCATGTAGTGCGTATTCTGAAGTGGTGTCTCTTCGTTGGGATGGTTCCTCCGTTCGTTCTTGGATTGCTGATCTGGCCGTGTCTTTGTTTTGTTTTTGTCCTTTATGGTAGTTCCTTGTACTGGCCATGTTATTTTTGTTTGTTGTATTATTTTGATTTCCTTTGTTGTTAGGGTTGAACCAACAGTCTTTCTTGAAATGTCCTTTTCTTTTGCAAATGTAGCATGACTTTTCTTTGAATTGGTTGCCTGATGATCTGAAAGCATTTTCATGATTTTTGCTTCTTTCCTGCCTTTTCTTCTCGAAATCCAGTAGAGTTTGTCTCAAGTCTGGTAAGGAGATTTCTCTGTTTATTGACAGTGCTGCTGTGATCGTGTCAAAGTTAGGTGTGAGTCCTTCAACAATGTATCGTACAAGTTCTCTTTCTGTTACTGTCTTTCCTAGCTGGGTGATCTCTTGTGCCAGTTTCTGTGCTCGTAAATATACATGTTAACATTTTCATTTGGGTTCAATTTTAGTCTGGCTAGATCCAACATTAGGTCTATCCTTTTATTTTCTAGAGATCCTTCAAACCTTTTCTTTATGTCGTACCAAATTCTTTTGGCCCTTTTATCGCCTCGAAAGATGATTGTTAAGTCATCCGAAAGTGACAATATTATTAGGCTGTATGCTTCCCGATTCTTTTTCTTCCAAATATCATATTCTAGTTTATTATTTGTAAAATCTGGCTCGTCATTAACAATTACGTCCTCGAAGAGATCTTTTGAATCTAGAATTGCTTCCATTTTCATGGACCACGTTGTATAGCTGTTTTCTGTTAACTGTTCAATTTTTGCTAAGTTATGTGTATCCATTTTCATTCAATTTTTTTTTTCTTTCTAAATTGGCGGTTAGTCCAATTATTTAATTTCTTTTTGATTTAAATGGATCAATTGGCGGTTAGTCCAATTCGCGCGCCCAAACCACGCTCTGCTACCAAATTGATATAGGCTTAGCAAAATACGATGTTTCTTTCTAAGGATTTCGAGTTGTTTTTGTACTCACATAATTTGTAGTTACGAGGACATCCCTTTAGATAAAAACAAATATATATTTATTTAATGAACGACTTGTTCCATTACATATATTGTTAAAACAAGTTAGCGATAAACATAACAGCAAGTTTGAAGGTAGAAGTTGGAAGTTAGTGACGTCATAGTAGTGACGTAGCATCGATGATGATTAAAGTCAAAGTTTGCGTAACAGCGTTTTTACTCGCGTCCGGTTTTGATTGCTGAATTGAACCAGTTAACCAGGAAGTTCCATGCTGAAGTTGAATCTGGGAGGCTGGCCATAGATCTAGGGTTGAGGTGGGTCAGTCCAAGCAGGATAGCTGCTTGCATCCTATGTCTCAGGAATGCTGGACAGCTGAAGAGAAGATGATCAACTGTCTGTGGCTCTTCTGAACAGTGGATACAGGTAGGGTCTGTTTCGGGATGCACACGTGTAATGTCTGCCAGTACATGGCCATGGCCCAGGAGGATGGTGGTGGAGGCCTCTCCATGGTTGTAAACAAAACCAGAGCAGGTAGTCATAAAACTATTTTATTTTATCAAGAAAAAGTATTTACAAATTTCTCCAGATGTCTCAATGCACAAACGCGAGATATAAACAAATAATTTACAAAAAAATAAGTAAATCTTTTTTTTTTATCTAAAAGTTAATAAATATGCGTTTTTATATGACCATTTACCTCTCTATTTTTTTCCAAATTTTATGAGTATAAATGAATAATACATGGTGAAAATGACCCAAAAGTAGCTAGTATGAAAAGCGTTGATTTTGGCCCCGATTTGAAGGCAAAATTGGGTTCTATCATAAGGTTGGCTTTATATCTGCTATACAAGTACAGACTTGTATCCGTACCTAGGCCGTGGTTGGCTTTGTACTTAAGATACAACTTTAGACACCTTCCGTACGCTCATTAAGTCAATACCTAAACGGATTGCTGCCTACATAGCCGCCCGCGGTGGTCCCACAACATATTGAGTGGCCGGCAATGTAGCTCAGCGTATAGGTGTATTCTGTTCTAATAAAGATCATTCATTGTTATTTACTGGTACTCTATGCAGATTTTCGCAACTTTTCCCACCTAATTCTTGGTGTTGCAAATTAAGTGTATAAATTTGACAAGATGCCTAAATATATTAAAACGCTGTGGTTGGATTTTCTTAATATATTGTAAAATGGAATATTTTAATTACTTTGGAATATAAAAATATCAATGATAAGTTTAGAAACTATTATTTGGCGTTCGAATTAAAAAATAAAAATTGTTTTACCGATATCACTTTAGTAAAAAAAAAAAAAAAGCTGCATCGGCCGGGAATCGAACCCGGGCCGCCCGCGTGGCAGGCGAGCATTCTACCACTGAACCACCGATGCTTGTACTCCTTAGCCCATTTGCACTAAAAATAAGAACGAAAGTGACTTCCACAATCTGGGTTCTTGTTTCAAATTCACTTTATTAGATACCGCTCGAAAAGAGCAACTTAGTTTATTATAATTGCAACAATGAATAATATGTGAAGGTTATTTCACATATTAAACAAAATGTTAACGCGGGATTCAATCCCGGTTCATGACTGTCGGAATAGAGGGAAAATCTGGGTCATGTTGAAATCAGTGCTTTATGTAAACCTTCATTTCTTGTTGGAACTTATTGACCGACTCGTGATCTAAACAACAGGGGAACGAGGCAATAAAACACTAGACACAAACCTATCTATGTGCCTGCAGGCAATGCCCTGTGAACGGATATCTCCAATTTATTTTGGTCTACAGTTATTTAAGAGCTCTGAATTCAAGCTGGAGTTAATACAGGTGTCATATTTTTATACTTTTTATTGATTTAAAAAAAGTTTTATTTTAAAAGAAAAAAAAGAGAAGAAAAATAATTGTAGGGATCTCTAGCCATGTTCTTATTTAAGTACTTATCTAAGTACGTGGTTAGCTTTTCTTAATTAATTAAGAATGGCTATTTGGCCAATTATGGAATAATTAAAAATTAACGAATAGTTGATATTTATTCTGATAGATGGTGCAAGCCATCAGCAACTTTCAGTTGCACGATAAGGAGATGTCTTTTTTTTTTTCTCTCTCCTTCTTCTTTCTTATCTCCACTCAATAATATTAGGGTATCAAGTTGTGACCCTTGATGGTGTCTGTTTGTCAACCATCATGACTGGATGAAGTAGAATGCTTTTGTCATTAAGACTGGGAGCACTACTCAGTGGCAGGCCGACTTAGCTCCAAAAGAAATGGCCGCCTCGGACATGAGGAATAGACGCCATGTGCAGCCACTCCTAACAAGGAGTACAAACGCTGCTCATCCTGTATCCCTGGATTAGGAACCCTTACAGGGTACTATCAGCCGGGCCAGCTGAGTGCAGTTTTTTTAGCGAGCTTGTTACTGCCTCCTCTCCTCCTTTTTCATCTGGGCTTGGGACTGGAAAAGGCGGAGTTTTTTTTTTTTCTTAATTTAGGCACCCCTTATCACAGTACAATATCCCACTTATCTAAGCACAACAAAACGTTAACTTTATTCACAACTTTCAAGCTTTCAGGAATTGTCCTGGGAGTTGGTGGACAGATAGTATAAATGTCACAGCCATGATACAGGATCAAATCCCGCATTGGGCAACTTTTTCTGAAGAAAAAATTGCTTCGACGACCCCCAATTCTTTCAAATGTCAAACTCCACCAGTAACTGTAAGTAAACAGACTGGCACACTTGTAAGTGAAAAAGTTGAACTGCTTTCTACACATGTTGATATGTGGTACACATTTTTTTTTTGCTTATCCCTAGTACACGTGGTACAGGCCATGATAATCATGGTGGGTAGTTAGCGATTGCTTTTTACTGTAAGCGCACCACATGTCTACACATGTGAAATGCAGTTTGACTTTGCACTTACAAATGTGCCAGAGCCCCGTTTGGTTACTTGCACTCGCTGGTGGGGTTGGACTTTTGCAAGAAACGGGGTATTTGGAGCATTTTTTTTTTTAAAACACTAACTACTACCCAGCATGACTATCATGGCCTGTATAGGGTGTACTAGAGATAATGATATATAAGGGTATTGTCATTTTATCATGTGATTAGGGTATCTACTTTGGTGCATACATTCATTCAAGGCAGTAAATGTCATTGTGATGAGAACTAGTGATAAACATTAAAACTATGGTTTCTTTCGTAAAGATAGAGGCTGCCTGGTCGGCATTCATAGTTCTTAAAAAATTAAAGATACTTCGGTCAGTAAATCTTTTTATTGTCTTGATGTTTCGACAAAAATCTGTTAGGAGCGAACAAAAATTTTTGTGACAAAAATGTCGAGACAAAAAAAAGATTTACTGGATAAGGTATTGTAGAGGCCACTCCTGGGGCCTCCACAAAGTTCACCCACAGTATCAAAGAGAAAGCTGGTGGACAATGAGGAAGCTGCCTCGACAAGAAAGAAGAGGACTTCGAGCATTCTTCATTGTCAAACCAGCCCATCTCTTCACCTCCTTTTTATTTCTAATTTTTGTGTATAAATTATAATAAATTTCCTTTTTCTTTTAAATAAGCAGCTATTTTTTTTAATATTTTAAAATAATATTTCGAATGATAATTTTTATTTTTTTATTTTTCAAAAAAATTTCTTTTTTTTATCACAGAGGGTGACCAGATAAAGATTTATTATTAATTTTTTATTTTTTTTTTCGGTCACCCTGGGAGAAAAAAGTTAGACAGTGGGTCTTAGAGCAGAAATAGGAGTCAGGCTCGTGAAAAATCAACCAAAAATGTAGTTCTACAAGATTTTAGTGGAAGGAATCTCCCAGCCATCCAGCTGAAGCACTAAGTTAAGTATCTTTCAATAATGATTTTTTTTAACAGGTATATTCTTGTAAATTTTCCCGTTCTATCCTCATTGCCGTTTCATTTATTTTATTCTTATCTTTGTGTGACTGTTCTAAGAAATAGATAAATATATTGTAGTCTTAATCAAAATTTATAGTTGTCCTTTTTTTTTTTTAACACCAGTGCGCGCAGGATACATGCAAATTATGCCTTTTTACATAGCAGGATGTAATATTTCGTGAACTCCCTGAGAATGAAAGAGCCTCATGGATTTCGGGACGGATGCGTCAGAAATCGGCTCATCAGTATCTTTAATTTTAAGAACTATGGTTTCTTTATTACCTATAAAACTGGGCCAAGAGTTTCAAGACAAAATATTTTCTACACAGCCCTAAGATGATATACATAGGACATAAACATTGTATTAAGGCGATTAAGAAAATCCTTTTGTCTTTAAAGCTCATGGCCCAGTTTCATTGGAATTAAAGAATGAATCGTTCAACTTTTGTGTTTCAAATAGTTCATCAGCGATTTATATGTTGATTTTATTGTGATGTGAATTCGTACTTACTGTTGTTTTTATAAATGAAAACTCTGCTTCTACAGACCTACCAGTAAGACCAAACTGTCGACCACCACAGATGTCCCACCTTCATAGGTTCCAAACAACCATCATCCTCCTAGCAATAAATATATTTACCCCTGTACAGAACCAAGTACAGTACATCTGATAAACTGGATGTCCACCATTAGACATGTCAACCCGGATATTTGGTGACTTTGGTACATGGTGGCTCCAGGAATCTGGGTTACCTCATGAGAAAGAGACCTGACTTCACTGTACCAGCTGTGCTTTGGTGGGATCCTTCATCCTTATCATAGTTTACATTGCAGAATATTATGCAAATTATAGTTCAATAACAGGCTAATTTATTTTACATTCTAGAGTGAAGCACTTGTGTACTAATGGCCAACAATGAGGTGTGTGGATAGCTGAAGATACCATTTAAACTATAAAGGTTTATACAGAACTGTGTTATTTCTTTAAAGCATTTTCTACATGAAGTCCAATTCAGACTCTACAAGCAAAGACAGTAGTTGAAGGTCCACCACTGCTGAGAGAGCCATTTCTTACAGTAGTTTTCCATTTTTTTTTTGCTTATCCCTAGTACAGGCCATGATAGTCATGGTGGGTAGAAGTAGTAAGTGCACCACATGTCTACACATGTGAAAAACAGTTCAACTTTGCACTTACAAAATGTGCCAGAGCCCCGTTACTTGCACTCACTGGTGGGGTTGGACTTTTGCAAGAATCAGGGGCCATTGGAGCATTTTTTTTTTAAACATAAAAAAGTGCCCAATGCGGGAATCGAATCTGGGTCGTAGCGGTCGAAAACCAACAGTTTAGACCATCCTTCCACCGACCCCCATAGTTTTCCATTTTAATGAAGATATATATATATGAATGATAAGGCACAATTTGGATTATAGATTATAAACACAAGTTCACAAGACAAATGAATAAATATTGTGTGACGTTTCGGTAACAGTGTTGTTACCATCTTCAGACAAAAGTACTGAATCTTTCAGTACTTTTGTGTGAAGATAGCAACAATGCTGTTATCGAAACGTCACACAATAATTATTTATTTGGTCTTATTACCTTGTGTTTATATATATGTGATCAGGTGTTGATAATAAAAACAAAAAAGGAATATCCTGACTGCTCACATGGCAGAGAGTGCCATCTAGGGGAATAAAAATCAACTAAATGTTGATTTGGGCTTGTTCTGTGATATTTAGCCAACCCATTTTTTGATAAATCAAGAAAGGCCAACCACTAATACATTTTGGGTATTGGCCCTCATCTGTATGGTATAGGTTGTACCTCAAAGACTAATGGAACAAATCAACATTTAGTTCCACTAGAATCTGCCATCTAAAATGCTCATGAGTGGTCAGGATATGTCTTTTTTTAAATAAACATATATTATCCCTAGTACAGGCCATGATAATCATGCTCATGAGTGGTCAGGATATGTCTTTTTTTAAATAAACATATATTATCCCTAGTACAGGCCATGATAATCATGGTGGGTAGAAGTAGTAAGTGCACCACATGTCTACACATGTGAAAAACAGTTCAACTTTGCACTTACAAAATGTGCCATGAACATATATATGGGAAATTTGCCAGGAGGAAATTGATCCATAGATCCCTAGACTGACGAGGGCCATTAGCCCGAAACCATGGTCTCTAGGTGGACGCTTCTCAGTTTGCCAAAGCTGGTGCTGTGGCTTTGTCACCGACCCGAGGACGCTAGTTGCGGCGACGGTCAATAGATGGTGTCAGATTTTGACGGGAGAGGCGCCCTATGCTTCTATAAACATATATATGTGAAAAAATATACAAATGTGAGAAATTGTACTAGGATAAGGTAGATAAATTGTGAAAAAAAAACATCTTATCGTGCAACTGAAAGTTGCTGATGGCTTGCACCATATGTTGGAATAACCGTGGTTGGCTTTTCTAGATTTCAAGAATGGGTATTTGGCGAATTTTGGAATAATTAGAAAACAATGATTAGTTGACATTTATTCTGATAGATGGTGCAAGCCATCAGCAACTTTCACTTGCATGATAAGGAGATGTCTTTTTTTTTTTCAAACACATATATTTTTAAATTTAATTGCCATCTATTGTTAAAATTTTACACAAATGAATTTACTGGCAATGCGTTTCTTTTAAATATCAAATATTATTTCTACAGACCTTACTGCAATGATGTGAGTTATTGAAGCCTTCTCATTCAATAACTTATATCATTGCAGTAAGGTCTGTAGAGATAATATTTGATGATATTTAAAAGAAGCGCATTGCCAGTAAATTCATTTGTGTAAAAAATATATATTTTTCACTTTCTCTCTTTGTAGGTATGTGACAATCATCTCACATTGTGTGTGTGTGTGCAAGCTGGTAAAATTTAAAATGTAGGTAGCATAGATAGAGCGATCAACCAGTAATATATCAGTTTAATATTTTTATATCTTAAACAATTGTACAGAAAGAGAAATAGTACAAGATCAGAATGGTGGAAGTCATCTTCTGGGGCAGCTTCAGTTGCTGCCGGAGGGCCTGGACCAAACACACACATCAGCTTCTACAGAATTATTTGTAAGAAGTTTTACCAGAGAAAAAAACATCTTTTAATTCCTCTTTTCAAAATATCTATTAAACGCACAATTTTCCTATCCAAAAGCATGATCATAGAATGCATCAGAAAAGATCATACAGGAGTCACCAAACACACACACATCAGCTCTAGGCTTCTACAGAATCTTTTGACAGTCATTGTAAGAAGTTTTACCAGAGAAAAACATATTTTAATTCTTCTTTTCGAAATATCTATTGGACTCTCCCTATCCAAAAGCATGATCATAAAATGCATCAGAAAAGATCTTAAAGGAGTCAATGTGGAAAGATGCAACAATCTCCCATTTAGCCATTCATATGGCGGTCGGTGCCAGATGGAATTGTAGTATCACACTAGGCTCAAATTGGCTCTAGATTTACCACTCCCACTCTTGGAATCCTCCAAGAAACCTGCTTTTTATAAATGTAGATAAAGACTGTTGCAGTCCAAGATGGAATTCAATGACTTCTTAAATAAGGGAAAGGCTCTTGTATATTTGTAAAGGCAAAATCAAACTGCTTTCAACATGTGTCGTCTTCGGGTGCATCTACAGACAGTTTCTAACTCTTTTTTTTTTTTTTTTTTAATCCCTAGTACACATGGTACAGGCCATGATAATCATGGTGGGTTGCTAGCACAGTAACTAATTACTTACCATGATTACCATTGCCTTTACTTGCGAAAGATAAGATAATCTGATCAGATTTGCACATGCCCAAGTTAAAAATATAAAAAAAAGTTCAAAAATTAAGAACTTCCTTGAGACTTTTCTTCTTTCTTATCTCTAGAGAATTATAAAAGTGCATTTTCCCCCCAAAGTGAGGGAAAAAAAACAATGATGGTTTGACAGAGGGATGGATTCCCCCATGTGATCCTACTATGTACTTAACCTACATAGGAAGTTTGAAATATGGAACATCATTTTGCTCTGAAACATCTGGGCTTCTTGTCTGATTGTTACAATGGTGTGGTTGTAGGTATTATGAGCCAAAAACACCACATTTCTGTTACATAATGGTTTTGTACAGTTGGTCATTGTGCTTATCTCCATACGTAATAATTGGGTGCATTTCTTGTTAAATCGAGGTACTCGGATATTCAATATATTGTGAAAAAAAAAAAAGGGGAGGTTCTACTGTATATATATATATGAAAAAGGCATCTCCTTATCGTGCAACTGAAAGTTGCTGATGGCTTGCGCCATCTATCGGAATAAATATCAACTATTCTCGTTGATTTTTAATTATTCCAGAATTGGCCAAATACCCATTCTTGATTAATCAAGAAAAGCTAACCACGGACGCTTTTCGGGCTGTTGGCCCTCATCAGCGTGGTGCAAGCTGTACCTCAACGACCAAAAAACTGGTCATTCAAGGCATCCTGAAAAATCATTAAACGGGTAGTTAAGGCCAGAATTGCGTGAGAATAGTTGATATTTATTCCGATAGATGGCGCAAGCCATCAGCAACTTTCAGTTGCACAAAAAGGAGATACCTTTTTTCATAATTATGCACCTTATCCCAGTACAATATCACATTTGTACTATATTTTCATATATACAGAGGGTGTTTCCTTTCAAATGAAACGATTTCAAACGTCTGTTAGAACTTTATTTTTCGAACGTGAATTTTTTTCATGTGTTCTATGTGCTTCCCCTTCTTCTTGGCTATCTCCCTGCATCGGACTTTCCAAGCTGCAAACACTTCCTTGACTTTGGAGAGCGAAACATTCGACCACTCCTCTTGTGCGGCTTTCCAAAGTCCGGCCTCAGTTTTGGGACGTCGGTTGAAGAGCCGTTGTTTCAACATACCGAACCCGTAAAAATCCAGTGGGCTGGTGTCGGGAGACTTCACTGGAATGTCCGAGTTCCTGATAAAATTTAGGCCTAGGGTGTCCTTCATTTCTTGTAGGAACTGTTGGGTTTTGTTGGAGGTATGGGAAGAGGCTTTGTCGTGATGAAGGAACACTTTGTCCATTTCCCCTGGGTAAAGGTCCTTCAGTTGTTCGATGACAGGTTTCAGAACGCATTCTATATAGAATTCTGAGTTCACCTTCACCTTCGATGGAACCTTTATGAGCGGAAGGACTCCAAGGCCAGTCATTACCCCGACAACCATGAAACCTTTAGGGAAAGTTTCGGAGCATTGGTGAACCCAATTATCCGGGACCTGATTGCCTCTTTTGATGTAACAGATCTTCCGGATTCCATTGCAATACGTCACATACATCCATGCTTCGTCCAATGTTGCAGTATATTCCGATCTGGAACCGGCCAGGTGTTCCTCGTAGAGCTTCAGGGCATTCGTTGCACGGTTTTTCATGTGGAAAGGGGTGAGCTTGTGAACCTTGCCTTTTCGTCGGGTATCCAGTTCCAAATCTTTGTGAATGATGTTATTTATCGTTTTTAGCGATGTTCCACACATTCTGGAAAGTTGGCGCTGAGATGGTGGATTTTCAGTAGTTGCTAGCCGCTTTACCTTGGAAACCGTGGCGGGGGTCCGCACCGGACGTGGTCGATCGACTTGAAATTTTTGCCCATTGGATTCAGCTTTCCTTTTCTTTCCGATGCCATTTACTACCCTACATATTGTAGCTTTGCCAACATCTAGTCCTTCTGCTTTTAGCATTTTCACTATGACGCTATAACTGTTTCCTTCTTTGGAAAGGGTCCGAATTGTTTGTTCGACTTGGAGCGTTAGTCTCTCTCCCCCCATGTTGCAAAAATCATGATACCTGATGAAAATGAATTCTCCAGAAGATTCTAGATCTATTGGAACCAGTGTCGTGTGCAGCATGCCTGCACGTGCAAAACGCGAGCGCGCTAAAATCGTTTCATTTGAAAGGAAACACCCTCCGTATATATATATATACAGTAGAACCTCCCTTTAGCGGACACCTCTCTACAAAGGGCAGTTTTCATTCGCAAAATTACCATTTTTACAATTTAGCAACTCTCCGGTAAGAGGACACCTCTCCTTAAAGGATACTTTGGCTCTGCAATTAGGTGTCCTTTACAAGGGAGGTTCTACTGTATATGCCTTTTTAATTAAAGATCTATTTAAGGATTACTTTATTTTCAAAACAATATATAAATATATTATAAAAAGGGCATCTCCTTATCATGCAACTGAAAGTTGCTGATTTCTTGTGCCATCTATCAAAATAAATATCAACTATTCTCATCGAACTACCCGTTTCATGATTTTTCAGGATACCTGAATGACCAGTTTTTTGGTCGTTGAGGTACAGCTTACACCATGCTGACGAGGGCCAACAGCCACGTCCGTGGTTAGCTTTTCTTGATTAATCAAGAATGGGTATTTGGCCAATTCTGGAATAATTAAAAATCAACAAGAAAAGTTGATATTTATTCTGATAGATGGCGCAAGCCATCAGTAACTTTCAGTTGCACGATAAGGAGATGCCTTTTTTAAAATAATTTATGCACCTTATCCCAGTACAATATCACATTTGTACTATTTTTTCATATATATATATTTTTTTAATTCCCAATCTGTGCCGTATTTTTAAAATGATATCAAAACCTATTTTCACACTTCTACTTTCTACAATAATTTTTCTGTGAGCAACAAATAATTTGGAGGTCTGAGTGAGAGAATGAGGATGATGAGTACAAGTGTCCAAATGTTGAGAGAGAATCCACAAATGTTGGATCATCCTCCACAGAGGAGAGTACACCACACCAATACTCACTTGGCCCACTCCACATTGAGGATGAGATTGTCGTAGCCAAATCCATTGAGGGTCTGGATGGCCCTGGCGGCATCTTCTCTCTTGTTGTAGTTGATGAAGGCAAATCCCTGGGACACACAGGTACTGTACTGTATAGCTATAGGAACATGGACAATTGGTGTAAATGTTTGCACAAGGGGATAACAACAACTATTGTATAGCTTGAAGAACATGGACTCGTGGACAATTGGTGTAATGCTTGCACAACATCAGGTATATCCTCTGTATAATGAGCTGGTGTAAATGCCACAATGAGATATCCTGATCATACCCAGAGGGAACCATCGATATGGCAGACCTAACCTATGCTGGTTAATAGGATCAACCTGATGAGAGGATACAAGAACATCAGCCCACATTCAAGCAATAGACAGGACATCTAAACAATAAATAATAGTGTGTGACGTTTCAGTAACAGTATTGTTACCACCATCAGACAAAAGGCAGTCTGATGATAACAATGCTGTAACCAAAACTTCACACACTATTTATTTATATTGGGTTTTATTACCTTGTTTCTAATCTATAACCCAAAAATTGTGCCCTATCAATAATTAAGGCTGAAAATATATACCGACATAATAAAATTAAACTATTCTCAAGCTAACATATCAGGGGGAAAAAAAAGATTTACAAAAGTCAGATCCCTGGTATAAAAAGAATGAAAAAAGCCTATTATAAAAATGATTCAAATGTACAAAAGGAGGTTGATGGTCGAGAAATGGTAGAAACTGTCAATTTTTGACAGCCACAATCTGGGATAGAATCTGTTGGATCCTATAGTTAATAATTTCCTTAAATTCAATTTTATATATGAAAATTAAGCCAAAATATTCTAAATTCAATTGTACAATATAAATCTTTAATATGTAAATTTTAAAGCAATCAACATGTATGTAAATTTCCAGTTTGGTTAATTAATAGTTTTTGTTTTCTCTCTCTCTCTACCACTAGTATCAAAATCTAAGTAAAATTCATGTATTCTAAAATCATGTGGTAGCTACTCATAACTCTAAAACCCAAAGAAAATAAAACAATTCAAGACAAGTGGCAAAGTGCTTCTTAGTATCTTTTACTGAATATTCAAGTCAACAATATGGTTCCTCGAGCCGGATACTTTAAAAAATTAAGGTAAGCCATTTGAAAACTTAAAATTCTTAAAATAAAGTCATGCCTAAATCTGAAGTTAAAATTCGGCACAAATTCAACTTTATTATTCAGGAAATAAAGGATCTGGAATCAATGAATAAAGCTATTGTAGAATCCAAAAACATACATGGATTAAAGCTATTCCAACAAGAAGTTAATGAAAGGAAAATTAGCCTAAATCAAGTTATCAACACATTATTAGAATCAGAGTTAGATGATACACAATATGACGATTATTCAAAGGCCAAGAAGGATATTTTTAATATGTTGGTGTCTATTGAAGAGGCTTTATCTTTGATTGAAACCAAAGAAAATACTCATAGTGATAAACAACTGCCCGAATCCAATGTTAATTTACCTAAGATAAATTTACCCATTTTCAATGGTGATTCAGCCAATTGGCTTAGTTTTAGAGAAATATTTAACTCCACCATTAATTCAAATCAAACACTAACGGAAATACAAAAATTTCAATATCTAAATGCATCTGTTAAGGGTCCTGCGGAAAAGTTGATTCGGGGTTTTCCCATTTCTGACAAAAACTACCAGCAAGCATGGGATACCTTATGCAATAGATTTAATAACAGAAGAGAATTGGCTTTTTCACAAATCAACAAAATATTCTCCATAAGGCCATTAAAATCTATTTCGGCTGGTTCTCTCTATGAAATCCTTGATGTTTGCAATGAAGGCATTAGAAATCTCTCAGTGCTAGGACTTGAGAAAAACACATTAACAGATCTAATCCTGATCAATTTTTTTGAAAAAAGAATTGGTGAAGCCCTCAGGAAATATTGGGAATTAACCCTTCAAAATGAAGAATATCCAACATTTGAAAACTTTGTGAATTTTTTAGAAAAACATGCTAGAAGCCTGCAAGGTATGAGAATTCCTTTGTTCCAGGAACAAAAAACTTCTAGCAAAAATATGATGGCTCACGGCCTTTATGTCAACAAAGGTCAAAATTGTATTTTATGTCATCAAATTCATAAACTAAATGACTGCCATAGATTCATAAATCTTCCCTTGCCTAAAAAATGGGAATTAGTTAAAAAACATAAACTTTGTCAAAATTGCCTTAGAGCAAATCATGAGATATCCAAATGTCTCATCACATCAAGATGTAAAAACTGCAAGCAGAACCATCATACTCTTCTGCACGGATACAACTCTGAACCATCCATTCCACAACCAACAACCTCTCAAGAGATGTTGATTTCAACAAATACCATCTGTAATGCGATGCCTTTGGAAACTGAAACAAATATTCTACTGTCAACAGCCCTTATTAAAGTCAAGGCGAAGGATGGCTCATTTGTGCTATGTAGAGCATTAGTGGACAATGGGTCCCAAATAAGCCTAATTTCAGAACAATGTTGCCACAAGTTGGGACTTGAAAAAAGGAAAAATTCTTATACACTAAAAGGTGTAGGTGACATTGTTGTCAACAGGACAACATCGCAGGTTGAAATAGAGTTCACCCCACATCATAATGATCAATTATTTTCTGCCAGAGCATTTGTGGTTGGGAGGGTAACTGCAGACCTTCCAAACTTCCAAATTCAGTCAGCAGACTTTCCTCAGTTAGAAAATTTGCTCTTGGCAGACCCAGAATTCTATGTCACCAAGCCCATAGACCTAATTTTGGGTGCAGATACCTTTGTAGAAATCATTCTAGGTCATAAAACAGATTTAAAGCACCATCCTATAGCACTTAATACCAAGTTAGGTTGGCTTGTTTCTGGGAGAATCCATTCAACTATTAAGTTGAATACTTCGGTAATCAATCACTGTACCACTGAACTTGATTCCAGCATAAGAAAATTCTGGGAACTTGAAGATGTCCCAATTTCTAAGGCCCAGTTGGGTACAAAGAATGCCTGTGAGATATTATTCAAGTCAAACCTCAAAAGAGACATTGAGGGCAGATATTCAGTCAATCTCCCTTTTAAATCAACACCCAATTTAGGTGATTCAAGATCTCAAGCATTGGAAAAAGGGCTACAGGAAAATCCAAGTAAATCTGAAGATAATTCAAGTAAATCTGAAGAAAATCTAAGTAGATCCGAAGATAATCCAAGTAAATCTGAAGAAATTCCAAGTAAATCTAAAAGGTCACGTATCTCCAAGTTAACTCCACAAATTACTTCTAAACAAAACCAATTACTTCCTTCTGAATCAAGTCAACCATCCACTCCAGAACAACCTCTCGCTTCTCAGTCAAGTGAACCACTCTCATCTAAGAAAGAAACTTCGATTATTCCTAAGATAAAGCCACCACCCTATTATAGGCGAAAACGTCAACTTCCTGCTGAGAAAACTTCATGGGATGAACCAATTGAATCAGATATAAAGTCAAATTGGAATAAATTCCAAACTCAACTATCGTGCCTAAAGGAAATCAAAATACCAAGATACCTGAACAGTTCATCTTCTGAAATAGAAGAATTACAACTACATGGATTTTGTGATGCATCCCTTAATGCTTATTCAGCAGTTTTTTACTTGAAAACTAGATTCAAAAATCAAAAGATCAAAATCAATCTGATAACCTCAAAAACTAAGGTTGCACCATTAAAGACCATTACAATTCCAAGACTTGAACTAAGTGCAGCATTGCTTTTGGCTCAACTGAATCAAGTCATTCTTGAATCATTTCCTTTTCAACCTGACAAAACCTTTTTGTGGACTGATTCACAAATCTGCATAGATTGGATAAGATCAGATGCCAGCAGATGGAAGGCCTTTGTTTCGAACAGAGTGTCGTCAATTCAAAATTTGACTCAAATCACTGATTGGTTCCATGTATCCAGTCAAGATAATCCAGCTGATTGCGCATCAAGAGGAATCATGCCTCAAGACTTGGTCAATCATAGAATTTGGTGGCGGGGTCCTATTTGGCTTCAAGAAAATAATGTTCGATATATTCCTTCTTCACCAACCCAAGTAAATCTCAATATCATTCAAGAAGAAGTCGGTGAGGGTCAAGTGTTGGATCAAACAACCTTAATTCAAAATTCAGAAACTATGTTAAATCTAGAATTCATTGTAAGGTATTCCACAATGGCCAAATTGATCCGAATCACAGCTTGGTGTTGGAGATTCTACTACAATTGCCTCCTCTTTGATCCAATTCGTCAGAAAGGACCTTTGACAACAAGAGAATTAACAAAGGCAATTCAAGTCTTAGTCAAATCAATTCAGCAAGTTGAATTCTGCACGGAAATAAAATTACTGAAGTCAAACAAACAACTACCTCTGTCCAACAAGCTAACTTCTCTAAATCCCTTCTTAGACACTCAAGGACTTCTAAGAGTTGGAGGTAGACTCAAGTATTCCTATTTAAATGAAAATCAAAAATTCCCTCTCTTACAACCAAAATCCCCATGCCAGGAATCACTTATCAAAAATCTCTTAACTGAGAATGCCGACATTCCTGAGGCTATTGATGAGAATCAAGAAGAGTCTTCAATTTTAGAAACCACTTTTGTCATTGAAGACGAAGAGTCTAACAAAGATATCGGGACTCCAAAGATTGAAATCTCCGAAGTTTCGGTTATTGATAAATCGGAAGGCAAATATTCGAAAGAACCAGTGGTCAGTGTAGAAGCTCTGGATAAGAAAGAACTGTGCCATGATGACTCAGCTCACCTCAATGTAGTTGAAGCTGATCTTAATCGACCTAAAGAGGCTACCAGTGGCATAATCAATGTTTATACAGAAGCTAATGAATCGTCAAGCAAAGAGAAAGTTGTACCTGTTGAAATTGTGGATACATCAACAAAGGATTATCTACAGAGCGGTGAAAAGGCAAAATTATCCCGCTGGAAGCCCATCGATTCTCTATGCTTAGAAGACGTCAAGGAATCTGAAGACGACGATGAAAATTACAGTTCATCGGCATATATAGAATGGCCAGAAATCTTGAAGAAAGAAGTCTTAAGACCCGAAGCTTTAGAAAAGGCAGTCAATCTGGAAGATTTTGAGAAGGCGGCAGAAAGTCGACAACTCTCCAAAGAACATTTAGAGGAATCGACCGAACAAGGCTCATGCATAAAGGCTGAATCAAAACCTTGGGAAGATCCTATTGAATCCGACTTAGCAGCCGCAGAGTCTGATAATCCAGCAGTTCCCGAAAGAGAACTGGCCAACGAATCTGAAAATCTCATCCAAGATTCACCTCAATCGGATACTCAAAGATGGAAGCTGATTCCATTACCTTTCAAACAATGAGAATTGTAATCTTAGCTACATAGTCGGAATCAATTAGTCCAGCATCTATACTATTGGAACTCTTTTTTATTTTTATTTATTTTTTATTTTCTGGTCATCTCTTCCCAGCCGGGGGAGTATGTTGGATCCTATAGTTAATAATTTCCTTAAATTCAATTTTATATATGAAAATTAAGCCAAAATATTCTAAATTCAATTGTACAATATAAATCTTTAATATGTAAATTTTAAAGCAATCAACATGTATGTAAATTTCCAGTTTGGTTAATTAATAGTTTTTGTTTTCTCTCTCTCTCTACCACTAGTATCAAAATCTAAGTAAAATTCATGTATTCTAAAATCATGTGGTAGCTACTCATAACTCTAAAACCCAAAGAAAATAAAACAATTCAAGACAAGTGGCAAAGTGCTTCTTAGTATCTTTTACTGAACATTCAAGCCACAAACAGAATCCATGCAGCAATTGAATACTTGTGCATTTCTGAAGAAGAAAAAAAATCAAAAATATATTGGCATATTATAAATATGAAATGTTGTTCATTATATAGCTGAACTTCATAGAAGGCTGTTATTATGAGGTTTTTGTTATTAACGAGAGATGCTATAAGTTGATGTTAAAATAAGTTGATGTTAAATATAGAAAAACTTTAGAAGAGAAAGGTGTTGGATGCCATTCCAAGATATGTCATGGTTGAAACTAGCCATAGCATTCTAACCAGTTGACTAACACTAGTGGACCAAACATAAGGAAGTGTAGTCTTTGATATCACCGGACATCTATTTTTTTGAAGGAGACAGAGGCACATCAAATATTCTTCAGTTATTGTCTGAATCCTGATATACATGCTAAAAGATAAAACTTCCTTTGTCCATAAGTGTATCTACCAAGAAGCATTTTAAATTAAAAGTTATTTTTAAGCAAAAAATTCATTATTTTGAATTTTTTTTTTTTTAAATTTATATTTGAATAAAGAAACAGTCAATTTATCAATGGTGTCAAATAAAACTTGGTCAGAAAAAAAAAATTGGTTATTTGATAAGCTGCAGGTCTGGACATGAAAAAGTGGTTAATTTATGGTAATTCTTTTAAAAGTTATACTGTATGTATATGTTATATAAAAATATTATTTTATTTTAAATTATAATTTCATAGATTCAAATATTCTACTTAATCGACCGCCAGAGGTCACTCTTCCCCTATAAAAACTTGTTTTATCCCGGTGGCCGGCTCAAAACTTTTGTACATTATGTAAATAAGCTTTTCTTTTTTATTCTTACGCCTTAAGCCAGGCAGTACTTTTACCAAATTATGTTTTTATATATCTTATAAGCTCAATTAAGGCAATTTCTAATCTTTACTATTTTTATTATTTTACTTTCAAGATTCTTGCCACGACTGCATCACCAATACCATTTAGTACTAAAAAGAACCAGCAAATAACTCCATGGCATAATCCTCAACATGATCTAAATCCAAGCAGAAAATCTCTTTTCTATTTATAATATATATATATATGTGTTTAAAAGTTTTGTATTCAAATGTCTATCCGGTACTCTGATATTTTATAAAATCTCCAGTTAGTCATGCAAGCATCTAGTTTATTTTGTGACGCACAAAACCTTTCTTCAACTTTCAGCAGTTATTATAACACCATCACTTTGGACAAGATTTGTGGTTATAACAACTGGAGCTTAAAACTTGTGGCACCTTGGAATTAAGATGTTTCCAACAAGGTCATTCTTGAATAACACCTATATATTTTTATATTTATTTGTTATTCAAGTATATTTATAACTTTATTTCAATTATGAACAAAGTCATTGCTATTAAAAATAATGATAGTATAGCAAGGTTCTACTGAAAATGATCAATATTAAGTGTTCGAAAGTTTCTTTTTGAAAGGTAAAATTATTTTGTGAAGAGTAACAAGAATATAGCATCAACTCTCAATTCCTTTGTGAAAAAAATTGTACAAAAGATGGTGCAAATCATCAGCAACTTTTAGTTGCACGATCAAGGAAGAGATGTCTTTTTCTGTATTCAATTCCTTTGTCTCCCACCTCAGTGAGAATCTGGTTAGTTCAATGGGGGAGAGACTTACTTTGGACTGAGCAGTGACTTTGTCCTTGGCCAGGTAGATCCTGGAGATTTGTCCAAAAGGCCGGAAGAGTTCCTGCAAGTCCGAGTCCTGGACATCCTCAGAGAGGTTGGTGACCCGGATGGTGGCTGTCTCATCCCGGGTGCGAGAGGAAGTCATGGACTCCCCACCACGTCTGCTGGCTCCGTCCCGCATGCTGGGTGGCACGTACTTGCCAGCCTTGATCTTCTCCTCCACCTGGCTATTGTGGGACGGGGTTGCTGACATCCACAACCAGTCCAACTTCTCTGTTCTACAAGGGAATAGCTGGGTACTTACTGGTCTTGACCTCTGGCCGCAGCTCAGCCAGGTCTGAGAACTTGTCCTTGTAGGGACATTGAGTGGTCCAATGGTCCTCTTTACAGATACGGCACAGCACAAGGCCTCTGCCCTTCAGCTTGGCCAGGCCAGACTCTTCAGCCTTGTTGTCCTCCTGCACCAACATACTTTCAGTACAGAGGGGAAATTGTTAGCTAGGGCTGACAGCACAGATCACAGAGGAAAATAAGATATAATGCATAGGTGGGATTGAAGGCAGTTATTCCCAGCAAGAGAAAGGAAGCTCACTCACCTCTTTGTTAGTGAGGAACTGCATGAAGATTTCTTCTCCCCCGATGGTGTTGGAGGGGTTGGGGCCTGGGGGGTCATTGCGGGCCTGGCCGTACTTCTTCCACAGCTGCCACAGACAGTTATACCCTCCTCACTAGACAGCTAGTGTGAATCCTCAGTATAGAAAGGCATTCAATATACAGTTACGAGCGTCATGCGTTCTTCATCTCTTAATCAGTTTTCATCTCTGTCACAGTTTGCTTTTTTTTGGAATGGCGCTCTCCTATTGGTTGGCTACGATCACGCCACCTTTGCCCCCCCCCCCCCACTTGCTTTTTCGTTTTTGTAACTATTGTGTTGGAGCGGGTCGCTCCTTAAATAAATGCATATATGTGATGATGAGTTGCTGTCGACTTATCTGTGATGATTTGTTGAGTTTGATGTCGACTACTGAAATAATGTTGAAGTCCTGGTAGCTCTTGTTGTACTGTGTTGACCAAGAGGAACAGTCAGGATGTAGAGTTTTCCAGTACCTCTCTGCACCTTGGAAGACCTTTAAAAGTTCTCACAAAATACAGGCAGTCGTGGTCGAGGCAGAGTGGAAAGCTGGGGATATCCATACACAAAAAACGAAGACACAGTTGCACTAAGAAAGTTCCGTTAACAGATAAAAGCTGAGCTAGAAGCGCAAGATGGAGATAGACGAATTCTTCCTAACTACATGTTGGATGATATCGACATAACATACGACCGACGCGGCTTGCACTAAGGGTGAACTAAACTAAACTGAACTGTCAAGAGCCTGTAAGGTGATGATTTATAGGTTAAAGACGGGGCGACCTTATGTGACAGGGGCGTTTGAGAAAGGGCGCCTTTTCCTGTCCAGGTGTGAGAGGGGTCTCTGCATTCCACCACATGTGACAGTGTGGGTGGCCTGTCGTGGGAACCGTGAATCTACCTGATTTATGACTTCCATCTTTAGACTCTGTTGTTTTGGCAATACTATATGTTCGATCTCTGCCCTAGCTCAACTTTTAAATCTATTACAGATTTTATTTATTTATCCACTTTGTACAAATTACATTACATAGGGCGATGCGATGATACAGATTAATCATGCGCATAATTATTTATAGATGTGTCTCTATATACAACATGACAATCTTATTATAAGTTATCTACACAATATGAGGTTGTTGGTTTAAATTACCATATATATTAGTTAATAACTAAATGGAATCCTCTCTTTCTTTTTCCCAGTAAGAGACGCCTACGGAAGCCAACAGTACATAGACAGATAAAGCACATAGGCTATAGTTATTAACTAATATATGCATTTATTTAAGGCGCCAATTTATAATTGTAACAAATAGTATTTGAATAAAAACATTCAATCGGGTAAAACACGGGCGTTGCCCGGGTCATTCGGCTAGTATAACTATAGTCATCACTATTAAAACCAAAGCCAGGTACTAAGCTAGCTAATATCTTCTTTAAAATGCATGTTGAGATATCGGAAAAACATTTTCCAAAGTTGATTAGTGATCCGAGGCCAGTTGGAAACATTTGGATAGACCTCGCATCTTTTCAGAGCTATTGACTCAATGGTAGGTGAGTATTAAAACAGTCAGTCTATATATATTTATTTATTTATACATTCTTTAAAAATAAGTGAATTAGCAGTATTCTATAGCAGTATTGTGGCAACATAGAGGGGTGAGAAAGAAATTTGGTAACCCAACTTTAAAAAGAACTAAGTCAGATGAGAATTTTCCAACACAGGAGACGGGGACGATGCAGCCTACATGGCAGAATACAAACAACTTACCTTCCTCTCAGCTACAGCCTTGGACACCTTCCTCTTCTCTATCCTGTAGTGGCGTACCACCTGGACCACACAACATTGGTCAAACTGGAAGATTGTGTTGTCTATTCATCCCTTGTTATGTATGCAACATAGACTGGAGATAATCTTTATAGAGCAATAGTTATTGTTGTAAATATTTCTTGGTTGCCTCACTCTGCTTTTCATGTAAATATTCCGCTGTTTTAATCAAAATTCCATTTTTGCTATTATGGTAGAACCTCCATTTACAACATAGACTGAAGATCTTTATAGAGCAATAGTTAAGTGGTAAATCTTTCTTTGTTGCCTCACTCTGTTCTTCAAGTAAATATGCCACAGTGGCTGTTTTAACCAAAATTCCATACGCCATTATGGCAGAACCTCTATTCATGACATAGACTGGAGATCTTTATAGAGCAATAGTTAAGTGGTAAATCTTTCTTTGTTGCCTCACTCTGTTCTTCAAGTAAATATGGCATGGTGGCTGTTTTAATCAAAATTCCATTTGTCATTATGGTAGAACCTTTATAAGAGGACAATTCATTAGAAAGCCTCTCTCTACAATGGACATTTTCATTGCCAAAATTATAATTTTTAGTACTTAGCAACTCTCCAGAAAGAGGACGTCTCTCCTTAAAGGACATCCTTTAGAGACAGGTGTTACTGTATTGACATTTGTCTTCCTTGATCACCCTGGGGTGATATTTATAGATGGGAAAATAAGCTCTTTTTTTTTTTTGTTTTTTGAAAATGTGTACAAAAATTGTGTGCAAAATATATATTTTTTTTAATTTTGTGTTCAATCAAAGAAAGAAAAAAGCCAAAAATGATGGTTGAGAATCCCACAAATAGGGATTTAGTTCAACATTGAGGTATATAAAGGCCAAATATAGGGAAAGAATTGCAACATAATTACCTTGATCTTCTTTCCTTCATCATTGTACTTGAACTCAGTGACAATCTTGGTGTTGCCCTTGATCTCAATCCCGGTGGGAGGGAGGTCTGTGACAGACTCACATGTCAGGCTACTCCACCACGGCAGCAAACCTTAGTTAATGTGGGGAGAGATTTATATAACCATCATGACTTGTCCTCCCAAGAGAACAACAGTCTTTCATTTCTAGACTTAAAGTCTGGTCATCTACGGACTTCCAGAATGGTTGCAAAGTTTTCCCACTGTGTACCAAGTGCAATTCTCAACCTGCGAACTCATTCTTTTGCTCGACTAATTGGCAATTATAGAATGGTCGTCTAGTTCTACCAACAGGCTGTACCAAGCACAACGATCACTGTGGCAATGAACCAAGCAAGCCAACAGAGCTGCAACATGAAACCTGCAAACCCAAAACACATTATTGACTCATCTATTGGTGAGCTCTACCTAGCCCCGGCAGACACCATCAACAAGCTTTACAAGCTTGATACCTTAATATGATTGAGTGGAGATAAGAAAGAAAAAGAGATAACATCTCAAAGGACTTATCTCCAACACTATAGAGAAAATCGTATTTACGCAAACTTGGCCTTAAATACTCATTTCTTGATTTCTCAGGAAGCCTCTGAGATCAAATATTTGGTCATAGAGGTACAGTCTGCACCACGCTGACGAGGGCCAACAGCCCAAAACACGTACGTGGTTGACTTTTGTTGATTTATCAAGAAATTGGGTTGACCAAATATCACAGAACACATTAAATAAACGTTTAGTTTATTTTTGTTCCACCAGATGGCGCACTGCCATCTAGAGATGCTCATGTGAGCCTGGTCAGGATATGCCTCTTTTATTTTTAACTAGCGGACGTACCCGGCTTTGCCCGGGTTTTACCCTAGTAAAGGTTTGTCTAACGAATCTCTCGATAAAGTGAACATTTTTTCCCGGTCCCTTGAAAAATACTCGATAAGTTGAATAAAATCAATATTAATTGGTTCCCTCGGTAATTGGAAGTTAAAGGAATAGTATCTTGCCTTGGAATTGTATCATTATTCTTGTCTCATTTTGTATTTCCTAATTTTCTACATTACAAAATCATCGTATCATCATGATAATATTTAGAGCAGATTGTTGAATTATAACAGATAAATTAGAATATTTATCTTGATTATTTTTAGGCGAAAAGTTATTTCAAAAATTTTATTTGCTAGAAACCTTCCCAGTACTATACTAAATAACTTCCCAAAGTTTCATGGTGTTCCAATGAGTGGTTTGGTCAGGCATATAGATATCCTGACCCTTTTTTTTATATATTTTTTTATTTTTATCATTTTTCATATAAATATATATTGACATTTAAACATAGAGAGATATATACTACACTATGATCTCGGCCAAAAGGGTGAGAAGCGATATTTTATATATAGAGATGACGCGGCTTCGTCTGTTTTCTGCTTGAGAGAATGTTTTGCTAGTACAATTTTGTTCCTGCCTATTAAAAATAATGGTCTTGCTTCGCCCGTGATCTGCTTTAGGGAATTTTCCCCGAATATTTTTGTAACTGACAATCAAAAATGATACATCAATATTTTCATAATCATTTTCCGAATAGAAATGACCATTTTTCCCTTGGTCAATTTTTTTTCTTGTCTAAAAATGCGACAATAAACTCTTCCAGATTTCTCTCTCTGTCATGTTAAAATTTCAGCCAGATTAGGTACTTATTAAGGATTTGTATAGCCGACAAACACATACACTGACTTTTATATATATAATAGCTTAAATCAAATTTAATTTTGCACATGAGACTGGAGTTCAAAGTGATAATGCACTAATGGGATGTAGGAAACATTCAGTCAGGACTTCTTTCCTATCTCCATTCAATAATCATATCAGGGTATCAAACCGGTATAGTGTTGATGGTGTCTGTTGGGGATAAGTAGAGCTCATCAATGGATGAGTCAATACAGTCAATAATGTGATTTGGGGTGGTAGGTTAAGAATTGCACTTAGCACATAGTGGGAAAACCTTTCAACCATTGTGGAAAGTCATTGTCTGTAGATGACAGGAATATTACTATTTCCAAACATCAACTTATGTCTACAAGAAAATAAGACTTAATCCAAATAAATTAATAGTGTGTGACATTTCAGTAACAACATTGTTAACAAAATGTCACACACTATTAATTTATTTGGATTAGGTCTTATTTTCTTGTTTATTCTATAATCCAAATTGTGCTTTTTATAAGTATAACTAGCTCTTTAGTTTGGCTAACACTTGCTGAAATTCAACAGTTTTTCAAATCCCAATCAGTCTATTTACTTCAATTTAAGGGACTATAATTCAACACAAGTGACCCTCGGACAATGGTTATAACCATGTTGTTGTTAGAGAACCACATTTATATAATTGGAACTTGACATTTGGGACCATAGAATTATGATTTAAGAAACATATAGTGTTGTGAATATATATTTTAAGTTTAATTAATTGGTTGACATAACTTATGTTAATTGATACACATACTAGTAAGATCTAATCAGATAAAGACCTAGAATATTCAAAAATCTCAAATTAGTCATTTTTAAGATCCATTATGACACTAGGATTGAATAGCTGTCAGCTGAAAACATCTCTAAAAAGTGTGCCTAAAAATTTCATCTAATATCCCAATTTTCTCATTTAATGTAAGAACTTGATTTTTTTTAGAATATTTGCATGCCTATGTGTTAAAGAAAGTTTCCATATATCAAGTTTCTGTGCTTTTCTAACACTGACAACTAATTGTCACCTACAAAAATTACTTACTTTTCCTAAACTGGAATAAAATTTTAGATAATGCATACAAATCTTAGAATAGTCAAGTTGCGAT
>CP092865.1:131232953-131257238 GCA_030710605.1 Cordylochernes scorpioides | reverse complement strand
TGTGATCAACAGGCAATTGGCGCCTCCATCATGACAATGCTCCCGCACATTCCTCACACTTGTTTCAGACTTTTTTGGTCAAAACCCAGACTCCTGTGGTTCGCCAGACTCCCTACTCTCCTGATATAGCTCCCAGTAACTTCTGGCTATACCCCAAACTCAAGAGACCATTGAAATGAAAGCGATTTCAGACAAGAGAGGACATTATGACTGCAATGACAGATGAGCTAAACACCATTCCAAAAGAGGCTTTCTGGGAATGTGTGGAGTCCCAAGGAGACTACTTTGAGAGTGATTAGGTTTCCAGCCCTCCAGGTATGTCTATTTTTTCTGCTCGAAGGTCGGATACTTTTCTAACAGACCTCATATATATACAAAACAATTTGCAATGCATTTCTTTTATTTAATAGATAAATTTCATATATTTTTAAAATAAAGTTAGTAAAAGAAATGTCCTTTTTGCAAATCAGTTTATCTACTATGCATATAAACACAAGGTAATAAGACCAAATCCAAATAAATAAATAGAGTGTGATGCTTCGGTAACAGTGTTGTTACCGAAACGTCGCACACTATTTTTTATTTGGATTTGGTCTTATTACCATATGTTTGTATTTTATAAATTTTAATTTTTTCTTGCCTTAAATAAATTTTCCTGTCATTCTTAAGTTTTTCTTTCCTAATTTTCTACACAACAATATATTAAGCACAAAGTTTTAGTAAATGAGAAGCTGGTGGATTTACACGTTGAAAGGTTCCTCCACTGGCTCAAATCAGTCTTACATCTTTCTTTGCTTATCCCTAGTACACGTGGTACAGGCCATGATAATCATGGTAGGTAGAAGTAGGCAAATGCTTTTACTGTAAGTGCACCACATGTCTACACATGTGAGAAACAGTTCGACTTTGCACTTACAAATGTGCCAAAGCCCTGTTTGGTTACTTGCACTCGCTGGTGGGGTTGGACTTTTGCAAGAATCGGGGGCCGTCGGAGCACATACATCTAATTGTGACCAAATGTGTACATTGCACATTGTGCACACTGTTTCCGACAGGTATATGAATGTTGTGCACTAAAAATTCAAAACCCTTCACCCATCATGATCATCATGGTTTGGGCCTCAATTGGTATAAAGGTAAATAAGATTTAAGGTCTTTTTCTTTCTTATCTCCACACTGGGTGAAGTAGAATGCGTCTGCCTTTGTCATTAAAACTGGGAGCACTACTCAGTGGCAGGCCGGCTTAGCTCCAAAAGAAATGGCCGCTTCTGACATGAGGAACAGACGTCATGTGCAGCTGCTCCTAACATGGAGTACAAACGCTGCTCATCCTGTATCCCTGGATCAGGAGCCCTTACAGTGTACTATCAGCCGGGCCAGCTGAACCCAGGTTTTTTAGTGAGCTTGTTACTGCTCCCCCTCCTCCTTTTTCATCCAGGCTTGGGACCGGCAAAGGCGGAGTTAGATTTAAGGTAATAAGATCAAATCCAAATAAATAGAGTGGTTGTGTTTCGGTAACAGCATTATTACCATCTTCAGACAAAAGTGCTGAATGAGAAAAAATATCACATGTTTTAAATAGTTACTGGTATCAAGTGTGAATATCAATGTTGATGCCATCACTTGAAGATTCTATTTTAAAGAATTCAGGATCTGAAGCTCTCCTCTATTACTTGATAACAGAAACTATTTAAAACATGCTGTGATAAGCTTTCACTTTTGTCTGAAGATGATAACAATGCTGTTACCGAAATGTCACACTATTTATTTGGATTTGGTCTTATTACCTTGTGTTTATAATCCAAATTGTGCCTTATCGTAAATAAGATTGTTTACATCATCTTTATATTTTCAATTATCTGGCCAAATTTTGAGTGCAGATAAATCTTTACAATTTAGATTACTGAAAAATAAGCAATATAACATAATTCTAAGGTTTCAAATCAGTGACAAAGTAACACCAGCTTTGGTAAATGTCCACCTATAGACCATGTATCAGGCTAATGTCCCTTGTCAGTCCAGGGCAGACTTTGATCTCAAGAGTTCCACAAGCACTGAACCAATGCTGCTAGCTTGTCGAAAAGTTCAATAGACAATGGTTCTTGAATCCATTTTGATGGGAAAGAATTGCGCGACCTTTAAAAACAATATCCTCCATGAAAAATGCCCAAATGTCACAATTATTTCAACTGTATGATAAGGCACAATTTGGATTATAGATTATAAACACAAGGTAACAACGCTGTTACAGAAACGTCACATACTATTTATTTATTTGGATTTAATCCTATTACCTTGTGTTTATTTCAACTGTAGTTCTAACAACAAAAATGTTAAACATGATCCCAAATGTTATTAAAGGAAGATTTGACTGCGATATCAGTAAAATTCTGCTAACCATAATGAAACTGAATAAAGTTTTCTCACTAAATATTCTCCAAACTTATGTTTGTCACACTTTTTGTCCATTTGATCTGGAGGATTCTCTTCTAACATACCAGATGTGTCTAAAGAGTTCCTTTTATTGCTACAAGAAAATAAAACCTAAAATTTGGGTAACAGCATTGTTGCCATCATCAGACAAAAAAAAAAAGATTGTTTTGAATGATTCTTTTATCTGATGATGGTAACAACCCTGTTTCTGAAATGTTACACACTATTAATTTATTTGTATTAGGTCTTATTTTATTGTAGCTATAATCCAAATTGTGCTTTATCATTTACTTTTATTCTTCAGTTCATTGTCCTGCTTTTCACATGTGTAGACATGTGGTGTGCTTACAGTAAAAGCAGTCGCTAACTACCCTCCTTGATTATCATGGCCTGTACCACGTGTACTAGGGATAAGCAAAAAAAAAAAGTTCATTGTCTAAACTTATTGTAGGAAAAATGACCAAACAAGACATTTGAGCATTCTCTATTGTTTCGTATTTAAACGTCTTCTAGAAAATCCTTCAACAGGGAGTATGGTCCCAAGTTCCAGACAAACTTTCACCAATATTGTGATCCATGAAAACTTAAGACTCTACACCCGGCTTTATGAGATTGGAAGATCATCATGATCACATGGATTTTGAATAAATTTTACAATAACTGAGGTGTAATTCCTTGGTGTGCTATGGAAAGAACATTATAGTTGTTAAGCCTGATAAGGCACAATTTGGATTATAGATTATAAACAGAAGGTATTATGACCAAATCTAAATAAATAAATAGTGTGTGATGTTTCTGTAACAATGCTATTACTGAAACATCACACAATTATTATTTGGATTTGTTCTTATATTACCTTATATTTATTAAGCTTATTTAACTTTCATGATGAACATAATTCTGCCTTTGCCAGTTCCAAGACTGTATGAAAAAGGAGCGAGAGAAAGCAATATCAGGCTCATTAAAAATTCTGGATTCAGCTGACCCCACTGATAGTACTCTGTAAGACTCCAGGGATACAGGATGAGTAGTATCTGTACCCAAAGTTAGGAGCGGCTGCACATAGTATCTGTTTAACATTGGAGCTAAGTTGGGCATCTACTGAGGAGTGTTCCCAATTTTGATAACTAAAACATTTTACTTCTCAAAGTCAACATCATTAAAAAACTCAGAACCATCCACTTGACACAGAATTGAGTGATGATAAACATGACTTCACATATAACTAGTACATGTAATGTAAGTCATAACTCCGCCTTTGCCAGTCCCAAGGCCGGATAAAAAAGAAGGGAAAGCAGTATCAAGCTGGGTAAAAAACCTGGGCTCAGCTGGCTGATAGTACGCTGTAAGGGCTCCTGATCCAGGTATACAGGATGAGCAGTGTTTGTACTTCATGTTAGGAGCGGGCTGTACATGGCGTCTGTTCCTCATGTCAGAGGTGGCCATTTCATATTGGAGCTAAGTCGGCCTGCCACTGAGTAGTGCTCCCAGTCTTAATGACAAAGGCAAACGCATTCTACTTGACCCAATCATTATGGTTGTCAAATATATTTTGATGAGCTCTACTCATCTCCAGCAGATAGCATCTCAATTTCTCTACAGGATTGATACCCTGATATGATTCAGTGGAGATAAGAAAGAAGATAATGTAAATCATCATCATAGTGACATCTCCGGTGCAGAAGTCAGCCATCTTGGAAATACTACTATACCCTCAAGAAAGATAACTTTCCATGATGTGACAAGAGGCTGATAGATCTGTTGAAACAAAGGAATTACCGACAAAAGCATGAAGAGCATTATCTGATGTGAAATCAGTTTTCTTTTTTATATTGAACCTTCATTTCTGGCCAAGAATCTTCACTAAATGTAAAACTGACTGAAATAAATCTGGCTCAAGTTATGGAATCCGAGCTATACAGAAAAAAAAAATTAGTTGAGAACTACACATCAGCAGGGAGAATTCATCACAATTCAATATAAGGAATAGAAATAATTTGAAACAATTTTTTAAAAATAAGAAAACTTCCAGCTGTTCTTTACTGTGACAGACAAATATTTGCATATGTATATTGCTAGCTTATGTCCATAGTTTCCCTAATAACCTTTTCAGAGAAATTCTGCAAATTGTCAACTATATTGGAAGAGAATAGGCCAATACAATAGTAGAGCAGTCTGTTGAAACTGTTGGGAGGGTTCACCACTGATGAGCCAGGCCCTCCCAATAGTAGAGCAAGAAACCTGGTACATTAAACTGTTGGGAGGGTACACCACTGATGAGCCAGACCCTCCCAATAGTAGAGCAAGAAACCTGGTAGATTAAACTGCTGGGAGGGTTCACCACTGATGAGCCAGGCCCTCCCAATAGTAGAGCAAGAAACCTGGTACATTAAACTGTTGGGAGGGTTCACCACTGATGAGCCAGGCCCTCCCAATAGTAGAGCAAGAAACCTGGTAGATTAAACTGCTGGGAGGGTTCACCACTGATGAGCCAGACCCTCCCAATAGTAGAGCAAGAAACCTGGTAGATTAAACTGCTGGGAGGGTTCACCACTGATGAGCCAGGCCCTCCCAATAGTAGAGCAAGAAACCTGGTAGATTAAACTGCTGGGAGGGTTCACCACTGATGAGCCAGACCCTCCCAATAGTAGAGCAAGAAACCTGGTAGATTAAACTGCTGGGAGGGTTCACCACTGATGAGCCAGACCCTCCCAATAGTAGAGCAAGAAACCTGGTAGATTAAACTGCTGGGAGGGTTCACCACTGATGAGCCAGACCCTCCCAATAGTAGAGCAAGAAACCTGGTAGATTAAACTGCTGGGAGGGTTCACCACTGATGAGCCAGACCCTCCCAATAGTAGAGCAAGAAACCTGGTAGATTAAACTGCTGGGAGGGTTCACCACTGATGAGCCAGACCCTCCCAATAGTAGAGCAAGAAACCTGGTAGATTAAACTGCTGGGAGGGTTCACCACTGATGAGCCAGACCCTCCCAATAGTAGAGCAAGAAACCTGGTAGATTAAACTGCTGGGAGGGTTCACCACTGATGAGCCAGACCCTCCCAATAGTAGAGCAAGAAACCTGGTACATTAAACTCCTGGGAGGGTTCACCACTGATGAGCCAGGCCCTCCCAATAGTAGAGCAAGAAACCTGGTAGATTAAACTGCTGGGAGGGTTCACCACTGATGAGCCAGACCCTCCCAATAGTAGAGCAAGAAACCTGGTAGATTAAACTGTTGGGAGGGTTCACCACTGATGAGCCAGGCCCTCCCAATAGTAGAGCAAGAAACCTGGTAGATTAAACTGCTGGGAGGGTTCACCACTGATGAGCCAGACCCTCCCAATAGTAGAGCAAGAAACCTGGTAGATTAAACTGCTGGGAGGGTTCACCACTGATGAGCCAGACCCTCCCAATAGTAGAGCAAGAAACCTGGTAGATTAAACTGCTGGGAGGGTTCACCACTGATGAGCCAGACCCTCCCAATAGTAGAGCAAGAAACCTGGTAGATTAAACTGCTGGGAGGGTTCACCACTGATGAGCCAGACCCTCCCAATAGTAGAGCAAGAAACCTGGTAGATTAAACTGCTGGGAGGGTTCACCACTGATGAGCCAGACCCTCCCAATAGTAGAGCAAGAAACCTGGTAGATTAAACTGCTGGGAGGGTTCACCACTGATGAGCCAGACCCTCCCAATAGTAGAGCAAGAAACCTGGTAGATTAAACTGCTGGGAGGGTTCACCACTGATGAGCCAGACCCTCCCAATAGTAGAGCAAGAAACCTGGTAGATTAAACTGCTGGGAGGGTTCACCACTGATGAGCCAGACCCTCCCAATAGTAGAGCAAGAAACCTGGTAGATTAAACTGCTGGGAGGGTTCACCACTGATGAGCCAGACCCTCCCAATAGTAGAGCAAGAAACCTGGTACATTAAACTGCTGGGAGGGTTCACCACTGATGAGCCAGACCCTCCCAATAGTAGAGCAAGAAACCTGGTACATTAAACTGCTGGGAGGGTTCACCACTGATGAGCCAGACCCTCCCAATAGTAGAGCAAGAAACCTGGTAGATTAAACTGCTGGGAGGGTTCACCACTGATGAGCCAGACCCTCCCAATAGTAGAGCAAGAAACCTGGTAGATTAAACTGTTGGGAGGGTTCACCACTGATGAGCCAGACCCTCCCAATAGTAGAGCAAGAAACCTGGTAGATTAAACTGCTGGGAGGGTTCACCACTGATGAGCCAGACCCTCCCAATAGTAGAGCAAGAAACCTGGTAGATTAAACTGCTGGGAGGGTTCACCACTGATGAGCCAGACCCTCCCAATAGTAGAGCAAGAAACCTAGTAGATTAAACTGCTGGGAGGGTTTGAAAAAAAAGAGTAAAATCTAACCAATTTAATGGTAATAATGAAATTTATATACAAGAAAATATAATTAGGACAATTAAGATCATAAACAGATTGATCTAGTTTATTTTATTACAGTAATTGGGTAATACCAGGGGTCTGCTACCTTTTGAGTCTGAAGAATCAAAAATTACAATTTACAAAATATCAAAGTTTTTAAAGAGCCACATTTTTTTTTTCTTGTCAAAAATAAATAGTACTCTATTATTAGTACAGTAGAACCTCCCTGTAAAGGACACCTAATTTCAGAACGAAAGTGTCCTTTAGGGAGAGGTGTTCTTTTACTGGAGAGTAGCAAAATAGTAAAAATGGTAATTTTACAAATGAAAACTGTCCTTTTGTAGAGAGGTGTTCTCTAGTGTGAGTGTCCTCTCATGGAGGATCTACTGTACTACATGCAGCTTCACATCCAAAGAGCCCCATGTGGCTCATGAGCCGCAGTTGTCGACCCCTGTAGGTTATACAGTAAAACATACTCCACGAGTGAGGTCACCTTTCTACCAGTTTTCATCACAATGATTACCATCTTTACTAATTAGCAGCTCTTTGGTAAGATGGACACATCTTTCTGAAGGACACTTTGGTCCTGAAACTTGGTGTCATTTTGAGAGAGGTTCTCTTCTTCTTCTTCTTCTTTCTTATCTCAAAGCCATGATAATCATGGTGGGTAGTTAGCGACTGCTTTTACTGTAAGCGCACCACATGTCTACACATGTGAAAAGCAGTTCGACTTTGCACTTACAAATGTGCCAGAGCCCCGTTTGGTTACTTGCACTCGCTGGTGGGGTTGGACTTTTGCAAGAATCAGGAGCCATTGGAGCATTTTTTTTTTTTTTTAAACAGAAAAAAGTGTCCAATGCGGGAATCGAACCCGGGTCGTAGTGGTCGCAAACCAAACGGTTTAACCAGCCTTCCACCGACCCCCCCAGAGAGGTTCTACTGTAACATTATAATTCTAAAGTCCTAATTGTTTTAACCGTGGTTGAAAACAATTTGACAATGTCTAATAGCAAAAGTAATAATAGGCAAACCCAATACATTAGCTTTTCACAAATTCTTGAAACAACACAGACAATAGAGGCAACATAGATGATAGGTCCAAATTGAAGAAAGGTTGATGTTAATCTCCACTTTCTTTATATAGCTTCTATGTTTACTTATGTATCTGGGAGAATCCTGTATGGGACAAGTGTTTTTAATTAAGGCTTTTTGTTGTTGATAAGGCACAATTTGGATTAGAAACACAAGGTAATAAGACCCAATCCAAATAAATAGTGTGAGACATTTTGGTAACAGCGTTGTTACCGAAACGTCAAACACTATTTGGTCTTATTACCTTGTGCTTTTTGTTGTTTTAACCATGTTAACTCCACTTTCTGTAGATAACTGTTATGTTTACTTGTTTACCTATCTGGGAGAATCCTGTATGGGACAAGTGTCCTTAAAAAAGGCTTTTATTGTTCATAAGGCACAATTTGGATTATGGATTAGAAACACAATAAGACCAAATCTAAATAGTGTGCGACATTTTGGTAATGCGTTATTACCGAAATGTCACACACTATTTATTTGGTCTTATTATCTTTGTGCTTTTTGTTGTTCTAACCATGGTTATAACTACAGCAACAAATCTTGGCCCCAAGTATTTTTTTGCTCATCTCTAGTACACGTGGTACAGGCCATGATAATTATGGTGGGTAGAAGTTGGCGACTGCTTTTACTCTAAATGCACCACATGTCTACACATGTGAAAAGCAGTTCGACTTTACACTTACAAATGTGCCAGAGCCCCGTTTGGTCACTTGTACTTGCTGGTAGGGTTGGACTTTTGCAAGAATAGGGGGCCATTGGAGCATATTTTTTTAGGGGTTGAAAACCAACGGTTTAGACCACCCTTCCACTGACCCCTCTTGGTCCCAAGTGATATTGTTATAGTGAGGTTCTACTGTAAAGAGATGGCTGAGCTGTGATAGATGTTGAATGATAGGGACTTTATATAAATGGGGCTGTCTAATAGATAACTGGTGAATATTCCCCATAAGACCTACCCAATGTCAAACCACACTAAAATACCAACAAATAAGCAATTGATAATCAAATACAGTAGAACCTCCCTGTAAAGGACAACACCTAATTGCAGAGCCAAAGTATCCTCTTACCGAAGAGTTGCTAAATAGTAAATATGATTTTGCAAATGAAAACTGTCCTTTGTAGAGAGATGTTTGCTAGCAGGGTATCCGCTAAAGGGAGATGTAACTGTATAAGATATTTGTGATATACTTTTACAAAATATTAGAAAAACATTTTGCAATAGGAAAGTGAAAAAATAGTAAAAATGTGATATTGTACTGGGATAAAGTGCATAAATTATGAAAATAGGCATCTCCTTATCGTGCAACTGAAAGTTGCTGATGGCCATCTATCAGAATAAATATCAACTATTCTCGTTGATTTTTAATTATTCCAGAATTAGCCAATTACCCATTCTTGATTAATCAAGAAAAGCTAACCACGGACGCCTTTCGGGCTGTTGGCCCTTATCAGCGTGGTGCAAGCTGTACCTCAACGACCAAAAAATTGGTCATTCAGGCATTCTGAAAAATCATGAAACGGGTAGTTAAGGCCAGAATTGCGTGAATTTTGCAATAAGTTTATTATAAAAACAGTGAGCACTGGAGATCTCACCTCCCATGTTCACTCTCAGATATAATTCTGCCTGTTGAAGAGGGAAAGCTGGAAAGCTTATGGCTTCTATAATAAACTAACATTCCAAAAGTTTTTTTTTTTTTATCTTTTGATGATAAGGCACAATTTGGATTATAGATTTTATAAACACAAGGTAATAAGATCCAAATAAATAAATAGTGTGTGACGTAGTGTATTTGGTTTGTCAGAAAACTATCTTCTTATTTGCTATCTTGTTTACACACTTGATAACAGTAACTATTGAGGGGTCGGTGGAAGGAAGGTCTAAACCATTGGTTTTCGACCGCTACGACCAGGGTTCGATTTCTGGATTGGGAACTTTTTTTTTCTGATTTAAATAAAAAGCTCTAATGGCCCCCGATTCTTGCAAAAGTCCAACCCCACCAGTGAGTGCAAGTAACCAAACTGGGATCTGGCACATTTGTAAGTGCAAAGTTGAACTGCTTTTCACATGTGTAGACATGTGGTGCACTTACAGTAAAAGCAGTTGCCAACTTCTACTCACCATGATTATCATGGCCCTGTACCCCGTGTACTAGGGATAAGCAAAAAAAAAAAAAACTAACTATTTATAATATGCTTATTTTTTTCTCATTCAGCACTTCTGTCTGAAGATGGTAACAATGTTGTTTCCGAAACGTCACACACTATTTATTTATTTGGTCTTATTACCTTGTGTTTATCATCTTTTGATCTTTTTGATAAAAAAGGAAGTTGATAATACATTTAGAGCCTATGTCATTATTTACACATTGTTGCAGCTGTGTTGGCTAACCTCACCCTATACTTGTACTAACCCAAAATAGTTTTAAAAAACAGATTTAAAGTTCTATACATTACTTACATAATTGTATTCAGTACTTTTGTCTGTAGATGGTAACAAAGCTGTTACTGTCACACACTATTCATTTGGTCTTGTTACCTTGTTTCTCATCTATAATCCGAATTGTATCTTATCACCATAATGAACAACATTTGTACTCAATGTTAGGAGCGGCTGCTTCAACTCCACCTTTGCCGGTCCCAAGCCCATATGAAAAAGGAGGAGGGGGAGCAGTAACAAGCTCACTAAAAAACCTGGGTTCAGCTGGCCCAGCTGATAGTACCCTGTAAGGGCTCCTGATCCAGGGATACAGGATGAGCAGTGTTTGTACTCCATATTAGGAGCGGCTGGACCGCCTGAGGAGTGCCTCATGTCAGAGGTGGCCATTTATTTTGGCGCTAAGTCGGCCTGCCACTGAGTAGTGCTCCCAGTTTTAATGACAAAGGCAGACGCATTCTACTTCACCCAATCATGATGGTTGTCAAATCTCTTCTTCAAAAGCTTTACAAGCTTGATACCCTAATATGATTGAGTGGAGATAAGAAAGAAGAAGACCATAAAAGCACAAAGAACAACTAACGACCAATCAGCAACCTAAACAATGAGGTAGGCTATAAAAGTATATTTTATACCCAACTAAATGCACCATGATAAAGCACAATTTGGATTATAGATACAAGAAAATAAGATCAAACCCAAATAATTTAAGTGTGTGACATTTTGGTCATATCAGTGTTATTAACTGATGATGGTATGATGTTGTTACCGAAATGTCACACACTTAAATTATTTGGATTAGGTCTTGTGTTCTTGTATCTAAATGCACCATATGGGACATTGTCAGCCTAGGTTGCTACTGAAATGTCATCATTTATAGTTTTCCTTTTTTTTTTCTTTTTACTAAAATTCTAGCTGTTCATTTGGAAGACAGATGTCTTCTTCTCTTCTTTCTTATCTCCACTCAATCATATTAGGGTATCAAGCTTGTTTGACAACCATCATGACTGAGTGAACGCCGCCTTTGCCGGTCCCAAGCCCGGATGAAAAAGCAGGAGGGGGAGCAGTAAAAATCTCACTAAAAGACCTGGGTTCAGCTGGCCCGGCTGATAGTACCCTGTAAGGGCACCTAATCCAGGGATACAGGATGAGCAGCGTTTGTACTCCATGTTAGGAGCGGCTGCACATGGCGTCTGTTCCTCATGTCAGAGGCGGCCATTTCTTTTGGAGCTAAGTCGGCCTGCCACTGAGTAGTGTTCCCAGTCTTAATGACAAAGGCAGACGCATTCTACTTCACACAGTCATAATGGTTGTCAAACAAGCTTGATACCCTAATATGATTGAGTGGAGATAAGAAAGAAGAAGAAGATGACTGGGTGAAGTAGAATGTGTCTGCCTTTGTCATTAAGACTGGGAGCACTACTCAGTGGCAGGCCGACTTTGCTCCAAAAGAAATGGCCACCTCTGACATTAGGAACAGACACCATGTGCCGCCACTCCTAACATGGAGTACAGATCATCCTGTATCCCTGGATCAGGAGCCCTTACAAGGTACTTTCAGCCGGGCCAGCTGAGCCCAGGTTTATTAGTGAGCTTGTTACTGCTCCCTCTCCTCCTTTTTTATCCGGGCTTGGGACCGGCAAAGGCGGAGTTAGATGAGAAGTGATCATATTTTATCCTCCGATGTAAAAAAGTTCATTCCCTGATTGGCTGAAGATTGTCAGTATGAATGATGCCACAAAGACAACCTAATATAAAGTATTTAAGGAAGGAGATTTCTGTTGCTTGGTCAGCATGGTCCTTTCTAATTGGCTGATAAATTGACTTACCTATTTAGAAACATTCAAATTTGTCTTTTGTTTGGATTTTCATCATATTTATATCCTTGGTTGTGTGTGTGTGTGCACATGCCTTTAATTCACAGAATGGAACTCCATTATAACAGACTAATTATAAAAATCCCAAGTTTTAAGCCTCAATTGATTTAACTGTGGTTAAAACAACAATGGAAAAGCTTGTTCCCAATAGTGAGGTTTGACTCTTTAAATAGTTTTAGGTTTGAATTTGTGATTTTAATTTGACTAAGTTGAATTAAAGCTAGCAGGAACACATTTGAAGAAATGTCTGACCAAGATACATTCTATCTATAAGAAATGAAAACATTAAGAATATCTCTTTTACAGACAAAACAAACCTTTACTGTCTTTACTGCGATGAAAAAATATTGAGCCAAGCCCTCCCAATATTTTATCACAGTAAGGACAGTAGAAGTTGTTTTGTGTGTAAAAGAAACTTCCATGCCTAATGTTTTCATGTCCTAAAGATAGAAGACATGTTTTAGATACATTCTATTTGTCAAAGGCTTTCATCAGTCTTGTTTCTTCAGCAGAGGATGGAAGGGAGGTGGAATAATCAACTGAAGCATCTTCTTATATACAGTAGAACCTCCATGAGAGGACACTTGCACTAAAGGACACCTCTCTATAAAGGACAGTTTTCATTTGCAAAATTACCATTATTACAATTTAGCAACTCTCCGGCAAGAGCACACCTCTCCTTAAAGAACACTTTGGCTCTGCAACTAGGTGTTGTCCTTTACAGGGAGTTTCTACTGTATATAGTGATTTCATCATCCAATCAGGAATGTCAGAGTACATAACTAGTTTTCAGATTTCCCATGTGTTTATATAATTGGGTGGTCTCAGTACTAGCTCCCATGTTTACTTACCCTAACCTGAAGCTAACCTTACAGAATCTTCAAACAAGGTAATAAGACCAAATTCAAATGTGTGCGACATTTCAGTAACTGTGTTGTTACCGATGTCATACACTATTTATTTATTTGGTTTTATTACCTTGTGTTTGTAATCTATAAATCAAATTGAACCTTATCACTTACAGAATCTTGTCTTGCAAACACTACGCTAGATTAGGGTTAGCAAACTTGGGAGCTAGTTCAGAGACCCCCCTGTTTGCATGCTATTATTATTATCCCTAGTACACATGGTACAGGCCATGATAATCATGATGGGTAGAGGTAGGCGACTGCTTTTACTGTGTGCACCACATGTCTACACATGTGAAAAGCAGTTCAACTTTTGTACTTACAAATGTGCCAGAGCCCCGTTTGGTTACTTGCACTCACTGGTGAGGTTGAACTTTTGCAAAAATCAGGGGCCATTAGAGCATTTTTTTTAAATTATTAATGGAAAAAAGTGCCCAAAATAGGATTTAATCCCAGGTCGTAGTGGTCGAACACCAATGGTTTAGACCATCCTTCCACTGAGCCCCTATGTTATTATATTGCCAACACACTAAATGATTAGGAAAGTGTATGAAGAGGTAAAAAATGTGTCAGAATCCAAAAGTGATATTTAATAAAAGTTAGATAATTGAGACAGCAGTGTGATACTGGGTGAAAGTTACTTTCTCTCCGCCTCGTACTTGTAGTGAAGTTCGGTGCAGTCTTGCTCGCTGATCCTCTCCCAGCCGGTTTCTTTCATGTGGTACACACGGACAATACCTCCGCTCATGGCATCACGGTGCGTAGCATGGTAGATAGCACGGCGACCCAGCTCATAGGCCTCCTCATCTGGCATGTCGTAGTGGTAGCCAGAGTCCATCACACCGTAGGCATAGGTGGAACCTGATCCAACAGAGAACTTGTCTCCAGGGATCCTTGTACCATCATTGTCCACGTAGTAGAGTCCCGGTCCTTTCTTGTCCCACCCAGCAATCATCACACCCATGGAGAGACCCATTCCCTTGTAGGAGAACATGATGTTAGCCAACAATTTGGAAGCTGCAGCAACAGAGATCCTTTCTTTGTTACGCAGCTCGTAGATTCTGCATCTCTGAGCAAGCACACGTTCCCAATAAGTGCAATCTGCTGCACCACCAGCCATGGTTCCCAGAAGATAATCATTAATTTCTATAATTTTCTTAACAGACTGAGAACCAATATAGCTGCCTCCAGTAGCCCTTGAATCAACTGCAATCACTACACCACCTTTGTATTTGAAAGCAAGGGTGGTTGTACCCTTTTCAAAATTCATTTAATTGGTTTTCCACTTTCATCACGGCTAAGGGTTTTAATATCATTTTTGGGATCAGAAAATGGTGGCATTGCAAGGTTGGTAAAATTACCCGTGAAAAGCGTATCATACTCGTCGAAAATGCCGAGATTTTCATTTCTCTTATTTTCAAATTTATTGAAATCAAGACCAAGATATGCTTCAAGTGCCATTGCTTTTTAAATTTAAGTCAATTCTAAGTAAATAAAATGATTAGTTAGAGCATGAAAATTGAACTTATGACAATAATTACGATAGCCCAAAAACAACAGTCATCACAGTTACATCAGATTAATTTTTTTAAAATATACTTTATCAATGAAATAATTTTTAATAAATATTAGTTTTTGTGCAGATTGTGTTGTGTTTGAAGTGTGTATTTATTATTTTCATGAAATATAAAAACTATTACATTAGTTTTTAAATATGTTTTTTGATTGGTGAAGATGATATTTTGAGAAAATTTATTGAATTCCCTTTTTAAATTTAAAAAAGTAATTGTTAATTCAATTAGGATTTTTAAAATTAATAAGCTTTTTATTTTGTTTCTATAACATATGTATATAAATTAATTTAATTCCAAAAAATCGTTTACTAAAAATTTGTTGACTCTGATGCAATATTCTACAATATCGCACTATAATTAGCAAACTTATATTACTTAGGTTTCAATACATAATAAAATTAAATGCTTTTGTCTACCTCAAAATGGTATTTTAATTTTTTTTTTTTTTCAATTTCAAACTTTCGTCTTTTAAACTTTTCTTTTAAACTTTTAAATGTTATTACATTCAAAAATTTTGTTATTTGAATTTAAAATTGTTGGCATTAATCTATAAAACTTTATCATTAAAAACTTTGAATATCTGCTTATTAAAACTAACATTAAATAATTTCATTAATTAAATCAAAGATGTATTTAATATAGCATTACTGAAAATATTATTTCCCTTTCTTCGATTTTATGTAAATAATGTCCAGGTTTTTGAAATTCTGCGCTCCAGGAACATGGGTTACCTATATGTTACTTCTACTCGATTATCTTTAAATCTCTATCTCTCTAAGAAGGCTCGGTGGCTGAAATCCCCTGCCGCTGGAGAAGACTCGACAAAGCTTGAAGGTAATATATAGGTATGTATGATGGTGTTAGAAACCGTGGCACCCAATGAAGGGCGCTGAAAATTTTGGAAAGGCGTAGGTTAGGAAGGTGGAGGTGTCAAAACCAGTGCTCTCTAGTTTTCCTGAAAATGGGCAGGACGGCTTCTATGGGTTCCAATGGGGTAGATGGCTCACCAATGTCCCTGGCGGTGGTATTTGCTACATTGTAGGTGACTATGAGGGTGTGTATTCTCCTTTAGAGATGCTCAACAGTTTGTCAGGGAGCTAGTGGAGTTTCCATCCTTCATTCAGAAGGTCTAAGGCCTCTACGTTAGGAGGGTGGTTCCAATGGTTAGGTCCTCTTCAATTAGGCACTCCGCTAAGTTGATGCTGGCCAGCCTGACCATTACTTGATCTGACATCTTTATTATTTATAATGTCGATGACTTTTCAAGCATTTCCTACAGCGCCTTCATGCAGTCCACTGGAGAAATAAATTAGAGCTCCACTCCACAAAGCCATATTTTTCAAAGGTGGCTGCAGCTGACCTGGACTTGTTCAGGGCCTGCTGCTGTTTGTTGCATTTCAGCTGCGTTACAGCAAACCTCTTCAGTGGTATGCTGATGTTCGAGCCTGTTCAGAAGATAAGAGCTTTTTTTCTTTCTGTTCCATCTGATAACCTTTTCTTATTTATCTTCTTCTATTATTTGAGACCAATCACTGCTTTTTAGGCAAGAATTTATATTCACTTCTAGCAATGAAGGCAAATTAGCATAATTTGAATTAATTATTGATACAGCTATTTTCAGGAATGAAATTTCTTTTTCTAATTTTTATCAGGTATACTATAGTTTTCTGGGCTGGAAATCATAACATCGTGCATGAAATCTTCTCAGGTTTCTGCCCATAGGGGTTGTAAATCTCTATCTCGACCAATTATTCAGCCGAAAATCGCAGAGTTGACGCGCCGCGCTACTGTAAGATCAAGGGAGAGAGAGAGATGACAAGCATAATATTTATTTTTCTCAGTATACACATATTAAACTTCATCTAGGATCAAATCTCTAGTAATTAAAATATTACACCTCATGTCTCTAAAAGCAATAAATATATTGTGACAGAATATTTTTATATAAATTGAAATATATTATTGTGTTACTGTTACGCAAAACTTTGCTTTCATCATCATCGATGCTGACGTCACTACTATTACTTCACTACGCTTCAACCTTTATGTTTTGATTCTTTGCTCGCTTGTTTACAACAAATGTATTGGAACAAGTCGTTCCTTAAATAAATATATATTTGTTTTTATCTAAAGGGATGTCCCCTTAACTACAACATACATGAGTACAAAACAACTTGAAATCCTTAAAAAAGAAACATCGTATTTTTGCTAAGCCTATATCAATATGGTAGCAGAGTGGTTTGGGCGCGCGAATTGGACTAACCGCCAATTGATCCATTTGAATCAAAAAGAAATTAAATAATTGGATTAACCGCCAATTTAGAAAGAAAGAAAAAGTTGAATGAAAATGGATACACATAACTTAGCAAAAATCGAACAGTTAACAGAAAACAACTATACAACGTGGTCCATGAAAATGGAAGCAATTCTAGATTAAAAAGATCTCTTCGAGGACGTAATTGTTAATGACGAGCCAGACTTTACAAATAATAAACTAGAATATGATATTTGGAAGAAAAAGAATCGGGAAGCATACAGCCTAATAATATTGTCACTTTCAGATATTTTAACTGATAAAAGGGCCAAAAGAATTTGGTACGACATAAAGAAAAGGTTTGAAGGATCTCTAGAAAATAAAAGGATAGACCTAATGTTGGATCTAGCCAGACTAAAATTGAACCCAAATGAAAATGTTAACATGTATATTGTACGAGCACAGAAACTGGCACAAGAGATCACCCAGCTAGGAAAGACTGTAACAGAAAGACAACTTGTACAATACATTGTTGAAGGACTCACACCTAACTTTGACACGATCACAGCAGCACTGTCAATAAACAGAGAAATCTCCTTACCAGACTTGAGACAAACTCTACTGGATTTCGAGAAGAAAAGACAGGACAGAAGCAAAAATCATGAAAATGCTTTCAGATCATCAGGCAACCAATTCAAAGAAAAGTCATGCTACATTTGCAAAAGAAAAGGACATTTCAAGAAAGACTGTTGGTTCAACCCTAACAACAAAGGAAATCAAAAGAATACAACAAACAAAAATAACATGGCCAGTACAAGGAACTACCATAAAGGACCAAAACAAAACAAAGACATGGCCAGATCAGCAATCCAAGAACGAGGGAACCATCCCAACGAAGAAACTCCACTTCAGAATACGCACTACATGTAATCACAAGGGAGGAACGCCCGACGACTCAGGACGTGTGGATAATTGATTCTGCGTGCACAAGCCACATGACTTCCCATGGTGAATGGATCGAGCCCAAGACGAGGAGAGAAGAAGCATACAAGTGGCGGAAGAAGGGAGACACATCGAATCTGCCTCATCAGGATCAATCCGAGCTACTGTACAAGGTAAGGACAAACTTAACAACGCTGTAACCCTGCATAATGTCCTCCATGTACCACATCTGAAAGGAAATCTAATGTCCATTCCAAGCGTGGTAAGAAGAGGGAACTCTGTTCTTTTGAATTCTGAAGGAACATACATATACTCTTCTGATGACAAGCTAATAGGAACAGGCAACTTTGATGGTAACATGTACACATTGAACCTATCACGTTTATCTGAAGCAACTCATGTTCCAAATGAACATTGCTTGATTTCAAAGGACAATTCTAGGACTGCATGGCACAGAAGGTTAGGACATCCTAGTGACAACAAATTAGACCTGATTTTGAAGAACAATCTTCTAAAAGGCTTGGACTCTATGAATGGTACCCTTGATCAATGTGATGCTTGCTCCTTAGGAAAAATGACCAAAGTACCCTATGTTCACACAGATAGCAATCAGGAAACCTACCCCTTTGAAGCCATTTATGTCGATCTCTGTGGTCCAATGAGAATAAACTCCTTGGGCGGAAGTAAATATTTCTTGACCATCGTAGATGGATTTTCTAGGAGAATATTTGTAGAATTTCTCAAAGATAAACTCTCAGCAGCAGAAGTTTTGAAGAAGTTTATTGTAAAGAGAGAAAACGAGCTAAACTCAAAACTAAAACGACTTAGAACAGATAACGGAACAGAATTTATCAATAAAAACCTTGAAACCTTCATAGAATCCAAAGGAATTAAACATGAACTAACTACATTGTACACCCCAAGAAGCAATGGGAGAGTTGAAAGAGCTAACAGAACACTATTAGACAAAGGCCGAACACTTCTGGCACTTCTCCCAATTACTCCTACACTTCTGGGCAGAAGCTGTGAATACAGCTGCATATCTGTACAATCTAACTCCCACAACCAATGATCCAGACACTACCCCTATGGAAAAATGGAAAGGTAAAAAGCCATCCGTCTCTCACATCATGAGATTTGGTTGTGAAGTCTTCTATAAACTCGAGAATCATCAAAGACACAAACTAGAAGCTAAATCTAAGAGAGGAATATTTGTGGGCTATTCAAGATGCAGAAGAGCTTATCGAGTATTTGATATCACAGCGAGAGTCATTCTTGAAACCGCAGACATTCACTTCAGAGAGAACAATAATGTCATCTCGGAAGAAAAACAAAGTGATAATAATACAGACACTGACACATATTTCTTCATTCAGGAGGATGAACAACTGGACAATCATGTTCTATCAGATGTTGATATTGAAGAGCCAGCACCAGATACCATGATCAACAGACAGACAGAGTCAAGTGAATCAGACAGACCACAAAGAACTCGAACAATACCTAGAAGATTCGATGACTACGTTCTGGCCTACGAATGAAACCATTCCGAAAGACTATGATGAAGCCATCGCATGCGAAGACAAGAAACATTGGGAGAACGCAATGCTTGAGGAAATACAGAACATGTACTCATATCAAGTATGGGAACTGGTACCTAGACCTGTAAACGCTAAAGTTGTCAAAAGTAAATGGGTGTTCAAAATATCTAAAGACCAAGAAAACAAAAACAAAACTTACAAAGCTAGACTTGTTGCAATGGGATACAACCAAATCCCAGGAAGAGATTACAACGAAAGCTTCAGCCCTGTAATTAAAAATGCCACCCTCAGGACTATTTTGTTAATGGCAGCAACAAAAGATTCAGTCATTAAACTATTTGATGTGAAAGCAGCCTATCTAAATGGAAACATTGAAAACACAATATTCATGGAACAACCTGCTGGATTTGTCCAAGACAGAAACAAAGTTTGCAAACTCAACAAAAGTATTTACGGTCTACCTCAATCCGGAAGATCGTGGTATGAGAAATTCAGTCAAGTACTTCATGACTGTGGACTGGAAAAACTTAAATCTGATCCTTGCCTATTTAAATGGAAGAATGAAGACAAATACTTCTATGTAGGGATATATGTTGATGACTTTATCATTGTCTCAGATTCTGAAGATACCTCAAACAGATTCATCAATAAATTGAGACATCACCTGGAAATAAAGGATGTAACATGTAAATGCATGTTTTTGGGAATCAAGATCATACAAGACAAGGAGGGAATTTCGCTGCAGCAAAGCCACTATGTACAACAAATATTGCAGAAATATGGAATGGAAAATTGTAAGGAAGTTCCAACACCAGGTTCCAAAGAAATCAATTTGGACAATCATATTGAAGATGGCAATTGTGATCAGCACACTTAACAAGAAGCCCTTGGAATGCTAATGTTTCTATCTGTTAACACCAGACCCAACATCCCTTACATCACTAGCAAACTTTCACAGTACGCCAGACAACCAAAACAGATGCACTGGACAGCAATCAAAAGAGTGATGAGATACCTACGAGGAACAATTGACCTAGGAGTGAAATTTGAAAGAGGGAAGACTGGAATCCTGAAGTCCTACACCGATGCCAGCTGGTCGACCACTCATGATGGAAAATCCTACGGCGGATATGTATTGAAGCTCGGCGAAGCAACTATAGACTGGAAAAGTATTAAACAACCACTCGTTGCCCTCTCCACAATGGAAGCGGAAATGATAGCTGCTTGTGAAAGCTGCTGTCAAATCAAGTGGATAATAAATCTGTTACGAGAACTGGAAGAATGGAATTTCATGGAAAACCCAACTGCGATCTATACAGACAGTCAGTCATTGATCAACTGGATCTACAGCCCTAAACAAAGCAGTCGCTGTAGACATATCAACAGAAAGTACCACTTCTTGAGAGACTGTTATGAATCCAGAGACATCTGCCTTCTGTATAAGCCATCTCAGGACCTGGAGGCGGATATCTTCACAAAGGACCTATCCCGAGACCATATGAAGAAACACCTGGAGAACCTCAGCATCGTGGGAATAAAGACAATGTAAGGAGGGAATTGTTACGCAAAACTTTGCCTTCATCATCATCGATGCTGACGTCACTACTATTACGTCACACTTCTATGCTTCAACCTTTATGTTTTGATTCTTTGCTCGCTTGTTTACAACAATAGTATTGGAACAAGTCGTTCCTTAAATAAATATATATTTGTTTTTATCTAAAGGGATGTCCTCGTAACTACAACATACGTGAGTATTAACAACTTGATATCCTTAAAAAAGAAACATCGTATTTTTGCTAAGCCTATATCAGTTACATATTTTGTTACCAAGTATTTTTCTCTCATATTTCATCTATGTTTCATGTACATAGGTTGGTGATTTTTTTAATCAAAATTTACCATTCTGTACGATCTGTACTGTACGTCGAGTTTCAAACAATTATTTATCAAAATTGCTTACATAGTAGGCGACTTCTGCGTTCCCCAGGAGTCCAGGTTACTCATAGTTAGTAGTGATGAAAATAAATTTATTTGCAATCTTCATGTGTATCTTCCCTCATTTTTCTATTTGCATTTTGGTGGAGATGATGGATAGAATAGAAAACAAATTGATAATATTAAGCCAACCTTTAGGCCATGCGTATTGTGGACTACCTTTACCATGACTAACCCCAGAATTTCACCACGTGTCAAACCCAAGACTTCTCTCCAAGAAGACAATGTCTATATAGACGCAGTTATGAAGCCACTATGGACAACTTCAAGACATTGAGGGGAAAAACTTGATAGAATAACATTACATATTATTAGCAACAAAATTTGGAATCTGTAGGTCACAGCTCCTATAGAGAAGGATCTATATGTGGCAGCGTCTTTTTAAATTATTCAACAAATTATTGTTTACCTACTATTTAACTTAACTCTTTCTCTCCTTTATTCTTTTTTTTTCATGTAAATAAGTTGGAGAGCCTTTAAATCCAAATAAATTTATTTTCTTATCTTTGTTTGTGTTCCATCATTTTTCTACCTTTTAATATTCTTATATATTTTTACTAGGCATCTCCACGTCGTTGGAGCACCTGAAGGTTCAAGGCTGCACTGTGACACTGAAGGTCTAGTCATTACCCAATGACAACATCTGGCTCTACTGGGGGCTGCCATAGCAAGGTGGGCCCCATACACCTGCGGCCTCTTTCTGGTTGATCGGGCCAAAGCATCCAACTCCCTAAAGCTTTCATTTACATCCATGACTACCTGCCCATAGACAAAACCATATATAAGATGCAAGCCAGTCTAGCGCATTTCGTCTTGAGGTCGGAGCGGTGCCTGGTTGCCTAGTGTTTTCCTAGAGAGTTTCCTCTCACTGGGAGTATTAGAGCTAATCAACAACAGCACGCAGCTGCGTCTGGCATGCTTCAAGGGCGTGCAAGCCATGCTGCGTGGCTTCCGCAACATCTACTCCTGTCTGGTCGAGAATGGCGCATGGCCCTATCCCCTTCATCCAGGTCTTGACTAAAGCCGCGACGTGTCAGGCTGGTCAATATTCAGAGGCGGAGGGTCGGTGCCTGCGTTGTGGACTTCACCAGCCCTGCCACTCCCCTCACTAGCTCAACGCATGCACCCTGGCTAACGCCGCGTAGCTGATTAGCCTCTACCATCTACTGATCGACGAAAACCTGCGCGGGTCTTTTCGGGTTGGCGAGGCTCTATTGCTGTGCTGATGACTACCTTTTCTTGCAAATTACCACTTGCCCTGTCCGCCAAATGCAGGAGCGTCTGTGCATGGTTGCCCAGCCCATCACCATTGCTGGCCATGGATCGGCGTTGCGCCTTCTCTGGCCACAACACAGGCGTGGCTGTGAGGCTTCCACTGTAGTATTGCCTTATCCTGTCTATCCACCTTCCTGACCCACAGTCTTGCGGCGCCTTTGGGTTCAAAAACCTGTTGCTGGCCCAAGGTACTGGTCTTGCCTCTGCATCAGGCCTCTCATTCAGTAGTCCCCTGACCTACAGGGTTGGGTCTTGGAACGAGGCATTGATGGAGATTTATTGACCATCCTGACGTCTGTCAAGGCGTACATATATAAGTATTTCTTCTGCCTGGTGTTGAGAAGGGTTGGAGAAGACCCCTTTCTTGTCTGTAGGACTCTCTCAAGCTGGAGGAGCCTCCCCGTTGACTAAAATTGTGCATATTACTGCATATATTCCCCTTTGTCATTTTTGAACAGGATGGTTGGGATTCTGCGCTCCAGGAACCTGGGTTAAAAATATCTCATTTTTGCTTATTTATATAACCATTGACTTGGAATCAATAAATATTTTAAATATCTTCACATTTCTACTAAAAACAAGAAAAGTATAATTTTGAAAATTTTCTGTGCGCAATTGAACATTTTATTATAATGAATATTTTGATGCACAAATTTCCCGTTTTTTGTTTTTTAAAATTTCTTTTAAAAAAAAAAGTACAATTTTTTAACACCTAAAATCTATCTTAAAATCTTTAATAGCTAGGTACTTTTAATGATTACAATATAAAAATGGTGAATTAAATTGAAATGAAAATGTGAATAGTATAAACTCTATCTTTTTTTAATAACTCTATATTCTCTCCCTTTCCCCCATTTAATAGCATGAAGGCATATTACGCCTAAAAACAGCTATATAGAAAAAATATTCATATTAAAAAACAAACTTTTTACTGGCATTTCTAAATATTCTTTCACTCTTTTGATGTTAGTGAAATATTTTAATATATATTTTAGCTCTCAATAATTATAATTAAAAAAAAAGCTTTTGTGGTGAAGTAACAATAATATTTTTTTGACCCTTGAAAATTTACAAACGTGTATCTTGTAGCAAAACAATTGAATATTGCCTAAAATTTTAACCCATTAGAGGTTTCATATTTTCAAAATTTTTTGATGATAAAATATCATATTTCCTAATGCCAAGTATGCTAGAGTATGTATAATGAATGGATTATATTTTGAATGATATTTTATATAATTTTCTTTTCTTTTAGCGCACCAAGCTGGGCCGATCAAGTCGAGCAAAATGAAGGTAAGAAATTAAAAATGTATGAATACTCCAATTTTATTTCATTTTACTGATAAATTATATTTGATTTTAATAAATTCATAATTTACATGTCAATGTCTAAAGTTGGAACTTCTAAACTAAACTGGTTGTTCGATTTTATTAACTTGGCGCCATAAGGCAATTTTTTTAATGCTACATATGAAATAATAAGCAACGAAAATAATCCATTAGACGACCTCTTATTTAAAGCTTTTATAACATTTTCAAAATTATAATAA